>LPNX011155342.1:712184-758477 GCA_001517045.1 Pseudotsuga menziesii
TCGTCATGCATGAAAGTGGCCTTTGGCCCAAGTGGTCCTTCTTGACCCAATGATGATGCCCTAGATCTTCTACGGATGGCATCAGTCCTGATCTGATCCCCTAGCTCTCAGTAACCGCTCGAACCCACAGGAATCACATGGGTTAGCGGTATGGGCCTCAAGGCCTAAAAGGAAGGGGACATTACACAAATATTGATATTCTCTAATGTTTTATGATAGTGCTGACTCACACACTCAATCTCATACAAATTTGCAAAATAACTGTGCATGCAAACTCGCCATGCAAAAATGCCCTAAAATATAGCTGAATTAGGGTTAGGGTTTTGCAGAGAGAAATTAACACTTACCACTGATATTTTGGCTGATAATGACTCCAGAGATAGCTGCATGCATAAGGATCCAGATGGGTGGTCTAATAATGCTCTTTTCCTTTGGTGTTACCGCCCCGCAGTACCGTAAATAACACCACCCCGCAGTATCGTAAAAACCCTCTAGACTGAAGGTGACGTTTTTGTAGGGGGAGAGGTTCGTTCGGGTTGAAACTTTTTGAGCTTGTCCGTCTGCTGATGCTAGAGAGATGCCTGGCACATGCGGAGGTTTGGCTGCCTCTAAGTGCCCTAGCAAATTGATTAGCAGTTCTGCTGCTCATGCCCCCAACTGATCTGTTTGGTTGATAGCTACTCCAGGTGAGCAACTGATGGCTGATAATAACTGCATACCGTAGGATAGGCCTGCTGAGAAAAAGGAAGCTGACATGCGGAGGAAACACTGGGTTTTGTGGTCCCAGCGAATCCTTCTGTGTTTTCCCTACTACTTCCGGCTGCAAAACGTGGATCTGCTACTAACCCTTCGGAATGTGCTGGAGCTCCGAGTACTATAGTATATGATGGATGCAATGGATAAACCTGGATGATCTATCCCAATAAGAGACTAGGGCAGATATCTCACTGTCGAACCCTCGCTAGCTGAAGACACCGTCTCCAACCCCAACTGCCGTGGCTGCACGCTGTGCTGCTGCTCGAAACTCCAAAATCAATCAAGAATAACAATAGATGTTTCCTTTAGTCCCATAACCCTTCTTAAATAGATCTTCATATGCTTTTAGGGTTTGCATGTCACTTTTAGGGTTTTATGCTTCACTTTTGCATGCATGCGATTCTAATTTGATGTTGATTTTAACATTGACTAAACAAGGCCTGCATGCTCCGCATGCTTTAGGATATGAACTTTGATGGCCTTCTTTCTACACTGATGACTTAATAATATTGAATTGATGTACCTTTCTGCTCCTAGTGCTATCAGTCCTTAGTTATTCCCTTTTTATAAAAACAAAACATTATAGTCCTCCCTCGCCAAATATTGCTTGTCCTCAAGCAACACCAACGCAACTCCACAATCAATCAAACTGAACCAACTGAATCCGGGGATGATCCTAGGGTCCCAAATTATCCTAGGAGATTTGTAGCACCCTCTGCTCAAAGCACTACACTGCACGGTACCATCACAATGGAAGCCTCCTATAAGTAGAGTAACTAACCAGACTGTAAACGAGGTACCATCACAATGGAAGCCTCCTATAAGTAGAGTAACTAACCAGACTGTAAACGAGGTACCATCACAATAGACCTCTTGAAAGCATCCTCTAGCAATCACCAAACTACCAGTCACTGTAATCCCAGGGTCCCAAATCAATCTGAGAATTGCAGAGGTCAAAATGCATCCACCGCTACCCTGTGTAGTATCGACACAAGGAGCATCCTAAAGACTCCCAAGTAACCCCATCAGTAAACGTTGTATCCATCCCTCATAAGGTCTCCCACTTGGATCCCAATGCAAACTTGTGCATCTTTCATCCCAAATATCCCAAGGTTCTTGTGGGACTATACCCTTGGCTAGGAATGTCTTCCTAAGAATCGCCCACTCAATAGGACACCAACTCTTAATCTCTCTCCAATTCAATCCCCAAAAAGCACCTTGTCCATAAGCACCATCACAAGGAATAATCCTACCAAGCTGACATTCTTCCCTTCTTATTTCAATTGGAATGCTCATATATTGCTGCCCAATTTCTCGATCCTGGCCAACTTGTAAAAACCATCCGCCATTATGTAAATGTGGACTCAAGCTACTGCAAGCCTTGTCTATGTACTTTTGAAGAGGACTGCTTTGAAATGCAATAGTATGTTTCTTCTGCTTCCCCATCAAGTAATCCAACTGCTCTTCAATACTAGAAAGCCCGACCGCTGACTCAGCACATACAACTCGAAGAGCTGTAAGCTCAACATCTCACTGTAATATGGTGTTTCGAAGTATCTTGGTCCTCTCTTTCATTGTTAGAATGCTTTCTTTAACACTTTCAATCTTCTTTTGGTGACTATCATCTGGAAGCTCTATCTCATGACTGTATAAACTCTCCCTAACCTCCATGTGTGACTGCTCACTGTCTCGATTGCTGTGCTCATTGCCTTGTACCTCATGTATTTCGCCTGTCATAACTGTCTGGGCCCCTACTGTAGGTGATGAAGAGTGTACCAACTCCAACTCATCACACGTCTTGTCCATAATTCGACTAGCGAATGTGCTTGTGTCGCTAGACTCACAAGATGGATCTAATGCTATCTCCTCATGCACATCCTCATCATGTACTGCTATCCTCTGAAACTCTGAAATAAATGCATCTGCACTACCTGTCTGCTTGAGCTATGCCAGCCCTCTAAAGTGTACCTCAGGGTCCTTCCGATCAAACCGCTCAAGGAGCCTCTGTGTAAAATCTGGGTACGATGTGATGGTATTGTGACCCAGTGTCACTAACCCGTGGTACCATCACTCATGGGCTTCTCCATCCAAATGCAAAGTAGCCAATTTAATGGAATCTGTCTCAATCATGGGGTTGAGCTGGAAGTATGTATCCAACTTCTGCACCCAATTTCGCGCTGGGCCACCCCGGGTACCCTCAAAGGTAGGGATAGTCAGTTTCCCTACGGTGCGCTGTAACTCATAGTTTTGGGTGAATGGCCTATTGTAAGCTTTGGTTTTGTTCTTACTTTTAAAGTGGCAGAAGTCAGTGAAGGTCATCGCTGAATGGAAGTCATCTCCTAAATCTCTATACTCTCTCAGATAGGCACTCATGAATTCTTCTGGTTCTACTTGTGCTAAAGGCACTACAGCTGGACTATCTAAGAATTGAGGCATGGTAGGTTGGGAAGGCTTGTTGTATATATGGGGATGGCTCTGCATGTTGGTATGTAAGTGCTCCCCACTATTACTGGTGGATACCCTATCGCTATTGGGAAACAAGGGACTGTGTGGGGTGGGCCCATTTTTCTCTGTCATTTGCCTGAAGGTACTCATCATTTCTATTTGCCCAGTAGTGAGTTCTTTTATGGCTGATATGAGACTATTGAAAGTTGTTTTATCATCATTGGCCATTTGTCTTTGCCCTTTCCAAACTAATACTCTCTGTCCCCGGTAAGTAATGTTGTATGGGTCTTCTTAATTCATTCACAATTTTGCATGCCCACAGCTGGCAAGGAACATGCTCTGATACCACTATAATATCCCAAATATTGATATTCTCTAATGTTCTATGATATTGTTGACTCACACACTCAATCTCATACAAATTTGCAAAATAACTGTGCATGCAAACTCGCCATGCAAAAATGCCCTAAAATATAGCTGAATTAGGGTTAGGGTTTTGCAGAGAGAAATTAACACTTACCACTTATATTCTGGCTGATAATGACTCCAGAGATAGCTGCATGCATAAGGATCTGGATGGGTGGTCTAATAATGCTCTTTTCCTTCGGTGTTACCGCCTCACAGTACCGTAAAAACCCTCCAGACTGAAGGTGACGTTTTTGTAGGAGGAGAGGTTTGTTCGGGCTGAAACTTTCTGAGCTTGTCCGTTTGCTGATGCCGGAGAGATGCTCTGGCACATGCGGAGGTTTGGCTGCCTCTAAGTGCCCTAGCGAATTGAGTAGCAGTTCTGCTGCTCATGCCCCCAACTGATCTGTTTGGCTGATAGCTACTCCAGGTGAGCAACTGATGGATGATAATCACTACATACCGTAGGATAGGCCTGCTGAGAAAGAGGAAGCTGGCATGCGGAGGAAAGACTGGGTTTTGTGGTCCCAGCGAATCCTTCTGTGTTTTCCGTGCTACTTCCGGATGCGAAACGTGGATCTGCTAATAACCCTTCGGAATGTGCTGGAGCTCTGAGTACTGTAGTATATGATGGATGCAATGGATAAACCTGGATGATCTAATCCAATAAGAGACTAGGGCAATTATCTCACTGCCGAACTCTCGCTAGCTGAAGACTCCGTCTCCAACCCCAACTGCCATGGCTGCACGCTGTGCTGCTACTCGAAACTCCAAAATCAATCAACAATAACAATAGATGTTTCCTTTAGTCCCATAACCCTTCTTAAATAGATCTTCATATGCTTTTAGGGTTTGCATGTCACTTTTAGGGTTTTATGCTTCACTTTTGCATGCATGCAATTCTAATTTGATGTTGACTTAACACTGACTAAACAAGGCCTGCATGCTCTGCATGCTTTAGGATATGAACTCTGATGGCCTTCTTTCTACACTAATGACTTAATAATATTGAATTGATGTACCTTTTTGCTCCTAGTGCTATCAGTCCTCAGTTATTCCCTGCTAATACTGAATTCTTATTTGCTTTAAAGTCATTTCATATTGTGAATGCCGTGTTATCTCATTTTGTTGAATTAAGCTTTATTTTTGCAATTTATCTTGTTCCAGTATCTTCATTCAATAAACTCCTAACAAACTATCTAATCCGTAAACCATTAAAATCAAAGGAACCTTAGTAACTATTTTTAGGGACTACCCCCCTTGGCTCCGTTAGGAGTGGCCTAAACAAAGGAGTCAGGATCAGGTGACAACACCTGACTCAAGACTTGTCCCCAAGGACGCACTTAGCAGCTTGAAGATTTCTGCTGCGCTATATCCCCCCAGGTGCGTGAAAGGTGGCAATAGGTTGGAAATGACTTGGAAGCGTTTTAGTTTTTTGAATACGGCTTGGAAACGTTTTAGGATACAACTAGAAACAACTTGGAAATGTTTCAATTTTTTGTATATGGCTCAAAAATGGTTTGGTGTCGTTTCCAAGGCATATCCCCTATGTTTTAGTTTTTGAAATGGGGAATGACGTATCTCTAGTTTTCCTAGATGCTTCCAGTCACTTAGCCTCCAAGGAAAGACATTCTCTTATTTTCTTCTTCTCCACCAAATATACCCTAGGGTTTTGTCACAAAACCTTAATCTCAAATCCCTAAGAGATAAACCCTAACCCTAGACTTCCGAGATTCTCCAAGATACTCCAAGAAGACCAAAAAACCATAGCAACTCAAAAGAGAGAGAGATCGAGTGCAAATGAAGAAGTCACATCTCTTCTCCAAGGTCGTCTCTCTACACAAGTGAATAAGAATGAACACAATGATATCATGTCCAACATCTCCTCCACAAGAGTAAACCTTAGTCACAAGAGCAAACTCCAAATCAAGGCGTCCTATTTCCCTTTCGTAGTTTCTCCTAGGGTTTCTTTCCATAGCTTAAGTAGCTCCGACTTAGAGTGAGTGCAGTAAATGTATTGGATGACACTATGATTGGTAATGAATTTAATTGCATCCTTCCCATTGTTGTACAAGGGATCAATCCATTTACACTTTCAACGCTTAACAATATCATGCATCAAAATGTTTAATGTGTGCATAAAACACCCCAAACCAAAACTATGTGGTTGTATCTACTCAATTTGTTGCCCCATTCGCTAACAATTAGGTGCCTTATTAGTTACGATTTGAACATCATTGATGGTTGGATATTTGAAATGGTTTTCAATAAGTGGCTTAAAATATTAGTAGCACTCTTGTCCATTGTTGAGTGGTCATGGGTTGCAAAGAGGACCACACCACCAACAAACACACCAAAACATTTATCAATGGCATACTTTAACATTTGTCTATCGTATACCATGGATACTCCATATTTGGTCAAAGATTTTGTAAGTAATCTTACAACTATCTAGTTTCTAGATTTTTCCTTGTCTAGTAACATAATTCTAGCTTTCTCATACTTGGGGCTATTGTATCCTTTATTTAGGGGCATTGTTGATGGCACTAATCATATCATGTCGATAGTGGAAGTGAAGAACATTGAATGGTATACCCCATGCATATATAAACTTCACCACTTGCACATCCACTTTGTCCCTACTACCAATATCAAGGAAATCCCTTATGGGGAGCATATGAGGCTCCACTAGCATTAGGGGATGGGGAAAATCAGGATTGCCCGAATGCTCTAGATGTGGAAGTGCCATGGGCATGGAATTCAAATGTCTTTTTTCACATATAGCTCCCTTCCTATACTTTCTTTGTTCATCTTCTTCTTCCTTGATGTATTTTGTTGTCTTCCTTTGATACATTGGGGCAAGTTTTTATTCCTTGACACCTTATACCTACCATGCCCCATAGAGATGTTGCCTCACTTAGGAATATGATTTGGTGTAAGGTTCGTTGGGTTTACATCGATGTTTGCATAAAAACTTAGTTGCTTCGGCCCCCTCTCCCATCAAGTTTTGTCTCATACTTCCACAATGGTGTATGATGGTCATAAATAATTTTACTTGTATTTCATCATTAGATTTTCCATCTTCACTCCCTTCTAGTTCTTTTTCCCCTTCAAGCAATGGGTCATCAAAGATATTCTCATCTTCTTCCCCATGATTCCTATTCCTCACCAACACCATTAGAATAAAAAATAACATCAAACCCACATGAGGAACATTTTTGTCAAGTATTTGATGGAAAACCTGCAACATGATGAGGGATGTTACCCCTCATATTGTATGAGGATTGTCCTAGTTTGAGGACCTTGCCCGAGCAAGATACGGGGATATTGGTTTTGGTTGGTGCTTTGATGCATAGACATTTATGGATAATCACCTCGGTGGCATCATCATTCCATTTGTTGGAGGCTTGCATGTTTTATCTTGATGGAGTGCTAGTCTTGATGAGGGTCTTGCATGCATGATTATTCATTTGATTGACCCCTTGTATATTGCATTGAGAGGGAAACCCATCAACTAAGGTTTCTTCCTAAGTATTAGGGTTCATTATGCGACTTGGTTGCTCAAGGAGGTGGTGCATTTGTTTGTTTTAGCATATTAGTATTTGTGCACCTTGAGATTGATGATGTTTGCTTGGATGGATGAGATGTTTTCTAGAAAAATTCTCCACACTTTTGGCATGCATATTTGGGGCACATGCCTTGGGATCCTTGATGGGGAAATGCATTTCTTGAGGGGTGTGTCACTTGTGCACATATTCCTAGAACACCCTTCTCTTTTACCCATAGTTTAGGAGATGATATGATGTTTGAGCCTTGGTTTCACATGTTCTAGCTATTTTATGCTTATCTTTGGAGGTTGCACCATCGTTGGATGCACATTCTCCTAGGTCATTCCACTCGTTTGGCCATTGGATTAATAAGGGTTGGTTTGTTGGCATATATGTTGTCATTGATGTCAACAAGGATAATGATCAGATTTTATTATGTTGATTACCCATGCCATCAAAGCCAGTTTGAAGCAGTATATCTATACTTCTATCACGGGCTTGTAGCAGTCCTTATGCATTTATGAAGTAGCCTGAGAGTATTTGTGTAATGTCAAGCAGCCCTTGTGTGAATAACAACCTTGGGGTTCGAGGTCCACTTATGTCATCATGACTAAGTGTGTGGAAAATTGACTAAGTATGGAAGCAGCTCCTTAGTTGGTTATGAATGGGCTTTGTAGCCCCTCCTACTTGGAGTTGAAAAAGAGTGAAGGCCCTAAGTTTGGGTAAGTGGGGTTGATGGCCCTTAGCGTTTGAACAAGAAGCCCTTATGATGTGGATAAGCATCCGAATATATTCATGAAGACACAAGCAGCTCTTATAGTGTGGAGTTCGGTCATGTATGTGGGCAGCCTTGAAAGTTTCTTGAAATGGTCATGTATGGAACTTTGTAGCCCAGCTTTTAAAAGACAGTCACATTGGTCATTTTGGTTAAAACAAAAAATAAAAATAAAAATCCCTTACGTTTGTAAGAGTGGGCTTTGTAGCCACTCCTTGATGGTGTTGTAGCCCATAAGAATGGTTGGTTAAAAATTCAAAATATTATTTATAAAGGAATTGGTTAAAAATCAAACCATGATGACCTGTAAGTGGACCAAAGATTTCCTTAATGGATGGACCAGATTGTTGTATAAATAAGGGTGCATTTAGACTATTTGAAATATGCATTATGATGTGAATATCTGAAGCAATTGAAGGAGACCAAAGGTGACTGTTTGAAAGCGTTTGAAGACTGCTTTTTCAGGTCTGCCACAGTCTGAGCCACAGTCCGAGCTTCTACTGAGCAGCCACAGTCTGAACTTTTACTGAGCAGCCACAGTCCGAATTTGTGAACCATCACAGTCAGGGCATCATCAGATCAGTGACAGTCAAGGTGCATTTATGTACAAAAGGAATGCCATTATTTTACTGATCAGGGCTTGTGTTGAAGTTTAAAGATTGCATATAGTATAAAGGATCAGCCTCAAGCCTGATGTTGGTCTATCGCTGTTTGAGGTCTGAACTGAGTGTGGATGAGAGGGGTTGAAGACTCAGTTGAAATTGTAAAAGAATTGAAGTTGTGTTACAGTAAGTTGACTGTGTGAAAGATTTGTTGTTTTTACGAGGGTGGTTGAGTGGTGCAGGGGAAGGACATATTTGTCCTTTGGCAAGTTGTAGCTTGCCCAGGGTGTGGAAGCATCCTTTCAGCTCTGCTGATAAATCACAGAGGTTCGAGCGTCTTGAGGTATTGAATCACCTCACTGAATGTAAACTTATACATATATGAGTTGAGCATTCCATGTTTTTTCCCATTAGGGTTTTCCACGTAAAATTCTTGGTGTCCTTTGTGTATTGCATGAATTGGCTTACTGCTGTTATAGTCTATGGTTAATGAGAACAAGTTAATGTGAAGATATAAGGCTGACTGTAAAAATTGCAGATTGAAAGAAGGCTAATTTAAAATTGTTTAAGTCTGCAACACTGATTCACACCCTCCACCCGTCAGTGTGTCTTCTGTGTTCCAATATTGGTATCAGAGCAAGGGCTTTCAAAGAAGCTAGATCAGCTTGAAGGTGATCCTAGGGGAACACACAATGGCATCAGTAAAGATCAGAGACATTCCCAAGTTTGATGGGACAAACTATACATTCTGGAGCAAAAGGATGAGGGCCTACCTGATATCTTTACGGTTTGATGTTTGGGCTAGTGTCACTGATGGTTATGTGCTCCCCAAAACTGCTCCATCAATTCCCGAGGCTAAGAAGGCTTGTGAGAATAATATTACAGCATTGAATGCCATACTTGGAGGACTGGATCGTTCAGAATTTGTCAAAGTCATGAATTGTGATACAGATAAAGAAGTTTGGGACAAGTTTCAGAATGTTTACAAAGGAGACTCCAAGGCTCAAAAGGCAAAGCTGCAGACTTACAGATCTCAGTTTGAAGGGTTAAAAATGTTGGAAGATGAGAATATTACTGCTTACTTTCAAAGGGTAGAAGAAGTGGTCAATACCATGAGAGGACTCGGTGAAAAGATAGAAGAGACTGTGGTTGTTCAAAAAGTTCTAAGATCTCTACCTTCCAGGTTCAATCCCAAGGTTTCAGCAGTGGAGGATAGACAAACCCTTGACCAACTTAAGCTGGATGAGTTGCAAGGGATACTTACAGCATATGAAATGAGAATTGAAGAGCCAGCGTCTAAAGAAGCAACCCTCAAGGTTACAAAGAAGGATAAGCAAGTGAAGAAGAGTCAGCCAGTTCATGAACAGTCATCTAGTAATCTTGAAGATATCTCTGATGAAGAGATGGCTAACTTTGTCAACAAACTTCCAAGAGGGACCGACCGGAAGGTACAAAGGTAAGCTTCCACTCAAGTGTTTTAATTGTGGAAAAATAGAGCATTTGTCCTTTGTGTATTTATGTATAAAGTGAGTTATATATAAATAAAAATGATGTTTTGTACTTTATAGAATGGTTATTACGTAAAATTTATTTAATAATTAAAGTGAGTTAATTATTAAATGTGGGTGCATTAAGTGTGAGCCCTTGATTTTGTAAATGTATCTCAACCATAGATTAGGTGGTTAGATAAGTTAGTTACAAAATTTAATGTATAAAACAAAGAAGAAAGGACAAGTTAGACACACCATCAATGAGGAGAGAGAGAGAAAGTTGAGAAAGTGAGAGAGAAGAGATACCCTAGAAGGGCACAAATCCCAATGCAAGGAGCAGCCTGAATAATCCGTACAACATTTATTGCAGTCTGAGCAGTCCGTACAAGCACGTGTGGGAACGAATCCCAAGGCAGAAAGTACAACAACAAACTGACAGGCCGTACAACATTGATTGCAGGCTATGACACGAATCCCAAGGAAACATTAATTGCAGACAGTACAGCCCGTACAACACAGGTGTAGCAAAAAGTACAGTCCGTACAAGCATGTGTGAAGGCCGTACAACAGGCTGTACAACAATTAATTGCACAGAAATCGAGGTATTTTTGCTGCTGGTTTATTTTGGGTATTTTTGCCAGTGAGGGTTGAAGGAATAATTTCAAGTGTAGTTGGAAATATTTCTGAGCATTCTTCTTTAATGGAAATTTTCTCTTTCCAGGGTTTTCCCCAAGAGTTGGGGTTTTGCCCGGTCTTTGACCAAAATTTATGTGTTTACATGTGTGAATGTTTACTTCAGTATTGAGAAGATCTTGAATATGGTGGTTTATATTCCAAATTTAAGAGTTAATTTTTAATCATAAACCCTACGTCATTCAAGTGTTTGACAGAATGTGTGAATGGAAGTTTCATATTAATGTCATTGAATTTCTTCATGGTATCAGAGCAAGGTTTGAAGTAGGGTTTAAAGTTGTGAATCACAGTCAGAAGTTGTGTTGTCCTTCCAGTTAAAATATTTGTTGTGAGTTATTTTTCTAGATGATGAGCATTAGATATGAAGATAGGTTGGATGGCATATCCAACTATCTTCCTTGGAAAGTTAGAATAACTACCGTGCTTAAAGAATGGAAGATATGGAATCTTGCTAACACCAAGATGACCAAGCCTACAGACAAGGATGATCTAGAAGAACATGAAGCTCTAGAAGCTAGAACTCAAAGAGTAATTTTAGATGAGTAAAGGATCATCTTATTCCACATTTAGCAGAGAAGAAGACTACTAATGACATGTGGGATGTTCTGAAACAGTTGGTCGAAGCGAAGAACGAGAACCGCAAAATGACACTAAAGGAAAAGTTGCACAGTGTCAAGATGAACAAAGACGAAAGTGTGACCTCTTACCTAACTCAAGTGGCGCAAGTCAAAAATGAGTTACCAGTTGTAGGAGAAACTGTCTCAGATTCAGAATTGGTGAGGATAGCCGTGAAAGGTTTCACCATGAAACGGGAAGTTTTTGTTAAGTGTATTGTTGGTAGGGAGAAGCTTTCGAACTGGTCTAGACTTTGGGATGATTTTACTCAAGAAGAGATTCGAGAGGGATCTCTGTGTAAGGTTTGTCGTTACACCAAAACCTGTAGATGTTGATGAACATTTGAAACCAAGCACAAGGCCCTATCATCAGGAGTGGCGGTTAGTCCACATTTTTACATTCCCAGAGGTGCTGCGGTTATACCATGTGGTTGTATCGATACTCCAACACTCCCCCTCCGACGTAGCTCAGGGGATCTGAACCTGAGACCTATGCTCTGATACCATGTAAGGTTTGTCGTTACACCAAAACCTGCAGATGTTGACGAACATTTGAAACCAAGCACAAGGCCCTATCATCAGGAGAGGCGATTAGTCCACATTTTTATATTCCCAAAGGTGCGGGGGTTATACCAGTTGTACTGATACTCCAACACTCTGGGTAGTCAAGTCAATGACGAGGTGGAGCATAATGTGGCGCTTGTTGTCCGCCGATTGCACACCAGCAGCAGAAATCTTCTAAAAGCTGTCTCCTCACTTAAGAAAGTGGGAGAGGTGTGACCTTGGGGACAAGCACAGAGCCAGGTATTGTCACCTACTCCTAGCTCCTCCGTTTAGGCTAACTCCTAATGAAGCCAAGGGGGGTAGTCCCTAACAAAGAGTTTCTATGGCTCAATGTGTTTAAGTTAAGTTTTAATGTTTGAATGATGCGGATGGGTGTTGTTTAGGAGTTATTATGGTGAAGATGATTATAATTATAAAATTTTGAACACAAGACAAAAAAGCAATCCACGTTGCTGCTCTGGATTAAAAGATGAACAGTATATCAAGAACTTGTTAACAATAAAATTGCATTCACAGATAAAGATTTTATAAGCCAAGGACAAATGGTCTAGATTAATAATAACGCATGAAAAGATAGACCAGTGCCTTATGGAGTCAAAGCTTTGCAATGCTTGAAGAATAACAAAGATACAAGTCTTGAGATAAAGCTAGTGGATATGTTATGCGAGTGCTCTTCGTATGTTTCTAAATATTTTAATGGTCTTGTTTATTATGGCTTTGAAACGAAAAGGTATCAGAGACCAACCGAGAAAGTCTTCAAATTCATTCTGTTCTAGACATGTCAGCCTGTCCAGTATCTCGGGCTAGTGTCCTGGAGGATTGACCAGCTAGCCATGACCCTAAGACAACGGGGAGTTCCGACACCCTTACTGAGAATAGACTTGAATGCTTTCTACAACGCCGGTCCGTTGGTTATGGGTAAATTTTTTATTAAGTTGTTATAGCGATCTTAGCAAGTCTGTTCGCCGTTCTGAGTACGAGCCCGACTATGACAGTCGGCAGAGCATACTAGGTGAAGGATATCAACGAAGTAAATTAATTAGAGTGGAATGTGAGTTGAAATTTTTTATTAAAAGAATTAATTAAAACCCTTCGACAGAGAGCGCTCTTGACTTTGTCTTATGACAAAAGTTCAAGAGTCTTATCTATCTATATGCCTAAGTGCAAGGATGATGCAAAAATTAATGTGCTCTCTGACAGAGAGTGCTCTTGACTTGGATTCTGGCAAGTTCAAGAGACTTAGAAATTAATTAATAACTTGCAAAAAGTAAAGTGCACGGAAATAAAAGAAAGATTAAACACACTCTCTGATAGAGAGCACTCTTGATCCACCTTACGGTGAGATTCAAGAGATTTTGGTTCTTTTTAAGTTTTTGCAATATTATATCAAATGAAAGTAAACAAAATTTAAACTAAGTAAGTAATGAAAAGGGAAACTTTTCTTTTCTGAACTTTATGAAAGCAAACTTCTAAATAATGAAACTGCTCTTTCCTATTCTACTCTAGCAAATTATTATGCAAACATGAAAATAAAAGAGACGATACAAGCTTCCCCCAAATGGGGGAAGAGGGGTGTGGGAGCCTTTATCCCACTTGCTCTTTATTATTTTTTTTTAACAAAGCTCTTGAAGTTGGGACTCCTTTTGTGATCTTGAGAAGGTCTTCAAGGCAACATGGAGAAATGGGATGAAGAAGGGGGAAAAAAGGAGTGTGTTTTGGAGCTTGAAACTTCAAATTTTTGCCAGGATTTCCGCTTAACCTATCATGAAAAGTGAAAAACCAGCAATCTATTTTCCTGTAAAACAATGGATTAGACAATAAAATACACTAAAAAATTACACTTAGTACTTGAGCAAAAATAGAACTTTTTATGCTACTTCAAGTACTAACTAGATCAAGTTAAATGTAAAATTTAAACACTTCTTAGATCTAGAAATGAGAGCAAGTAAAATGAAAATGATTAGTCTTATAGATTTGATTTTAACTTGCAAACATAAAGTGAAAGAATTGAAATTTTAATTTTAGGGGTGAATAAAAGAGATGGAACCACTTGGATCTTGAATCTTTGAAACTACCCTGGATCTCAATTAGCATGTAGCTGCTAGAAACTTGTGCTTGGCTCCAAGAAAAGGAGATGCAACTTAGCTCAACCTTTTACTCGGTGCAATGGAGTGATCTGCAATCAAAGACTTACACGCTTGCTAAAAGGGGGATTAGATCATGTATTATTTATTAATTGAAATCAGAAAAACATGAAATATAACTAAATAAAACAATGCTCATTTAGATTTCTGGAAGTAAATAAATAAATAGACAACTTGAGACTACAAATGTCTATTCTTACGTGCTTATATAAGCCCTCTAAAGCATGTATCAATACCCACAAATTAGCAAAGCAAAAAGAAATTGAAATTATATCACCTCATTAACCATACCACATGCATCCATGATCTACACCGTATGAGCCTCCAAAGCCTTTGTTTATTCGAAATGGTTGCATGAGAGCAACAAGTATTACAATATTTCACCAGAGGTTCTCTACACAAATCATCCACATTAAATAGAGCTCAAAGAGCCTCTATTTATACAAAAAACCAAGCCCCAGGGGCTTTTAATGAACCATAGATCAAGCTTAGTTAAGCTTAGCTTGAACTGAGCTGAAGTGAATGTTGAACTAAAGCTGAACTGCCAACACACCCAATCAGATGCCAACGCACCCAATCAATTCGACATCAAAACTCCTCATCCAACAACAACCCTCCACATGCCAATACGTGAGCCTTCTTGAGATAATGCATGAGAGTTACAGGGATGTGTATTGAGTTGTAAAGAGAGCCAAGCCCAAGAGCTGGCCACGAAACAAGGAAGAGCCCACCAAAATCAGCATGAGCTCACCTTTTGCGAGTGTACGGAATGCTCAGCGTGAAGATCTGTCATTCTTCAATTAAAATGTGATCATACCATGGGTTAAATTTTTTAATTAAAATGTAGAGGGGGCCACACCAATCCATTCGCTAGCTTCCAACAACAATGCTAGCGAATGGCTCTACCTCACCTTCACGTCACCACTCATTCTTCAATTAAAACGTGATCATACCATGGGTTAAAATCTTTAATTAAAATGTAGAGGGGGCCACACCAATCCATTCGCTAGCTTCCAACAACAATGCTAGCGAATGGCTCTACCTCACCTTCACGTCACCCCTTCTCTTTATTCAAATCGTGGTCATACCTTTAAATCATAGCCTAAGTCATATCATATGCTTTGAAATGGGTTATATGGCATGAGGGGCCCACCTCCATGTCACCCTTATTATTAAAATAATGATTGACTTTTAAATTGACTTTTTAAATATTTTGACTTAGTGTCAAAATTTCCATTTTTAGCATTTAAATGCCATCTTGATGCATTTTTAGTCAAATATTGCTTCACGGGGTGCTTCGGCTGCCCGACTAATGGTGAAAGTGGCCCTTGGGGTAAAGATGCTACTCTGGGCTTGAAAATGAACCCAACCATGCCGAAAACAGACTCCGGATCATCCATTTATTACATTTTGAAATTTTCCATTTAAACCATTAAAAAATGGCTTAAAAAGCGGAAAAAAATATTTTTCTCGGAATCCAACAAAAGTTTAGGGGGACCTAGTACATGTTCATACGACTCAATCGGAATGCCTAGCATGACAAAAAATACTGACACGAAGGCTCTAATAATCTCCCAAGGCCGAAACAACAAGACAACTACCCCAACTTTGGAGGAGCGAGTGAAAAACTCAGAAATTATTGGTCGTTTGTTCAACAACCAATAATAACCAAGGGAAAAAACACTCTGGGCTAGTTGGCTTGATGCCCAAGCCCGGGAAGTCGAGCTTTTTATAAAAATTAAATGCTAGGACATTTTTTACAATCTCCCCAAGGGGGTATGAACATTTAATTTACAAAAAGCTCCGAACAGAGTCCCAGGAAAAGGTTGGCGGACTTCTGAATTCTAATCACGAACAAGTGTACTTGTTCAATGCTCTGGCGGCTCACCGAAAAATCCACTAAGTGCAAAATTAGTGGATAACAACGCTTACAACAAAAGTTAACAAGAAGAAGAAAGACATCAGTCAGATCAGTTGCTACCATCGTGGGCAGATGGGACAATATTCCTCGAGGTGTCCTGAGAAGAAGAATGTGAAAGAGAAGACTGAAAGAGATATGGCAACAACTACACTAGTACAAGACTATGTAGCGAAGTTTGAGCAAGAGTTTTCTCTTGTCTCAATTGATTCCAGTGTAGGGAGTTCAGTTTTTGAGAATGTCTGGGTTGTTGACAGTGGTGCAACCAGACTCATGAATGGAGTTTATGACATCTTTTAGATTATCACATTGTTGGGGCCATGACATTTCATTCAGACAGATATTGATAGTCCTAAGATAGCGATACGAGGGGTTGGAACAGTCAAGTTCCAACTAGACCTTGGTGAGTTCCTAGAAATACACGGAGTCCTATTGTACTTGAGATGAGAGTCAACAAACTCTCAGTATCATCCTTTGAGGATGAAGGTTATGGAATGATGGTGAGGTCTGGCCATGTCTTTTAGTACCGAAGAGATGAGCCAGTTGGGACCACTATTCTATTAGGAGATCGCAGGGACAGACTCTATGTTTTGAGAGGGCATATAGTACGACCAGGAGCAGGGGCAAGAGGATGGCTGTCAGAGTTAGAGAATGAGGATGGTGTTGCATCTGATAGATATGGTTCTAATGAGGAGAGTGACTCTCTCCAGAGCACTGGAAGGAGACTCAGCCAGTCCAGTGATGGTGCATATGAGCAGGTAGATGAGGCTCAGGTCGAGTCTCAGGCTTTAGAGTTCCAGTAAGGAGTAGAGCATCTGTATCTGAGATTGATTCTAGAGTAGGAGGGAGCTGTTGCAGGAGTCAGAGATGGAGATAGTGATGTGGACCTTCCTTGTTAAGAGGGAGTGTTGGAAAGTTAACTCTGAAGGTCCTCTTTATAGTTTTGGTGTGGTGTGATAAAGAGGACTTAGAATTTGTCCTTTGTGTTTATGTATAAAGTGATTTATATATAAATAAAAATGATGTTTTGTACTTTATAGAATGGGTATCACTTAAAGTTTATTTAATAATTAAAGTGAGTTAATTATTAAATGTGGGTGCATTAAATGTGAGCCCTTGATTTTGTAAATGTATCTCAACCATAGATTAGGTGGTTAGATAAGTTAGTTACAAAATTTAATGTATAAAACAAGAAGAAATGACAAGTTAGACACACAATCAATGAGGAGAGAGAAAATTGAGAAGGTGAGAGAGAAGAGATACCTTAGAAGGGCACAAATCCCAATGCAAGGCGCAACTTGAATAATCTGTACAACAACATTTATTGCAGTTTGAGCAGTCCATATAGGCACGCATGGGAATGAATCCCGAGGCAAAAAGTACAACAACACTGACAGGCCGTACAACATTTATTTCAACATTAATTGCAGAGAATACAGTCCATACAACACACGCGTGGCAGAAAGTACAATCCGTACAGGCACGTGTGAAGGCTGTACAACAATTAATTGCACGAAAATCGTGGTATTTTTGCTGCTGGTTTATTTTGGGTATTTTTGCCAGTGAGGGTAGAAGGAATAATTTCAAGTGTAGTTGGAAATATTTCTGAGCATTCTTCTTTAATGAAAATTTTCTCTTTCTAGGGTTTTCTCTAGGAGTTGGGGTTTTGCCTTTTCTTTGACCAAAATTTCTGTGTTTACATGTGTGAATGTTTACTTCAGTATTGAGAAGATCTTGAATATGGTGGTTTATATTCCAAATTTAAGAGTTAATTTTTAATCATAAACCCTAAGTCATTCAAGTGTTTGGCAGAATGTGTGAATGAAAGTTTCATATTAATGTCATTGAATTTCTTCAAAGTCAAATCAGAACAAAAAGAGAATAACAAAGAACCAAAACTTCTACTCCAAAGTTGATGATGAAGCATCAGATGTTGGTGAAGATGAAGGAGATTCAGATTATGACAGAAATGAGATTCCGTTCCTAGCAATGGAGCATCAACATGAAGAACCAAATGAGGAAAGAGAAGAGGTAGCTGTTGTAGGTCTTGAGGCCGAGCTAGTAGCAGCACTAGAAGAATTTGAAAATTTAAGAAATGTCAGTAGAAGGAAAATGAGAGAGTACGTTACAGCGAAAGGACAGTTAGCTAAAGAACTGAAGGAAGACTTGATGAAAAAGGATAGTGAAATCAGTGCCCTGCAAGAACAGTTAAAAATGTCTAATATGATCAATAGCAAATTTGAAAAAAGCTCAATTGACTTGAACAACCTGATCTATCAACAAAGAAGCCTGGGAGATAGAAGAGGGATTAGTTTTGAGGACTCAAAGGCCGAATGTTCTAGAAATCAAGAAATCCAAATTATCATGGATAAGTTAATCAGGATTAGGACAGATCTGAGTAAGATCAGGCAACCATTGGAGGAAGCCTTCAAATTACTCATAGACAAGGAAGAGAAGGAGATGATCTGATCAAGGAGGTAAGTGGCCTTAGAAACAGTGAGGTAAACACTCAAAGAGTTATGCTGATATGGTTAAAATCAATGATGAAACAAGATGATATCAATCTGCTCTCAATAGAGCACAAAGACAAGCAACTCTATCTTCTACAAACAACCAACGTTTTGATGGAAGACTGAGGTATTCTAACTTGTTTCATGGCAACTGTTATACTTGTCATAACTATGGTCACAAGGCAGTAGACTGTAAGGCATCGTTTGAGAGAAAGTTTGCAAGGACAACCCATGCGAATCCAAATCTACAAAGGAACCACAACAGGTATGAATACTCAAACAAGAATCCATTTTCAGTTCTCAATGAGTATTATGTTGAATGCACAAAATGTATTAACTATGGACATCTAGCCCAAGATTGCTGATTGAAGAAAACACCTCATGAAGAAGAAGAAAGAACTCATGACATTTGTGGCATAGCCTTGTATGCTCAAAAGGAGAATGATCAATGGTATATTGACAGTGGGTGTACTAGGCACATGACTGGTGACAAAAGGAAGTTTATCCCCTTAATCAAAGAAAAAGGTGGTGGTGTCCTTTGGTGATGATGGAACAACAAGAATTACGGGCAAAGATACAGTTGCTCTAAAAGGAAATGCTAAAGCTCAAAATGTCTTATATGTTGAAGGATTGAAGCATGACCTGTCAAGTGTTGGGCAGATGTGTGATGCTGATTACAAGGTTTTATTCTATGCCCATGGATGTGAGATTCAGAGGAATGGATCCAGTGAGATTGTTGGTAGAGGAGTCAGAAGTTAGAACTTGTGGGAATGTGTACATTCTAAAAGAAATCCAAGGAGAAGAGTGTTTGGCCGTGTTGATGAGAATTGGTTATGGCACAAAAGGCTGGGTCATCTAAACTTTGATAACCTTGTTAAGATTAGCAGAACTGAAGTAGTCAAAGGACTATCTAAGTTATCCAAACCAACACAAAATATTTGTGATTCCTGTCAACATGGAAAACAATCTAGGGGAAACTTCAAAAGGAAAGAACATTTCTCTGCTTCAAAACCTTTGGAACTTGTCAATACAGACCTATGTGGACCAACCCGAGTTCAATCTTTGCAAGGGGAAAGATGTTGGAAATTGTGCAACTTCAAAAGTCATTCTTATTGTACTTGTATTATATTTCCTTATACCTCCTACGGGAGATGATACTGATGTAATTACTCATGTAAACCCTAGAAAGAATCAATGTAAACACTGGGGGAGATTAAGTAAAGAAAGTAATAAAATAAATATTATTTTTGTAGTTTCCCAAGGTAGGTTGGCCCAATTAATTACACAAGTCGGCCCTGTTAGGGTAAAAGTCAATTTTTGTAATGTCTATAAATATAAGGCAAGTGCGCCTCATTTAAACACTCATCCAACACAAGCAAGTTCGCTCTCTCTCCTAGAGAAGTTCACAGCATCAACCAGAAGGAGGTTTTCTAGGGTTTTATCTTAGAGGGACTTCTCTCTCTCTCTCTCTCTCTCTCTTCTTCTCTCCTATTAGAAGCTATCATCTCTATATGAAGGTTTGTTGGGTTTTTCTCGATTGGGTTTCCTAGGATAAATTCTTGTGTTCTTTGTTTCTGTGCTCTCTTTCTTCTAGAGATCCTATTGTTTATTTGTAATTAAGTTATACTGCTATAATCTGGTAAAAACTAACATGGTATCAGATCAGTTCTAGAAGAGGCCATTGTTGGAAGCTAGGGTTTGACCTTCCAAGGCCTTCCCGCGGGCCGCATCTCTTCAGCAGAAAAAGAGTTGTGGAAACTTCGCTCTAGGAAAGGCACATCTTTTGGTAAAGGAAAAATCAAGTTTCAAGAAGTTTCATTTTTGACCCAATTCCACTTCTGCAGAAATTAGGGTTTCAAGTTTTGTGCTGATCAGGCCACTGTTTTGGCTCGACCTCACCTTCCCTCAACTTGCCTTGATAGGGCGCATCTACCTATGAGGTTAGTTTCGTTAAATTCAAAAGTTCTTTTTTGACTCAACTCCTTCCTGCTAGGGTTTCAGGTTTAGATCTGCAAACAAGATGATTGGAATGAAGGTTGAAGATCGTCTTGATTGGGCTACCAACTTGATGTCTTGGAAGCCTAGAATTCCTCATCCTAGAAGAAAATGATCTCTTGAAGTTTGTCAATGAGAAGGTTCCAGAGCCAGAAGCTGAAGAAGACAAGTCCCAGTGGAGGAAGAGTGATGCTAAAGCAAGAAGGATTATGGTGGACTCAGTCAAGGATCACTTTGTTCTGCAAGTCTTATAAAAGAAGACTGCTAGAAAGATGTTCAAGACTTTGAAGAAGTTATTTGAACATAGTAGTATCAATGTGACTCTCACATTGAGGAACCAACTATCAAACATGAAGATGATCAAGTCCGAATCAATCGCCTCATACCACATGAGGATCACTGAACTTCGGGACAAGCTAAGGACCGGTGGAGATCACATTGAAGATAAGGAGCTTGTCATGACCACTCTAAATGGTCTTCCACCATCTTGGGAGTCCTTCATCCAAACCATAAGTGGTTGAACCAAGCTGCCCAAATTTGACAAGTTATGGGTAGATTGCACTCGAGAAGAGACAAGGATTGTAGCAAGGCAAAGATTCCATGGTCCTCAAGTTGACGATAATCAAGCCTTCATTACTCACACCAAGAAACGCAAGGGAAAAGGAAGTTTCTCAACCATAAGCACCAAGCTAGGAGACCAAGTTCTTCTCCAGATCAGATTGAAAAGAAGAAGGATTTATCAAACATACAATGCTATATGTGTAAGAAATATGGTCACTATGCAAGCAAGTGTTTTAGTTCAAACAAGAGGAAGCATGAAGCTTTAACAACTGGTGTGGAAGGTCATCATCACAAGAAACAAAGAAATGAAGATCGTATAGAATTCTTCTTCATATTAGCACTATCAGGTACTGTTCCCACCACTAGTGATACATGGCTTATAGATAGTGGTGCTTCTAAACATATGACTAGTTATAAATAGAACCTTTCAGAAGTTGTTGAGAAAGAATCTCATCTCCGTGTTGTACTTGGAGATGATGCCAACTACATTGTGAAAGGATTTGGATCTACCTCTCTTCAGTTAGAATCCAATGACTTACTACATCTAAATGATGTGCTTTATGTACTTGGTATGAAAAGAAACCTTGTCTCCATCCCTTCCTTAGAGGAAAAGGATATAGAGTTACATTTGCAGATGGAAATGTGCTTGCTTGGCACAATAATTCTAACATGAGCACAACAAAAGTAATTGGTATAAGAGAGGAGAGCTTGTATCGATTGAGCACCTTACCAACTCAAGCCTTAGTCCATGATTCCACCAACATAAGTGAGCTATGGCACAAAAGACTAGCTCATCTAAACTATCAAGCTTTCCCAGCACTAAGGAACATGGTGACAGGTCTACCAGTGCTTCATGTAGACCATGATGGTATATGCAGAGGATGTGCACTTGGTAAGAATACCAAGGGTTCCTTTCCAAAAAGTGAAAGCAGATCCAAGGGAATATTGGATCCAGTTCACTCTGACTTGTGCGGACCCATGCCCATTACTTTATTGGGTGGTTACAACTTCTATGTAACATTTATTGATGACCACTCATGAAAGACTTGTATATACTTTCTCAAGACCAAGGAATCCGAGGAAGTACTCAACAAGTTCAAAGAATTCAAAGCACAAGTCGAGAGTCTGTCAGGAAGAAGGATTAAGATCCTGAGATCAGACAATGGTGGAGAATATACCTCTATAGAGTTCAATGATTTCTGCAAGGAAGCAGGAATTAAGAGGGAGCTCAAAATTTCCTACAACCCTCAACAAAATGGGGTTGTGGAAAGAAAGAATAGAACAATTGTGGAGGATGCCAAAACCATGATACATGACCAGAGTCTACTAATGTTCTTATGGGCAGAAGCATCCAGAACAATTGTTTATGTACAAAACAGATGCCCTCATAAGATCTTGAAGAACATGACTCTGTAAGAAGCTTTCGCATGAGTGAAGCCAGAAGTGGGCCACCTTTGTATCTTTGGCTATCCAGTTTACATACATGTGCCCAAGGATAAAAGGACGAAGCTAGAACCTTCAGGCAAGAAGGGAACTTTCATGGGATACAGTGAGTCTTCAAAGGCTTATAGAATACACATCCTAGGATCGAGGCAGATTGAACTCAGTAGGGATGTGATATTTGAAGAAGAGATGGCTATCTAGGAAGGAAGAGAATCTGATATGGAGATCGACGATGACGAAGAGATGAGATCATCTCCCCCTCCAGTAGTTGAGAGGGAGTTTGAAGAAAAGATTGAATCGATCGATCCCATTGATCCAGTTGAGCCAGTTGAGCCAGTTGATGATCCCATGCTCCCACAGATATGGCAGTAAGATGGAAAAGGCCTAGATGGGCACAACAAACATTGCAGTATGCAAAGGGGCACGAAGATCCACATGGCACCTATCGAGAAAGCAAAAGACCTCAGAGGTTCTCGAGTTATGTAGCATTGATGAGTCGCATCATTGACTCAGAACCTACCACGTATGACGAAGCATCCAAACACCAAGTTTGGAAGGATGCCATGACTGAGGAATTCTAGTCCATCATGAAGAGTGACGTAGGGGAGGTTGTACCGAGACCTAAGGGGAATTCAATAGTGACTTCCAAATGGCTTTTCAAGATTAAACACGGAGCAAATGGGAGTGTGGAAAAACACAAGGCCAAATTTGTTGCCAGAGGATTCTCTCAGAAAGAGGGAATTTACTATGGTGAAACTTTTGCTCTTGTGGCTCAATATACTTCCATCATAATCATCATTGCTATTGCTTCAACTACGGGATGGAAGCTGCATCAGATGGATGTAAAGACCACCTTCCTCAATGGTTCTATTGAGGAAGAAGTTTACAATGAACAACTAGAAGGGTTTATTGTCCATGGGAAAGAGTCTCACATATGTAAACCAAAAAAGGCATTATATGGAATCAAGCAAGCACCTCATGCTTGGTATGGACAGATAGACGAATACCTGGTAAACTTGGGATTCACCAAGAGTGATGTAGATCCCAATCTTTACTACAAGATTGTGGATAATGAGCCACTGATTTTGGTTTTGTACGTGGATGACTTGTTTCTCAGAGGTAATGAGAAACTTATTGAACGGTGTAAGAAGAAGCTTGCCTCAGAGTTTGAAATGAAGGACCTTGGATTAATGCATTACTCCTTGGGACTAGAAGTATGGTAGAGGCAGAAGGAAATTTTCTTAAGTCAAGGAAACTACACCTTTGATATTTTGAAGAGATTCGGGATGTTGGACTGCTAGTCCATGGCTACTCCGATGAATCTGAAGAAGTTGAGGGAATCTGCTTCAGATTCTAATTTTGTTGATCCCACCATGTATCGCCAGTTGATTGGATCTTTGATGTATCTGACAAACACCAAACCAATTATATGTTTTATTGTTAACACTCTCAGCCAGTTTAGGAGTGATCCAAGGCAGATTCACTGGGTTACTGCAAACCATGTTCTTAGATACTTACGTGGCACTGTGGGATATGGACTAACATATGCTTCAGGATGCGAATTGACATTGCAAGGATTTTTTGATTCAAATTGGGTCGGATGTGCTGCAGACAAGAAGGGTACTTCCTGATGTTGCTTCAGTTTGGGTTCTGCAGTTATTTCCCAGTGTAGCAGGAAGCAAACATCAGTGGCACTTAACATGTAGAGGCTGAGTATATGGCTGCTATTATAGTAGCCCAAGAAGTAGTATGGCTTCGAAAACTCCTTGCAGGATTGTTTGGTCAGATTCCAGGACCAACTGTGATTCACTCTGATAATCATAGTTGTATACAAATGTCAGTGAATCCCATATTTGACGATAAGACGAAGCATATAGACATTCAATATCACTACATTCGTTATATGGTGCAGAAAGGTGCGGTCGAGTTAAAGTATGTTTCGACGAATGACCGGACTGCGGATATGCTTACTAAGCCTCTCCTCAAGACAAAGTTTGATTACTTTCACAGAAGACTTGGAGTAGAAGAAAATTCATCCCTCGTGGAGAGGGAAAGTTGAGGCAGACATCTACATTGCTTTCACACTGGTGCCTCTACTCGTTCTGGATCTAAGCCTGGTATGGGAGAAATCCTATCGGCATTGTGAGACGGGCTGGTAGCTGATGGCCGTGTACACTGGTGACCTCTACTCGTTCTGGTTCTCAACTTGGTATGGAATAAATCTCGTTGGCAATAGAGACGAACATGTATTAGATGGTTGTGTACACAGGTGGTCTCTGCTTGCATCGGTTCTCAGCCTGGTATGGGAGAAATCCCATTGACATATTGAGACGGGCAGGAAGTAGACGGTCGTGTGCACTGCTGACCACTAGTTCTAGTTCTCGACCCGGTGTGGGAGAAATCCCATCGACAGTAGAGACGAACAGGTAGTAGATGGTCGTGTACACCGGTGACTGCTATTCGCCCTAGTTCTCAACTTGGTGTGGGAGAAATCCCATCGGCACTTGAGAGGAACATGTAGTAGATGGCCGTGTGAAGCATGTCCTAGTTCTTGGTTAGAGACAAACTTGTAGTAAATGAGATGTTGACCGTTGTACTCTTCGATGGACTATGTAGAGTTGTAGAACTGATGGATCTATCGATGGACCGAGTGGATCAGATACATGATGACACCTCTCGACGGACGGAGACTGTGTTGACAACCTTCAGTATGTATAGAGATGATCGAGACATATGAGATGTATAAAAGAGACCCAGATGTTCATGATGCTGATGATGACCATATCTGAAGAATACCTTGTTGAGACGGAGTGTTAGAAATTGTGCAACTTCAAAGGTTATTCTTATTGTACTTGCATTATATTTCCTTGTACCTCCTACATGAGATGATACTGATGTAATTACTCATGTAAACCCTAGAAAGAATCAATGTAAACCTTGGGGAAGATTAAGTAAAGAAAATAATAAAATAAATATTACTTTTGTATTTACCTAAGTTAGGTCGGTCCAGTCAGTTAGACAAGTTGATCCTGTTAGGGTAAAAGTCAGTTTTTGTAATGTGTATATACAGAAGGCAAGTGCGCCTCATTTAAACACTCATCCAACGCAAGCAGGTTTGCTCTCTCTCCTAGAGAAGTTCGTAGCATCAGCCAGAAGGAGGTTTTCCAGGGTTTTATCTTAGAGAGACTTCTATCTCTCTCTCTCTTTCTTCTTCTTTGCTATCAGAAGCTATCATCTTTATACGAAGGTTTGCTGGGTTTTACTCGATTGGGTTTCCTAGGATAAATTCGTGTTCTTTGTTTCTGTGCTTTGTCTTTCTTCTAGAGATCCTATTGTTTATTTGCAATTAAGTGATACTGCAATAATCTTGTAAAAACTAACAAAAGATACTTCATGTTGTTCATTGATGACTTCACAAGGATGGTGTGGGTAACCTTTCTCAAGGAAAAATCAGAAGCATTAGACAAATACAAAACTTTCAAAGTGTAATATCCCAAATACTGATATTCTACTATAATATCCCAAATCCCGATATTTCCTAATTCTATGCAAATATGATGATACAACCGGGCATGCAAACTGCCATGCAAAATTCCCTATTTTGTAGCAAAAATTAGGGTTAGGGTTTGTAGGATAGAACGAACACTTACCACTGATAAGGTGGCTGGACTACTCCTGAGAGAGTATGCATGCGTCAAGAGTTGGATCAAAGATGAACTGATATCTTCTGCTTCCGGTGATACCCCAGCAGCACGAACCCCAGATCAGCTAAAGGTGATGTTTTTAGTGAAGGAGGTGTCCGATGAAGCTGCTGATTTACAGGACTGATAGCCTTCCTTTGCTAGAGAGAATGCCTGGCACATGCAGAAATTTTGAGGTCTCTAGGCAGGCTAGCGAATTGTTCTAGAGGTGCAGCTGCTCATGCCCCCCTGATCCCGAAATGGCTAATAATTGCTTAGGATGAGCACGATCGGATCTGATAATCACCGGGCACTGGAGTAAGATGCCGATGATGAGAATGGTGCCTGGGTTTCGAAGTAAAACTGAGATCTGAAGACCCAGCGAATGGATAGGGCTTTCTGGTTGAAAACCCCTTATGGCTGCACACGTGCCCCTGCAACAATCTCTGATGTATACTGGATAACTATGAATAAATGGAAGAGCAAATGGTGAACCTGTATGGCTTACCCTGAATGAGACTAGGGCAGATATCTCACTGCCGAAACCCCGCTAGCTGAAGACGCCGTCTCCAACCCCAACTGCTATGCTGCACGCTGTGCTGCTATTCAAGAGCTACAAAATAATAATCATCAAAAGTGAGTCTCCTTTCATTTTATCTTCCTTTTACAACTTTCAATTGCGAAAACCCTAATCTTTGACCTAATTAGGTCACTTTATTTTCTAATTTGTAGTTGACTTGCATGCATGCGCATGGAGGCTTAGATGAGTGCATGCATTATTAAATAATGCTTAGATGGCATGCATGATGGTGGCCTTTGGCCTCGGTGGCCCTTCTTGACCTAATGGTGATAACATGATGCCCTAAAATTTTTCTATAGATGGCATCAGTCTTTAGATGATTCCCTAATTGTCAGTAACCGCTCGAACCCACAGGAATCACATAGGTTAGCGGTTTTGGTCCTCGATGCCTAATCAGATGAGGACATTACAGTCCTCCCCGCTTGAGATTGCTTGTCCTCAAGCAACTGCAAACTGTGATGCTGCAATACCTGTTCACCTTCCCATGTGGCATCCTCTAGTGGTAGTTCCTTCCAGTGAACCAAGTATTCCCTAATTACCCTGTTCCTGAGTTTCCTTTCTCTAGTCTGTATGATTCGTTCAAGAATCAGTATCAGCAGTCCTTCATCATCTAAAGGAGGTAATTCTGTTGATGGAGCAATGTGTTGCCCAAGGGTCTTTTTCAGGTTGGACACATGGAACACATTGTGAATTTTACTTTCCTATGGTAGTTCTAGTTCATATGCCACCTCTCCCACCTTCTTGATTATTTTGTAGGGTCCATAGAAGCGAGGTTTTAACTTTTCTGCTCCTTTCTTCTTAAGCGAAGACTGTCTGTAAGGTTGGAGCCTTAAGTATACCAAATCCCCTACCTCAAAGCTCCGCTCAATCTTGTGTTTGTTTGTATATAACTTTTGCTGATTCTGGGCTGTCTGTAAGTTTTCCTTAAAGATTTTAAGGAAAACTTGACTGTCTTGTATCCAATCCTTTGCCTTAGGAGCCCTACTGTCTCCAAATGCCAAATCTGCATAGTCCAAGGCCTCGTAGCCATATAATGCCTTAAAAGGAGTCATCCTAATAGACATGTGATAGGTAGTATTGTAGCAATACTCCCCTAAGTGTAGCCATTTGATCCAGGTTTGCTGTTGCCCTGTTACGTAATTCCTCAGATATCCTTCAATCCACTTGTTGACTATTTCAGTTTATCCATTGCTCTGGGGATGATAACTCGTGCTGGTATCTAGTTCGGTCCCCACTAATCTGAATAGTTCCTGCCAGAAGGCTCCTGTAAATCTGCTATCCCGATCACTGACAATGGTCTTAGGTAACCCGTGTAACTTGAATACCTCCCTGAAGAATAACTCAGCTACTTGAGCTGCAAAGTAATCTGATGATATAGAAAAGAAATGTGCAAACTTGGTTAGTTTGTCAACTATTGCATATAAACAATCTCGCCCTGGGACCTTGGGCAATTCTGTAATGAAGTCCATAGATACGCTTTCCCACTTCTGTTCTGGAATTGGTAGTGGCTGAAGCAACCCTGCTGGATGGATGTTCTCAATCTTGTTCTGTTGACAGATGCTACATTGCCATACGTGCTGCATAACTTCCCCCTTGAGGCCCTTCCATGAGAACCTCTCTTGGATCTGTTTGTAGGTCTTCAAGAAATCCTGATGTCCTGATAATGGAGAGTCATGTGTTGCCTGAATGATGTTTTTCCTCAACGTGGATTTTGGGATGAGGTATATTCTGTTCTTGTAATAGATGATGTCATCAACAATCCTGTACCTGTCATCTTGAATTTGTCCATCCAATAATTCGCAAGCTAATTTATTTTTGGAGTATTCTACTTAAGAGAAGTGCCCTCCAATCTGTGGATAATGCATCAACTACTACATTATTCTTACCTTTTACATACTCGATCTCGAAATCGTAGGCTTGTACTTTGCTGACCCATTTCTGTTGGCGCTCATTCAGTTCCTTTTGCTCCAGGAAATACTTGAGGCTGTTATGATCTGTTTTGATTTTGAACTTACTACCCACTAGGTATTGTCTGAATTTCGTGAGAGCATGTAAGATGGCTAGCATCTCCTTGTCATATATGGAGTAGTGGCGCTCGTAGTTCTTCAATTTACGGCTCTCAAATGCAATAGGGTGATGATTTTGCATCAATACTGCTCCCAACCCTTCCCTTGAGGCATCACATTCTACTACAAAGGGTTGTAAGAAGTCTGGTAATGCTAAAACTGGACAGGAACTCATAATAACCTTCATCTCCTCGAAAGTTTTCTGTGCTAAGTCTGTCCAGGTGAATGCTCCCTTCTTTGTGAGATCTGTGAGGGGTGCTGCAAATTGGGAGAATCCCTTAACGTACCGTCGGTAATAGGTGCACAGTCCTAAGAAAACTCTCAATTTTGTGACTGTTTTTAGCGCGGGCCAATCTCTGATAGCTTGGATTTTCTCCATGTCGACCTGTACTCCTTCCTCATTGATTATGTGCCCTAAGTACAACATTTCCTTCATGCCAAATTCACACTTGGACATCTTCGCGTAAATCGAGTGTTCTTCTAGAATGCTTAGTACTTCGTTCAGGTGTTTCAGATGCTCTTCACATGTTTTGCTGTAAATCAGGATGTCATCAAAGAATACTAGCAAAAACTTACATAACTGAACTCTGAAGGTATGGTTCATGCATGACTGGAAAGTGGCTGGAGCATTGGTAAGTCCGAAGGGCATGACCAAAAACTCATAGTGACCATAGTGACAGCGAAAGGCTGTTCTGGAGATGTCTTGGTCCCTTACTCTGATCAGATGGTACCCCGAGCGAAGATCAATCTTGGAGAAGTATTTGGCTCCTCGAAGTTCATCCATGAGTTCATCAATTCTAGGGATGGGATACCTACCTGTTCTTAATGGTCTTTTTGTTGAGTGCTCGATAGTCGATGCACATTCGCAGTGTACCATCCTTCTTCTTGACCAATACTACTGAGGATGCGAAGGGGCTAGAACTGGGCCGAATATATCCAAGGTCCAGTAAATCTTTAATTGTTTTCTCGATCTCATCCTTGTATCTTTTGGGATGCCGGTAGGGAGTGGTGATGACTGCTTGTGTCCCCTCCTCTAGCTCAATAATGTGTTCAAAGCCTCGGTCTAGTGGTCTACCTGATGGAAGGTCCCGAAAAACCTTTTCATGCTTCTGTAGCAAGGCCTGAATGTCACTTGGGTGTCGTGTGCTGGTTTCTGGGGGTTTCCTAAAGGTGACCAAACATTTTGTAGCCCATTCTATATCATCCTGTCGGAGGACTGCCTCCGTTCTCTGTGACGAGACCGGTTTTGGGGGATAAGTGTTCATGCCCCTCAAAACTACCCGTTTGCCGTCTGGCCCTTGGAATTCCATTTCCATTGCCCTGTAGTCTGTAGTGTATTTCCCTATGGAATAAAGCCACTGAACACCCAATACTACATGAGTATCCGATACATCAACTACATAAAAGGAATCTGTCATCTGATAGTTACCTAAGGTGACATTCAATTTTGGAATCTAGTAGTTGCACTCCATGCTGGAGTTCCCGGCTACTGCTACAGTGAATCCTTCAAACTTCTCGATCTGAATACCTCTCTTGGCTACCCAAGCGGAGTCAATGAAATTGTGGGTTGCTCCCCCATCAATCAATACTCCTACTACCCTGTACTACTCCCCTGACCCTAAGAGTATGGAATCTTGGTACTCCAGATAATGTAGCAATGACTCCCTCTGGTGTATCACCCTGGTGTGATTCTTCCTCAGCTGCTCGTAGTTCTTCTGTGGCTTCCTACTCATAGTCATCCTCATCACTGTCTGAATATACCTTGATGTAGTGAGCCTTCACCTTCCCTGCACACTTGTGTCCTGGTACCCATGGTTCCTGACAAGTGAAACATAGTTTCTTCCTCCTCAAGTCTTTCCTAGTGTCCTCGTCTAACCATGTTTTCTTGGGAACATCCTGCTAGAAAGGTTTCTTGTCCTTGTCCCTAACTGGAAAGCTGGTTTTGAGCGGAAACCTGTTCTTGGGGACTGAATCCTGTAGATCTCTGGCTCTGCTAATGGCATCGTGCAAAGTGAGGGGTTTGTAGGCCTTCACCCATCCCCGCAGTGGCTCTGTTAGGGCCTCAGTGAATAACATGGTCAACCTGCTCTCTGACACATCTGTTACCATGACCCCTATCCTCTGGAATTCTGAGATGAAGGCTTCTGCACTACCTGTCTGTTTGAGTTGAGCCAACTCCCTGAAATGTATCTCTGGATCCTTCCTGTCAAACCGCTCCATGAGCTTCTGAGTGAACTCACCATAGGAGTGTATGGTGTTGTGACCCAATGTCACCAATCCGTGGTACCACCACTCACGAGCCTCTCCATCCAGGTGGAGTGTAGCCAATTTAATGACATCTGTCTCTGTCATGGGATTGAGTTGGAAATAGGTATCCAACTTTTGAACCCATATCCTCGCTGATCCTCTACGAGTCCTATCAAAGTTCGGGATGGTCAACCTGCCCAAGGTCTTCTGCAACTCATAGTTGTGATTGAATTCCTTGTTGAAATTCCTGGACCTGTTCCTACTCTTCATGTTGCGGAAATCCGAAAAAGACATGGCAGCATGAAACTCATCCACTAAGTCTCTATATTCTTGCAAATAAGCTCCAAAAGGTTCGCTAGGTTCTACCTGTATGACTGGACAACCTACTGTATCTGCCAAGAAGTGAGGCATGGTAGGCCTGTTGGAAGGTCTGCTATATATGTGCGGTGTATTCTGTATATTAGTGTACGCAACTTTTCCGCTGCTGCTTGTAGATCCTCGATCTACCGGTGAGGGAGGTGTATTGTTGATACCGATTTCTGGTTTTGTAGATAATCTGTTGATTGCATTGAGTACATCTTTTGGTCCTTTGGCTAAGTCTTGCAATGCAGATACTAAGTTGCGAAACTCCATCCTGTCCTCCTCTTCTCTTGTTCCTTTTCCCTTATTAGAGTGTATACCTGTTTGTTCCATGTCTAAGCTGATATCCTCTAGTTGGATATCCTCAAATTCCCCTGTGTATCTACTCTTTCTTCTCCTATAGGTTACAAAAGGGTCTCCTTCTTTATTCATCTATGTCTCATTTCTTAAGCCCACAACTGGCCAAGAAGATAGCTTTGATACCACTGTAATATCCCAAATCCCAATATTTTCTAATTCTATGCAAATATGCTGATACAATCGGGCATGCAAACTGCCATGCAAAATTCCCTATTTTATAGCAAAAACTAGGGTTAGGGTTTGTAGGATAGAATGAACACTTACCACTGATAAGCTGGCTGGACTACTCCTGAGAGAGTGTGCATGTGTCAAGAGCTGGATCGGAGATGAACTGATATCTTCTGCTTCTGGTGATACCCCAGCAGCACAAACCCCAGATCAGCTAAAGGTGACGTTTTCAGTGAAGGAGGTGTCCGATGAAGCTGCCGACTTGCAGGACTGATAGCCTTCCCATGTCGGAGAGAATGCCTGGCACATGCGGAAATTCTGAGGTCTATAGGCAGGCTAGCGAATTGTTCTAGAGGTGTAGCTGCTCATGCCCCCTTGATCCCGAAATGGCTGATAACTGCTCAGGATGAGCATGATCGGATCTGATAATCACCAGGTACTGGAGTAAGATGCCGATGATGAGAATGGAGCCTGGGTTTCGAAGTAAAACTGAGATCTGAAGACCCAACAAATGAATAGGGCTTTTTGGTTGAAAACCCCTTACGACTGCACACGTGCCCCTGCAACAATCTTTGATGTATACTGGATAACTATGAATAAATGGAAGAGCAAATGGTGAACCTGTATGGCTTACCCTGAATGAGACTAGGGCAGATATCTCACTGCCAAAACCCCGCTAGTTGAAGACGCTGTCTCCAACCCCAACTGCTGTGTTGCTATTCAAGAGCTCCAAAATAATAATCATCAAAAGTGAGTCTCCTTTCATTTTATCTTCCTTTTACAACTTTCAACTGCGAAAACCCTAATCTTTGACCTAATTAGGTCACTTTATTTTCTAATTTGCAGTTGACTTGCATGCATGCGCATGGAGACTTAAATGAGTGCATGCATCATTAAATAATGCTTAGATGGCATGCATGATGGTGGCCTTTGGCCCCGGTGGCCCTTCTTGACCTAATGGTGATAACATGATGATGCCCTAGATTTTCTATAGATGGCATCAGTCTTTAGATGATTCCCTAACTGTCAGTAACCGCTCGAACCCACAAGAATCACATAGGTTATCGGTTTTGGTCCTCAATGCCTAATCAGATGAGGACATTACATCTATTGTTTCACTATTCTAGGGCTTACTTGTACTCTCAAAATGTGCAAGAATACTGAATAAAAATTTGCATCCAAGGTGTTGGGCCAATGGCCCTAAATTCTAGCTAAACTAGGGCAAAGATTTACAGAAAGAAGGTACACACTTATCACTGATAATCAAGTTGATGATACTCCAGAGATAAGATGCATGCATATAGAGTTGAACTGGTGAGGTAATGATGCTTCCTTCCTGGTGATACCGCCCAGTAGCAAGAAACCCTCTCCTCAGCTAAAGGTGGCGTTTTTGGTGAAGGAGTTGCCTGATGGAGCTGAGATTTTGCCGGGGTGTAGATCTTCCCGTGTCGGAGAGATTGACCGGTGCATGCAGAGTTTTTGCCCCCTCTAAGTTGGCTAGCGAATTGATCCTCCTGTTTGGTGCTCACGCCCGCAGCAACATGGATCTGCTGATAACTGCTTTGGATGAGCAAACTGAGGACTGATAATCACTTAAGGTAGAGGAGTGACTCTGCTGATGAAGATGAAGCTGTTACGCAGAAGAGGAATTGGGATTCATAGACCCAATGAATACTTTGGGGTTTTCCAGCTAAATCCCTGACTGCACACGTGAACCTGCAAATAGTCTTCCTGGGAATGCTGAATCACTAGATACAGACGAATAAGGTGAAAGCTGATGGTAGACCTAAATGGCCTACCCTGAAGGAGACTAGGGCAGATATTTCACTGCCGAACCCTCGTTAGCTGAAGACGCTGTCTTCAACCCCAACTGCTGTTGCTGCACACCGTGTTGCTGCTCAAATACTCAAAGTCAATAATAATAATCATAGATATGTTAATTGGTCCAATAACCCTTCTTAAATAGCTTAGCGTGTACTTTTAGGATTTGCGCTTTACTTTTGCATGCATGCAATTCTAATTTCTCGTTGACTTTTAACACTGAAAAAATAAGGCCTACATGCTTTATGATAATAACTCTGATGGCCCTCTTTACTATATTAATGACTGAATAATTGTCCTAATATGCTCTCGGTATTAAAGGTCCTTGGTCAATTCCCTATTTATCAAAAACAAAACATTACACAAAGCTTTGGTTGAAAATGAAAGTGGCTGCATAATCAAGTGTTTAAGGTCTAATAATGGAGGAGAGTTCACATCTAATGAATTCAATCAATTATGTGAAGACCATGGTATTAAAAGGCAGTTTTGTGTAGCAAGTACACCTCAACAAAATGGGGTATCTAAAAGGAAGAATAGGATTGTGCAGGAAGCGGCCAGAACTATGCTTCTTCAGGCTGATTCTGTTGAGACCTTTTGGAAAGAGTAGTAGCTACAACAACGTACTTATAAACCATGCCCAACTAAAGGTGAACAATGATGAAACACCTTATGAATTATGGAAAGGCAGACCTGCTTCAGTGGGTTTTTGGAAGTAAGTGTTACATTAAAATCAATGATGATAATCTAGAAACATTCAACTCCAGGTCTGATGAAGGAATATTGCTTGGGTATTCTACCAACAAGAAGGCTTACAAGTGCTACAACAAAAAATTAAGTAAAACAGTTGAAAGCATTGATGTAAAGGTAGAAGAGGTTCTACCAAAACACTCTGAGGATCAAAGTGAAATAGAAGCAGAAGACACAGTCTATTAGGAGGAAGAATTAGTGAAGGAGAAAACATAAATTGAAAGTGAAGGACAAGACAATGAACACGATGAGACAAGGCTTGCATCCACAACATCAAAAAGAAGACCAAGTTCCAAGAGACTTTTAGCCAAGTCAGTCAATGTTGTTTGTACAGCATCAAGAGTCATTCTTCAGACTTGTGGTTTGTATCAAGTCCTATCTATATCCTCATGTGTTGAGGTGGGATGCTAGTACTATCGTATTGTGTTGTATCAAGACTGGTCTTGTGGTTTGCATCAAGACTGTAGACTTGTGGTTTGTATCATACTATCAAGTCTGGACTTGTGTTGTATCAAGTCATGATCCTAATGTAGTCATCCAGAGAATTGGTACTCATTGAGGTCGCCCTCTAGTTGTTGAGGTATAATGCTTTACTTGTTAAAGCGGTGATACTATGTGATGTATTGCTAACCATGGTCATTCGAGATGGATAAAGCTATTAAGTCTCCTCTAGAGACTGATCACCTCTAGAGTGAATTACTTTAGCATATGATTATATGGTAAGGGATAATATGATATGATTATTAGTATGTGTGACAATTCTTTTGAGTATAATATGATAAGATGGATAAATAATAAATACACATGAGGACCATGTAGTAAATGATAAATTATAAAGAGATAAGAATAGAGATAGAGAAATAATTCGAATTGCCTATGTATGCCTCCAATGAACTCGAATTGATAAGGCTTTAGTTAAAGCCTCAGTTGTAATAAAGAATGCATCAGTTAAATAAAGAAGCTCTATGTGATCCATGCAAAGTTAAAAATAGTAAATAAAGTGATTTGCATGGATGGCACTAAGGATGAAGCACTGATGACAGTAAGAGTGAAGCACAGATGGCGCTTGAGGTGAAGCACCATGACACTTAAGTCAGCCTGTTAACTAAGAGATCAACATTCAGTTAGAGATTGAGTTCACTTCGATATCAGTTAACTATCAGTTAAAGCTTTTCTTGGAAGGTATGGCGTATGTCTTGTGCATGGAGAAGAATCCAAGGCATCGACTTGGCACCCTTGAAGGCAAATTCGAAATTGAGGTGCACGTGTGCACTAGTGTCAGGAAACCATTCGCCGTAGTTTGCATGGCATGAGTTTTGACTTGTTATTAAAGTGCTGGGCACTTGGCAAGTTCATTACAGTTGTTGTAGATGATCTCACTTCTCTATTGCTTCGAGTTCCCTCTTATCGGGTAATCTGCTAATGTGTTGTAAACCATTCTCTGCAAGTCTATCTATTATACTCAAATAATTCTTGGATTTTTCATCCTTTGTATTGGAGGGTTTTCCCAAGGTACATCTTGTCTCATATGGTTGAATGATTTATGTGGCTGGTTTGTTTAATGAGATTCATAAATGGCGTGATTGATAGATAAAAGTTTTAAAGTTCATAGTTCTTCATTATTGCTCAAAATATTAACATGGTATCAGAGCATAGGGCATGAAGGAGCTTAGTTTTGTGTAACAAACTAAATCCTACGTGATCTTGAGGAGTTGAGCAAATGCTTGGAGCCATGGCATCAATCTCCGTCCGACCGGAAGACCGACTTGAAGATACTTCCAACTTCAACACATGGAAGGCAAGAGTGTTGAACATTCTTGAGGAGCATGATTTGGATACCTATGTATCCATTGTGGTAGAGGAGCCTACCACTAATGCAGGGCGAGTCAACTACAAGAAGAATCAAGAAAAGACTAAGAGGATCATATATGACTCGGTTAAGCACAATCTCATGTTCGTGATCACTCCATGAAGGGCGCAAAGGAGTGTTTTGAGACACTAACAAACCTTTATGAAAATAAGGCCCCTACTCAAAAGAGGGCTTTGAAGAACATGTTGCACAACCTAAAGATGGAGAGGGATGAGAACGACGCATCTTTCTTCACAAAGATTTCGCAAGTGAACGATCAGCGTGCTAGCATTAGTGTAGTGACAGATGAAGATGAACTTCTTCAAACCGCCATTGATGGGCTTCCATCCTCATGGGAGACATTCTTGGCTACGGTAAACGACTTAGAAGAGCAACCAAACTTCGATAGGATGTGGCATGATTGCATTCAAGAAGAGGGGTGCATCCAAAGCAAGACTGTGTGCACCAAAGAGGAGAATCTTGCCTACAGCAAGAATGAAGAAAGGGAGGAAACCTTTCACTTCAAAGAAATTCTTTCATTTGAAGGAGTTCAAGACAGATTTTGAGAAGTCAAAGGCTTGGTGCTACTACTGTCAAAAGAAGGGCCATTATGCAAGAGAGTGCCATGCAAGGAAGAAGAATGAAGAAAGGCTTCATGCGTCCACCGTTGTAGAAGGAGGTGGACCTTCTCAGAAGAAATCATCCAAGGAAAAGGATGATTGAAAGGAGTATTTCCTTTAATAGAGAAGAGCATTCGCTTTATTCCCCATGAAGAGACGAGCTACCTATTGCATAAGAATATTTTTGTAGTGTTTTTAAAGTTGCAGTGAATAAAGGACTCTAGTATTCTCCACAAGAGTGCAAAGATCAAGAGGGAGCCCACACAAAACAATAAAAAGATAAGTACTTGTATTTTGATTATTATATGTTTTTATAAATTAGATCTAAATGCTTTTGAAAGTGTTTTATTACAGTCATATAGAGATTTGTATTCCTGGGATTAGGAATTGTGTTATGGTATAAACATGTGGAACATATATGTTGATTGTCTTTCTTTTATTGACAAATGGTGAAACTCATGAAATATTTGATATGCATAAATATTTATGAATATAAGGTTGTATAAAATTTCATGAGAGATGAATCAAGGTTGCAATTTTATGAGATATAGGGACGCATGCTTGTTTTATAAAATTTGAATATAGGGCTAGATGCTTGTTTCATAAGATATAAGGCTGCATGATTGGTTCATGAGATATGAATATGGGGCTGCATATTTCTTTCATAAGATATGAATTTCTGGACTGATATAGGGCTACAAAACATCACATGAGATATGAATGGGGTTATGCTGAAACATTAATTTAATATGTGTACATAATTGTGTGAACCATTGCTAGTATGTTGAAAGTTTTAATGTGATTACATTTCTTGATTATGCAAAGTTATTAATCATGAGAATAATTTTTTTTGTAGGGGAAAACCATATGCCTTGACCTACAAGAAGAGAATGACATATATTGAATGTAGAATCATTCAAATGGCTGATCCTGAAAGAGAGTAGATTCGAAGGTTCCTATGTTTGTTAGGAAGAAGTTAGAATAGAAGCCCTAATACTATTCTGAGAGATGTGAAGACTCCTGAAGATATTTCATCTTATTTACATTCATGTGTCAAGAAGAGCTTCAGACATAGATGAGCATGAGTTTCCATGATGGAGGACCCAGATTATGATTCTCACATCCATATGTTGAGAGGGAGAAGCTAGATTCGCTAGCTCTTGAAGAACCAGTAAAACTAGTTGATGTACCTCCTTTTAAGAGGAGACCTGCATGATGCTCATATCTAGAAGGAAGCTGAGAACAATATTCAAGAATCTTGTTATGATTCTTGAGATTAGAGGTGTGGCAGTCACCAAATAAAGATTTTCCTCAGTTAAAGGAAAATATGCAGTAGAGAGCCTGAAGAGTTTCAGGATGAGGGACTGTAAGTCCATGGCCACACATATGAAGATAAATCTGAAGTTGATAATTCTTATTTTAGATTTGGAGGATCTCAAGTTAGTTGAGATGTATTTGATTAGTTCTAGGACCAGATGTATGCTTTGCATCAGAACATAGACCTGTACAAGAAAGGATATGACGAGGTACCTACTTGGTACAAGAGTATGTGGACTCAGATATGTCTCAGACAGTGAAATAAAGTTTCAAGGATATATGGATTCTGACTAGTGCAGTGATCAAGAAAGATCACCCTAGAGATATTGCTCCAGATAGAGCAATTTGTAAGGTAGTAAAGCTTCACAAGGTTCCTTGTTAAGTTATATCTGAGACGTGGTGCATAAAGGAGCAATACAAATCCTGTACATATCCACAAATGAGCAACATTGTCAACATTCTTACTAAGCCTTTGTCCGGGACAAGCTTGGTATATTACAGAAAGACTCCTTCAGTTGAAGAGGGAGTATTGCTGTGTCTTCACAGGTAGTAACAGATAAAGTCCCCACCAGTTAGTCATGGTGTATGACTTAGACAGCCAGGGGTTGCAATATCTATTGTGGAGAGAATCCACATGAGCAAAGACATGGTCAAAGTCTCAAAGGCTATTGATACTCGAGAAGAGTTATGGTTAGGACTGTGAGGGAAACAGTTAAACCCCTTGGAGAGGCTAGATAGCGATACAATTAGCTAAGTGGGGTACTGTGATATAAAATCACTATGAAAGCGATCAGGCCTTGAAGAACATCACAAAGAATGGCAAGCTCACAGAGAACTTCTCCAGATTGTAGAAGATTCTTGAAATCAACAATTGTTGAAGATTGAAAGGAAAGATGAACATTTTCCTTCTACAAGAATTGTACACATTTTATGTGTTGTAAAATGTTTTGTACATGATGGATTTGAAATCCATGGTTTTCAGTTTAGGGAAACTACATTCTGGATTGGATCTAGATGGTGCTACTATGTATAAGTAGCATGTTGGTTTCTTAAAGTACTTAGCATACCTATTGTATTTTATGCTTACAACTGAGCATATGTTTGTGTACCTTTGAGGTACATTAGAATAGGTTCTTATTGTATTTGATACATGGTAGACCTATTGTGCTATCCAACTATTGTTTTAGCCTAAGATAAGCTATGTATATTATAGTTAGTACTATAGAAGAAAAAGAGTTTTGCGGATAGTACTAGTAGCTGAGAAAGTTACTTGCGATGGTTGGAGAGAGTGACCATACTTTGTATGTGTATCTAGTCAAGTATGCGTATCAAATCGAGTATGTGTATCCAATCGAGCTGTGTATCCAGTTGGAGATGTGTTATGATAATACACATTGAGATGGAGTTTTACTTCATCGGAGACATGGTCATGTAAAGTGAGACTTTAGTACATTGATACTGAAGAGCAAATTGCAAATGTGTGGACAAAGCTGTTGTCAATGGCGAAGGTCAAATCCTTTCGAGATAAGCTTGGTATGGCAGAGAATGCCTTGAATAGCAAACAATGTTTCCCTCGCTGAGAGGGGGTGTTGTTTGTACAACATCAAGAGTCATTCTCCGGACTTGTGGTTTGTATCAAGTTAGCACTGGTGGTTTGTATCAAGTCCTATTTATATCCTCATGTGTTGAGGTGGGATGCTAGTACTGTAGTCTTGTGTTGTATCAAGACTGGTCTTGTGGTTTGTATCAAGATTGTAGACTTGTGGTTTGTATCAAGTCTGGTTTGTGTTGTATCAAGTCATGATCATAATATAGTCTTCTAAAGAATGGGTACTCATTGAGGTGGACCTTCAGTTGTTGAGGTATAATGCTTTACTTGTTAAAGCAGTGATACTATGTGATGTATTACTAATCATGGTCACTCGAGATGGATAAAGCTATTAAGTCTCCTCTAGAGACTGATCACCTCTAGAGTGAATTACTTTAGCATATGACTATATGGTTCGGGGTTATATGATATGATCATCAATGTGTGTGACAATTATTTTGAGTATAATATGATAAGATGGATAAATAATAAATACACGTGGACCATACAGTAAATGATAAATGATAAAGAGATAAGCATAGAGAGAGAGAAAGAATTCGAATTGCTTATGTATGCCTCCAGTGAACTCAAATTGATAAGGCTCCAGTTAAAGCCTCAGTTGTAAAAAATAATGCATTAGTTAAATAAATACTCTCTATGTGATCCCTTCAAAGTTAAAAATAGTAAATAAAGTAATTTGCATGGATGGCACTCAGAGTGAAGCATTGATGACACTAAGAGTGAAGCACCGATGACTCTAAGAGTGAAAGCATTGATGACACTTGAGGTGAAGCACCATGACACTTAAGTTAGTTTGTTAACTAAGTGATCAACATTCAGTTAGAGATTGACTTCACTCCGATATCAGTCAACTATCAGTTAAAGCTATTCTTGGAAGGTATGGTGCATGTCTTGTGCATGGAGAAGACTCCAAGGCACCGACTTGGAACCCTTGATGGAAAATTCGAAATTGAGGTGCATGTGTGCACTAGTGTCAGGCAACCATTTGCCCTAGTTTGCATGGCATGAGTTTTGACTTGTTATTAAAGTGCTGGGCACTTGGCAAGTTCATTACAATTGTTGTAGATGATCTCTCTTCTCTATTGCTTTGAGTTCTCTCTTATCGAGCAATCTGCTTATGTGTTGTAAACCATTCACTGCAAGTCTATCTATTATACTCAAAGAATTGCTGGGTTTTTCATCCTCTGTATTTGGTGGGTTTTCCCAGGGTACATCTTGTCTCATGTGGTTGAATGATTTATGTGGCTGATTTGTTTTATTAGATTCATATATGGAGTGATTGATTGATAAAAGTTTTAAAGTTCATAGTTCTTCATTATTGCTCAAAATATTAACAGTCAAAGGGGATCATCCTGATGACTTTATCATAGGAAATATTGAAGATAGAATCCAACTCAGAAAATCACCAAAGAGAAGAGATATTGCCCTACTATTAACCATTGAACCAAAAAACTTCTCTGAGGCACATGGAGACAAATCATGGGAAAAAGCAATGAGTGATGAACTTGGTCAAATTGAGAAAAGTGGAACTTAGTAATTGGTTCCTAGACCAAAGGACAAGAACGTGATTGGCACTAAGTGGGTGTTCAGAAATAAGCTAAATGAAGAAGGAGTAGATTTTGATGAAGCCTTTGCACCAGTTGCACGTATGGAAGCTATAAGAATGTTCCTAGCCTATTCTTGCTTCAAAATTTTTAAAGTCTATCAAATGGATGTCAATTCTACGTTCCTTAATGGAGACCTGAATGAAGAAGTTTACACTAAGCAACTAGAAGGATTCAAGGCACCAGGTAAGGAAGATTTTGATCGATCCCAACAGAGCTATCTACTGTGATCAGGATTCCATATTATCACTACTACTCCCCCTTTCGAGGGAAGTCCTTACGGACAATACCAAGCTTGTCTCAGAAGTGTTCAAACTTCATACGAGACAGAGGCTTAGTCAACAGATCTGCAACCTGCTCATCTGTGCTCACATATTGGAGCTTTATAACTCCCTTTTGCACCATGTCACGAATGTAGAAGTACCAGATTTCTATGTGCTTCGTCTTATCATGGAACACGGGGCTCTCTGTCATCTTCATGCATCTTTGGTTATCACATAGAATCATAGTAGTATCCATCTCCATATCGAATAGATCTGATAACAGCTTCTGAAGCCATATGGCTTCATAACTGGCGGAACAAGCCACAGTATATTCCGCTTCTGTAGTGCTGAGAGAAACATTGGACTGCTTCTTGCTCAACCATGAGATCATGGCTCACCCCAGACTGAAACATCCTCTTGAAGTGCTCTTTCTATTTGAGACACTTCCTGCCCAATCTGAATCTTTGTATACATTCTGAAGTCACGATCTCTAATATAACTGAGAACATAGTCTATCGTACCTTTTAGGTACCTCATCACATGCTTTGCAGCTACCAAGCAGTGTTATCGGAACCAGACCGGAACCGGCAAAACCGACCGGTCTGACCGGTTTACAGGGTTGGCCGGTTCGATCAGCAAAAAAAAATCATAAAACCAGATTTTTTTCCAAACCGGGTACAGAATCGGCCGAAACCGGTCAAAATCGACCGAACCGACCGGTCTAGACTGGGGACTCACGAAACTCAATTTAAAAAAAAAAAACCAGAAAATAAAACTTTGCTGATGTACTTTGGAGCCTCTTTGTTAATGTACTTTGGTTCAGAACCTCAGAGATGTATTGCACTAGGTGTTATTTTGGATATTTGCACCCATATTTGCTATATATATGAGAAACTTTGCATATTTCTGTATTAATGGTTTGGATTCATATGTATGCACATGAATATATATGTTTTTTACAAAATATGAATATTTTATGTATTTTTTAGTCAGCTGGTTTTTTACCCGGTTTTTTGCCGGATTCGGTCCGGTTCACATTTTGGGCTTCGCCGGTTCGATGACTGGTCCGGTTCTGATAACATTGCTACCAAGTGAACATGTCTACGTTCCACCATATACTAATTCAAAGTGTTCACAACAAAGCATATATCTGGTCGGGTATTCGTCACATACATCAATGAGCCAATGATCTGTCTGTATAGTGGCACATCCACTAACTCTGATGAACCATCAACGAACAACTTCAAATGTGTATCCATGGGTTTGGCCATGGCTTTACATTCCAACATGTCAAACCTTTTCAGGATTTCCATTGCATACTTCCCTTGGTTAAGGAAGATTTCCTTCAAGGCTCTTCCATACTTCAAGACCTAGAAAATAATGCATCAAGCCAAGGTATTTCATCTCGAATTCTGTAGCGAGCTTCTTCTTACACTTTGAGATTTGCTTCTCATTTGCTGTCAGGAGAAGTCATTCACATACAACAATAATATGACAGGTTCATCATCCATGACCTTGAAGTAAATGTTAGGATCAACCTTACTTTTGTTAAAGACTAAGCTCGTCAGAAAACTATCGATTCTTCCATACTAAGCTCTTGGAGCTTGTTTCAGTCTGTACAGAGCCTTCTTCAATTTACAGACATGTGTTCTTCGACTTCAAAACCTTGTGGTTGTTCTATGTACACTTCTTCTTCAATAACACCATTTAGGAAGGCTGTTTTCACATCCATCTGGTGTAACTTCCATTCTGTTTTGGCTGCTAGTGCCATGATGGTTCTGATAGAAGTGTACCTTTCTATAGGAGCAAATGTTTCTTCATAATCGATTCGTTCCTTTTGAGAGAATCCGCGGGCCACAAGTCTGGCTTTCTACTTCTCGATACTTCCATCGACTGTATGTTTTATCTTATAGATCCATTTGGAAGATACCACACTTTTGCCTTTTGGCTTGGGAACTACTTCCCATACATCATTCTTCATTATGGATTGGTATTCTTTTGTCATAGCTTCTACCCATTCTTTATTTTGAACAACTGCTTCAAAACAAGTAGGTTCTTTGTTAACAAGATCACACATCAAAGCCACATAACTAGGAAATGGCTTTGGCTTCTTGCTCTGCTTAGTGGAGCCTTCTGGAGCACCATACCTTTCTGCTTCTTGAATAATCTCACGGGACCAAGCTAGGAGATATTCATGTGGGGAGGTTCTTGGGGCTCCAACATATCATGTTCTTTCAGAGTCTCATCATCAGGAGAGGGTGCAACTTCCTTCATCGGTTCTGCAGCTCTGGGAGCTACAACTTTCTCGACTTGTATCTTCATCAAAGGTCACATCCTTCATGACCAATCTTTAGGTTTGGTATACCTATGACTATTATGCTCACATGTGGTAGGGCTTTTATAGTTTTATGTGAGCAAGCCTTCTATGATCTTGTAGAATCATGGATCAAGGCTGCTCCTAAGTGACCTCTCAATTCATACTGGCCACCCTCTAGTGACAGATACATCTTCTAGAGAACATATTCTTCAACTTTTACTTTTGCTAACTTCCTGGGAGGTTCTTCTTCATCTTCTTCTTCTGCTAAGTTAGCATGATGTCTTTTGTTATTCTTCCTCTTAAATTCTTCTCTCTTTGTCGGACAATTTCTGGCAATATGTCCTATCTTATCACAATGGTAACATTGATAAGAGGAGAAATCTTTTTGCTTGTAAACTCCCTTTTTATTCTTGTAAAACTTCTTAGGAGGATAAGACCCCTTATGAGTTTCCTTTTTGAAATGATGCTTTCCTTTTCTTCTTTTGGTATGAGTAGCTAGAGCATGGTCATCATCTCTATGTAGTGTTTCTCGATTAGCTACTCTGGCTTCTTCTTGAACACATTCTTCCCATATGATATCAAAATTTAGGCTTTCCTTCCTTGCACAGATTGTCTGGATGAAGGAGTCCCATGGTGTAGTAAGACCATTGAGAGCGGTCATTACTAGTTCAATTTCATCAATCTTGTCTTCAATTGCTTCTAGTTGTTCTTTGAATTGAGAGACCCTTGTGAAGCATTCATGGATAGATTCACCCTTGCTCATCTTTGTTCTTTTGAGTTGGGCTCTCAAGTTCATCTTCTGATTGATGTTTCTTCCTTCATACATTCCTGATAGGGCATCAAATATCTCCTTAGGTGTATCCTTAGAGGATACTTGAGGAATCAAGTGATCCTTGATTGAATCAACTATGATCCTCTTGGCTCTAATCATATCTTTCTTGTACTTTTCTTTTGCTTCATCTTCTTTGGGTTTTGACACAACTCCCTTGATAAACTTCGCAAGATCATTCTCTTCTAGAATGAGTCATATTCTGTATTTCCAAGCACGAAAGTTTTCTATACCTTCCAACTTGTCATCAAGCTTAGTGCTTGGAGACATCTTGTTTGGAGATCATAAAATAACAAAAAATGAAAATTTCTCAGAAATGAAAACTCTACTCACCAAAAGATGCGCTTGACTGAGGCGAGTATGATGGTATAGTCAGTTTCTGAAGAATCCAAATTCTAACCCTTGAAACTGGACTTGCAAGATCCTGGACTGTAGTTTCTGGTTTTCTGGTTTCAAGATAAACTAGGGCTTGACTTTTCGGAGGATCCGCCCACTGAAAAACTTTGATCTTGGTGCCAAAAGATGCGCCTAGGAGGGGCGCACTTCCCTATGTCACTTGCACTCAAAAATTCCACTTTATCAGAAAACCCTAATTTCCTTGTTCGAAGTAGGAGAGAGAGATTTACCTCATGAAAGGTGCTCTTTTCAGGCTAGCTCTAATACGATGTTAAGTTTTCTATGCTAATATAGCTTAAGTCCTAACTTGATTAGCATTTAATACATTTTCATAATAACAACATAAAGAGGATCACTAAAAGAAACAAAATCACAAGGTACACAACAATTTATCCTGGGAAAACCCAACAAAACTTACTCAAGAGTCAATATAGATTACCAGTATGCAATGACCAAAGAACAAGGTCTCATAGATAGAGAGACCAAACCCCAAGCATAAGAGCCAAAACACCAAAGATATTGGTCCTCCTCCTCTGTCTGTCCTTCTTTCTCTCTCTTGCGCAATACAAGTGTGAGTGTGTGTATAAATGAGGGAGGGCGCCTCCCTATTTATACTAGTTTCCCAACTGCCATTTTACCTAACTAGAACGACCTACCTAATTGGAAGGGCCGACCTACCTAGGTAAACTTCACAATAATAATTATAATCATCTTTTCTGGGTGCTATTGATCCGACTTACAACTGAGGTTTACCTCATGACATTTACATGACCTTTTACATCAGTAACATCTCTCGAAGGAGGAATAATAATGATGTGAAGTACAAGTAGAATATTCTTCGAAGTTACATTATTTCAACAGTAGCTTGCCTAGGGTGTGCCTAATATATCGCAGAGGTTGGAGCCTCTTAAGGTATTGAATCACCTCACTAAATGTAAACTTATACATATATGAGTTGAGCATTCCGTGTTTTTTCGCATTAGGATTTTCCACGTAA
>LPNX011155342.1:759125-855576 GCA_001517045.1 Pseudotsuga menziesii
GTCATGATGCATAGATTAAGGTTTCATGCACATTCTTTGAGGGCGTCCTTGTATTAAGGGGTTGTTTTCACAACCATTGTCCACTTTACATTTTTATCTCTATAGCTCTGCATAGATTGATGTTTCATGCACATTCTTTTAGGGCATTTTTGTGTTAAGGGGTTGTTTTAACTTTTAACAACCATTGCCCACTTTACATTTATATCTCTATAGATCCACTTTATGTGGGATTGGTTAGCATGATTTGAGGAGTGTCCCACATCTTATTGGCACATATGTTGAGGTTGCCTTGTGTTTGAGGAGTTATGATAACAACTAATTGAATGTTACGTGGACAATTATCTATGAGATTCACTCTTGGAGGAGTTTGATAGCTTTATTGAAGGGCCATCTTAACTCATGAGAAAATATATCTTGATAGAGTGCCCAAATTGTTGCCAAATTGATACCATTGGATGTAGAATGACTAAAGGATTTCATAATTGGGGTCATAATAGAAGTTCCAACAAATATTGAGGGAGTTATGGTGGTTACAAAACTGCCACTTTAATACCCTCCTTACATTTTGACCAACCTTTTTTAGGAAGGCTCCACCTTTGTTATTTAATCATTTTGGTTATTTGGGAAGAGTAAGATATTTGAATGCACATGGTGGAGAATTCCTTGCACATAGGACAAAGTTTTGTGTGTTTTGAGGCTATCTTTAAAGGATGTTCTGAAGGAGGAGACATGTGGCGTCTCATGCATTTTGCTTCACTTTTTTATTGTTTATGTGGGAATTTTGCTTGAGAGAGCCGCATGATGTATCATTCTAGTATTTTTCTTGGGGAAAAGCATGATCTAGAAATATTTTATCATTATCCCTTGGAGGAAAACATGGATCTAAGAGTTGCCAATACTTTATTGTTATTCCTTGGAGAGAAGTGTGGATCTATATCCCACTTAATATTATTTTATTCTAATGAGATTGAACTACACTTCTCTATAAATGGAAGCTCGCTCCATTGTTTTTGTTTTTCATGGTTGTATTGATAAGGAATGCCTAGTTGAAAATCGTGTAGGAGGTGGAAGTAAAGGTACAAACAAGTATATGTGAGACTCTCTTCATTCATCTTTTTCTCTTGGATTATTATGGTATTATGTTAGAGTGGCTAGTGTTTTTTAACTTTTTATTGTTGGAAATGATCTCGTTTGAGGGCAAGTCTTTGTATAGGAGAAGGGATTAAGTGTGAGCCTTGAGGTTATAAACCCTCCTTAGCCCTTTATGTAATATTGCATATTGGGGGAGATTTCTGCGGAAACAACAGATTTGATGTTTGCATATGTTATTGGCTCATTTAATCCTATGAGATTGTTATTGAGGATGTGACTTGTTGCTTAGGTTGTCTATTCCTTTGAAGGTTGTCTTTCTTGGTCCTTTTTCCTTATCATCTCATTTTATGGCTCTTCCTTCACTATTTGAGTTGCATATCTTTTATTGGATTTAAACACATTGGTTGTAATGGTGCATCTACTATTAGGTTTCTTCCTCACTTTCATATAATCTAGAATCCATTTGGATTAGCGATGGCACATCAGTGTATGGCTTGATATGTCTTCTCTCCATAAATTCATGCCCTATTTTTTTGTATTATTTGACTCCATAACGCTTGGATTGGCACTGGTCTTAGCAACCTGCCATCCACTTAAATCTGAAGTATATCTTGCATCTCTATTTAACTAAATCTATTTTTCCATCTATACTTGTGCCTTTAGTGTAAAGACATAGTAATCTATCTTAGGGAAACTCTCCTTGTGTTGGAGAGTCGACCTAAAGCGAGAGAGGGAGCTATTTTGGTGATAGTGGGTAGCACCTTTGTGGTTGCACTTGTGTTTTAGGGCTTTATCACTTGAAGTGCAGGTTTGGGAGGTAACAAGTGAGGAGGACTAGGAAAGAGAAGAAGTAAACAAAGAAAAACACAGAAAAAAACACAACATAGTTTAATCTTGGAGCTTACCTCTTCAATTCTCTAACAACAATAGAATCCTTGTTCTAGTCTCCAATCTCACCCCCAAGCTCTCCTTAAAAAATGCTCTTTTCCCTCTCAAAACCTAAAAATTGATGAAGTCAATAATAGATAAAATGAGAAATGAAGAGGATTAGGGATTTTATAAGCCTAACACCTCTTCAATAGGGTGTGGGGCCTATTTGGGCCTACCCATCATACCCAAGTAAAAAAGTAAAAATGAGAAAATGGCATTGTTTTGTGCCTGTTTTAAAAGTGCTCAGTAACGCTCCTTGAAATCTCTAGGGAGCATGTTTGCACAATTTGGGAGCATTTTGGGACTGTGGAAGCAAACGACATGCATAGGCCCTTATAATTATGGATATCATATCAATGTGGTCGTGGGTTAGCTCTCAATCCCCCTTGGATGAGTCGACAAACTTCTTTGAGACTTCTAGGGAAGTCCTGCTCTAGAGCCCAAGACATACAACAAAAGCTAGGAGATAGATTAACTACATGAGGTCCTAGAGTCAAGTTGTCTCTACATAGAGTACTTGTTGAATTTTATAACTTAGCAGTATAATTTTCAGATCTTGATAATTATGCAATGTTCCCCCAAGGTTCCAGGACGGCGGGACGTGGGTTCGGGGAGACGCACATTCGGGACGTGTGGAGACCACCCCCAAATTTTAGAGAAATTTTGCGGGGACAGCAGGACGCGATAGCCATAAAATTTTTAAAAATATTAAAAATATGAAAAATATAAATCCCAACAATAACAAACATTCATCATTTTGGAATCTGCAATCATGCAATGTAAATGCAAAATTCAAAGTTCAAACACATTACAGGATTCATCAAGATTATCATTATATTAATAATAATTTATAAATATATTATATATCAATACGAATCTATGATTAACATGCACATCATATTTGATAATCTTCAGATTTGACTTTTAAGTGATTGAAAAAATGAATCAAAGATACTAGATAGTATGATACTGTATTTGTTTCACGGCCATTGATAGTTTAGAATGATATAATATACTTTAGGTTAGACATTGTAAATTAGATTTAGTTTTTATTATTTAGTTTTGAATTTTTTTGTTTATATTTTAAATTTTTAGTTTTTAATATTTTTTTATGTTTAAAATTTAAAATTTTAATATGTAAGTTTATGACTTTATAAATAATAAAATTTTAAGTTTTATTAAATTGTTTTAATTTTTTTTAAATAAAGAAATTTTTTTTTTCGGAGTTTTGGGGCGGGACGCCCAAAAGTTTCGGAGTTTCGGCCGGGACGCCAGGAAGTCTCCCCAAGTTTCGCCAAGTTTTTCCGCCCACCGAAACGTTTCGGTCCGCGTCTCGCCAAGTTTCGCCAGAAGGGGGACGTTTCGAAACGTTTCGGAATCCCCGGGACGCGAGAAATGCCGAAACGCGTCCCTGACCTTCCGGGACGCGTCCCCGTGTAACACTGTAATTATGTCCTAGATTATCATCCCACTTTTATCATTGCATAATTACACATTGAAAATTCCAACATTCACTTGCCGCAGAAATAAAAGAAAGATCACTAACCCCTCTTCCATAGGGTGTGGGGCCTATTTTGGCCTGCCCATCAAACCCAAGTAAAAAAGTAAAAAGAATAAAATGGCACTGTTTTGTGCCTATTTTGAAAGTGCTCAAGAGCGCTACTTGAAATCTCTAGGGTGCATGTTTGCACAATTTGGGAGCATTTTGGGAGTGTGGAAGGAATCGACATGCATAGGCCCTTACAATTCTAGATATCATTTCAGTGTGGTCATGGGTTAGCTCTCAACCCCCCTTGGATGAGTCAACAAACTTCTTCAAGACTTTTAGGGAAGTCCTGCTCTAGATCCCAAGACATACAACATAGGCCAGAAGATAGATCAACTACATGAGGTCCTAGAGTCAAGTTGTGTCTACATAGAGTACTTGTTGAATTTTATAACTTAGCAGTATAATTTTCAGATCTTGATAATTATGTCCTAATGATTATCATCCCACTTTTATCATTGCATAATTAAACATTGAAAATTTCAACATTCACTTGCAGCGGAAATAAAACAAGGATCACTGAACATAACCATGCACAAGAGACACAAGAGTTTTTATCCTGGGAAACCCAATAGGGAGAAAATCCAACAACTTTTCTTAAAAAGATGTTTCCAATAATAAGAGTACAACAATCATAACATGAAGAACCCTAATTCACTAGGGCATGTCAAACATCACCAGCTATATAGAACGAACCCAGTGGCATAGAAGGTGTGCACTTCTTCACAAGAAACCCTAGCAAAAGGGAGAACTTCTAGAGATGATAAGTAACCCCAAAATTTTGCTCCTTGATCTTTCACTATGACTAGCTAAAATTGCACACCAGAGAGAGGATGCTGTGTTGTTGTAACTTGTGATGTGTCAAAATGAAATGTTTAGTTGCTTATTTATACACTTCAAATCAATTGAATTCACTTCTGGGACGACTTGCACTTTTTATCATCACTTCTAATTTTATTTTCAGGGCTGACTTTAGTTTGACCACTTCATTGTTAATTCACTTGTTGATCATTTATTATTGGATTTTCCATCTTTCTTAAAAAAAGTTATTCATGATGATGATGTTATTCTTCTCCCCTTATGCGCGTCTATTCATTCCTAGAGTCCTAATGTTGAATAGATCCACTAAGAGCCCCAAACACTTCTCAGGTCTTGTCAATTCAACAATTGTCCTCTATCATAGAATAGATTACTACGAGCCCCATTCATAATGAATGTCTGCTGGATGCTGCATAATGGAGAAAACACTAACAATACTATCTCTAAGTTTGCACAAGTAGCGAATCCTCCATTTGGAGTTTCTTCTCCTCAACCTTGGTGTTAGGAGCGATGGATCACTTTGATCTAGGGTTCCTTTAAGGTTTCCTTCCAAAACTACATTGACAGGGTCCCTCAATCTAGGGTGCTCCCTTGATGATCTTCTCAAAGAGTGCATCGGGCCATTCATGGTGATTGATGACTTGATCGAGAAGCCTTCTCTCTCTCTCTTACTTGGCTTCATCCTCTAGCTCCATCACACCTTGACATCCTATCTACTTGTCATGGTTCTGTTTATTTTTCCACTCATCTGGATGTACTTTTTAGTCCAATTGACCTACTTATTGTGGTCATTTGTTAAACATTAATAATATTATCTTATCTTATATATTGATCATGATTATTTTGGGAGTGTGCTCCCACATTGCTCCCATCTAGAACATACTAACAGAGGAGGAATGGGAGGGGAAAGAGCATTCCCATGCAACACTGCTCTGAGCACTAGATTCCATGTCAATATTGACCTAGGGATCATGTTTTGTTCTCTTCAGGACTTTGACTTGAAATTGCTATTTCTAGAGTTCCCTTGAGTTGTGACTCTTAAAATAGCAAAGGACTGTCCTTGATTTGTCATGTTCATCTTCTCGTTTCAATCTAATAGAGGATTTATGTACAATGTACATAACCTTGTCTTCAATGAAACTAAATCCTTATTTGTTTCAATTTTCATTTTAACATCTCATGAGAGACCATCATGCAGGAAAGCTATGTAACAGGTGATCCAGAGATGCTAGAATAACATTAGGATTGTAGGCTACTAATTGAGCACTTCAATGAAACAATTTTCTATACAACAAAATGCTCAATTTGATGATTGAAACTTCACCAAATTCCTACTACACCACATTTTTTATATGTGGGGATGTGTATCCAATACGTGTAGTGACCCTCCTCAAATTTTAGGGTATGATGGTGATACTTAACATATGGACCTGCCCCAAGTATATAAAAAATACTAAATTGATCAAATTTTTAAGTTTTAAACTAAATATTCTTCACTGCACAAAGAAAACCATGAAAAAATAACTCGATAACATCACGATTCAAAGGAAGCACCGAGAAAATCCTCTGCAAATGTAAGTTTTCAGCTTGAAATGAATGCTGAAACAGTGAAGGAATGACCCACACTAGTGAACACTAAATATCAGATGGTGGAAATGTATAGGTTTAGAGTTTGAATAGGTTTTAAGAGAAGGTAGAAGGTAGGTGGATCAAATAGGAAAGGGCAGGAGTGATTAGGGTTTTCTCTCTTTTATTTTATTTTCTTATTTTTTTGGCCTGGGCATACCCACATAGGGGATGCATGGACGTCCCTTGCTGTACAGGGTACGTCCATTGCTCCACTATGCGAAGAGTAGGAATGGGGATGTACCCCCTGCATCCCCTGTGTACCTTGCTGAATTGGGTATGAACTGGTTGTACTCAGGATGTACCCCATGAACCCAATATGGTATCCCCATGCATGATGTGTACCCGAGGTGGGTACACATACTCACATATACTTTTTGAACATCCAGTGGTTTGAAGAGCTCATGACCATGCTCATTGAATGGTTCAGAGAGTTGAAGCATTTTATGGATTCCATGTTGAAATGGGTTTCTCATGCGTGAGCTTTCCTATAATTTCTGAACCCAACCTTTAAAGCATAGATTTAGAAGGTCTCTTATGCACAAAAGAACCAAACAGGGGGGCAACATAGAGATTAAACCATAGTAGCAAGGTTCAGTCATGTTGGCCCTTGCTTTATGTAAATTCGCAGACAGTAAGGAATTCGGTGGATATTCAGTACGATACAAATATGGTACAATGAATGTACTGTTGACTATACCATATCTGTATTAGTATGGTACAATATGATTGCAAATGGTTTGGCCTACCTATAAACCCAAATAACTGTTCAAAATTTCCAAAATTAAGCCAAAAAACTGCTTAAAAATTCCAAAATAAATGATATAAAAACCACAAAATTTCATTTAAAAACCTATAAATATCTGGTTAATCTGTTAATTGCCATTTCAAGTAATTAAATTATTTTCTCTTGATCAATTGTGCATTCTGAAGCTTAAAGTCTTTAATTCAAGTGATTTTTTGGGAGATAATACTGGCCGTCTAACGTGTTTCTGGGCTGTGAGTCATGATAGTTCAATTCTGTGCTTTCATTTTCCATTGCATTTAACCGCCAGACTCCATAGTTCAAACGTAATAGATTCATGTACTTACTACTTACACGCTGCCATGCTGTACATTATCATGCTTGTAGGCTGTAGCTTTATTTCTCCTATGAATACATGAAGAACATTTGAATAAATATTTTATTTCATTAACAGTTGCTTATATAATTCTCTTATGAATACTCGCAGAATGTTGAAACAATAGACTAGGTCACTACACTGTATATTAATTTAACTCTAGTATATCACTCTAAGATACATGATTTTTTTGTATCTATGAGATGTATACTTCCATGTTTTAATTGTATTGGTTTTTTTCATCATGTTTTGTTTTGTTTTTTTGTTTTTTTGTTTTTTTTGTTAGTTCTGTAGAATCTTGCTAGGATTAAATGAGTTCTCTGATAGTTTTTGAGGCTTGTGCAATGAGATTTTATGCTGGATTTTGCATAGCATGTGGGGGGGGAAGAGGGAGGAGTTTATCTCCTATCTGTCTGTCCCACATAACTGACTCTTGTCAGAGGTACAACTAAGCAATTTAGACAAAATGCGACAATAGATTTTGCATAGCATGTGGGGGGTGAAGAGGGAGGAGTTTATCTCCTATCTGTCTGTCCCACATAACTGACTCTTGTCAGAGGTACAACTAAGCAATTTAGACAAAATGCGACAATAGGGGAAATGGCAAACTATACTCGTTCTTCTTCAATCTAGTTCTTTGAAGAGCTCATAACCATGCTCGTCTAATAATTTAGAAAAAGAGTTAAAGAATTTTATTGAATTCCTGTTGAAATGGGTTTTCTATGTGTGAGCTTCCCTATATTTTCTGAACCCAACCTGAAAGCATTGATTTAGGTGTCTTGTGAACAAAATAGCCAAAACAGGGGAACGGCAGAGAGATTAAAGGAGTTATATGATAGCTTTTGAGATTGTGTGATCGGGGTTTATGCTGGATTTTACATAGCATGTGGGGGTGAAGACGGAGGAGGTTATCTCCTTCCGGGCTGTTCCACTTAAAACTGTATCTTAACCCTGAGGTAGTTGACATAGATAATATGCAAGCAGATGGCTTATTGTCACTTTAGACACAAATTTTTAACCTTGAGTGTGACAAAGCACACATACCCTTTTTAACATAATTCCCATTCGTGAACCACAAAAGCAAAATAGTCAATGATGGGGCACAATACTTTTATGCGATTATGAAAGTTATCTTAGGGTACACCCATAATCTATATTGAATCAAGGTTGGGCAATAATTTTGTCTGTGTAAAGCTGTAGATCCCGCTTTCATTTTCTACAAATGGTCTCTTTTCCCGCACTCCCTAATGCCTGCTCCAGGTGTTGGGTGAATACAGAATGTGAGGCTGTGATTGCGAGTAACATGTATCTGTTCAAGGAATGCAGTCTCATAAAAAATGCATGATATTCGTGGCAAGACTGCTGCGATTCAAAGAAATTCTACTTGCTTTATATGATGCTTCATGCATAGTAATTAACTTAGGATGTCCACCATGTAGATATACTCACTTTCTTGTACATGCCTCTTCAATTGATTGACATGCTTTCTCAAATTCTCATTATTTGTCAGCTCTCCGGCAGCAGTCCGAAGGATATATGAAATCAAAGGACGCAGTATGACAAGCCCACTTGCAGTCTGTGTTGCTGATGTGTTGGATGTTGATCGCTTTGCAGTGACCTCTCATTTACCGGATGGTCTACTTAGCAGTCTTCTTCCTGGTCCTGTCACTTTAGTGCTAGATCGCGGTTTGTAATTCTATCAATATTTGAACACTGTGATTTGATTTTGTCAATCAGAAATCTTTCTTTTAGAGGTCAAGATTAACCAAAGCTTGATTACGGCAAAAGTCCAAATGAAATTTAAGCTGACATGCGTTAGCCATGGTAGTTCAGTTAATTTTTAACGGCCATCTTATGATCCAGATACTCCTCGGAAATGCAGGTAAAGAAAGTATGCTTGAGAAGTCCCTCGACCCAGGAGTGGATACTATTGGAATCCGAATACTATTGGAATTCCAATATTATCCACTCCTGGGTTGAGGGACTTCTCAAGCATACTTTCTTTACCTGCATACTATTGGAATCCGAATACCAGTGAATTTTGTCAATCAGAAATCTTTCTTTTAGAGGCCAAGATTAACCAAAGCTTGATTGCGGTAAAAGTCCAAATGAAATTTAAGCTGACATGCATTAGCCATGATAGTTCAGTTAATTTTTAACGGCCATCTTATGATCCAGATACTGTTCGGAAATGCAGGTAAAGAAAGTATGCTTGAGAAGTCCCTCAACCCAGGAGTGGATACTATTGGAATCCGAATACCAGAATGTGAATTTATTCGGATGGTAGCTCGTAATTTTGGTAGTGCTCTTGCACTTACGAGTGCTAATCAAAGTGGACAACCAAGCACGGTTTCTATTCAAGAATTTGAGCAGCTGTGGCAACATTGCGCTTATATTTATGATGGAGGTCAACTTCCAGTTGGACGTGCAGGCTCAACAATTGTAGATTTAACCACCCCCAAAGTCTATAAGATACTAAGACGTGGAAGGTACTCTTGTTAATGAAACTTAATGATTTAATTTATAAATTATAACTAGTGATTTAATTTATAAATTATAACTAGTGACTGTGGGTCTTGGCATTTTGAATTCTTTTATTATCAATGATTTTTGCTTAACACTGAATATGCTATGTTACTCTGAATGCAGTGCTTCGAAGGAGACGAGAGAAATCCTTGATATATTTGGTTTCAAAGAGATGAATTAAGCTGGAAAAGTAGGTCGGCAGTGAATATGCTCTTGTTTAGGGGTACATATGGTGTACATGTAGCGTAAGAATAAGATGAGTATTAATCAAAACGGCCTTTCCCCAGTTATTGTTATGATGTTTATTGTCCCTACCCCTTGGGCCAAGGATCTTACATTTATGGAAGGAATTAGGGCTACAGAAATCTTGGCCTATTTAGAATTAGCTTAAACTAATTACGCTGTTCTAAGATTGGTTCTATTTGTCCCGTTTTAAGCCCTTTCTGAAAATAGTTGTATTATTTTAGCAATTATCAAGTATTGATTTTAGATCATAATTTGTTAAATCATCATAGAGCAGTGTATTATTGTAAAGCTTTTTCTGGTACAACTTGAGTGGGTCTAATAGTCAAGAACATGTTTTTTGCTCTAGGTCACAAGTTCAAATCCACTTTCGCTCTAGGAGGTCACAAGTTCAAATCCAGAGGGGGTACGATATGTACACCTCCGTAGACTTGAGCAGTCAAATTGCTGCTCCAAAGGGGTCCCTTGTCCCACAAACAAGGGTGTCTTATACACCAAAATTGGTGTCTGTCCAAGCTGTGACCTTAAAAATAGATTATTATTATTATTATTATAGTGGTCAAAGAAAACAACCATTTAAAGCAGTCAAGATTTTCCATTTGCTGTGCAGTAGTGTTGTCTAAGCTTCTCTTGTAATTTTATGCATTCTATTGAGAGACAAACACATCCTGATTGTCAGGTGACCCATGTTTTCTTGGTTCCATGTATTGTACACTTGTATCTCAGACCAAGGAAAGGTTAAGTTGATCGGGATAGCACTGAATGAGCATGGTCATGTTATTGTCTACTAACAACTAAATTAGTTAAATAATCAATGTGGCTAATACTAATCACATTGACAAACTTAAGTTCTCCTGTATATGTTGATTGTTTCATGTCTTGTCTTGTCTTCTGGTTCAATATAGTCATCATAGAAAACATATTCAGCCATTTGGAGTCATGATTTTCCATTGCTGTGTAGTAGTGAGATGTCTATGCTTATTCTACTGAGGCACAAACACTTCCTGATTGTCACAAGACCCATGTTTTCTTGATTCCATATATTGTACGCTTATATTTCAAAATTCAGACCAAGAAAAGCTTGTTAAGTTGATCAAGGTAACACTGAATGAGCATGGTTATGTTATTATATATTAACAACTAAACTAGTTTAATAGTCAACTTGGCTAATACTAATCACATCAACAAACTCAAGTTCTATTGCATGTGTTAAATTATTTCATATCTTGTAGTTTGTTGTTCATAAGTAATACCACATGTTGCATTGACCCTAACACCTTGGATCCTGTTAATCCCTGAAATTGCTCCACAGCAACTTCAAGGTTAAAGACCAGCGAGTTTCCATTACGAGGGTCATGTTTGTTTATGCACGCTTCATTGGTCAAAAGCCCTGTGTTTTTGAAGAATTTTTTCTTCGGTACAACAGACATAAAATAAAATTTTAGATGCTACAGGAGTGGTTTAAGTCTTGATTACTTTGGATCTGCTCCACACTGTCATGTATATGCCAAACTGATGTTACTTTTTAAGACAGTTATAGACAGTGGGAACTTTGGCGACTTTCCCTGCATAAGAGAGAAAGGAAAACCAATTATACCAGGCATTTCAGAGAACTCATCAGTAAGTGGCAATTCCCTTATTTAAGCCTGCTGCAGTTTCAGGCTTTGACAAACTCAGTACTAAGACAAGCCCAGAGTCTATCAGACTTAGCTTCAATTGAATTTGAATTCTGGCTCAGATGATGCTAACAAATCACAAAACGGACAGGAACAGGCATTCAATCAGGTCATCTTCTTCAATGTGACAGGTTCAAGTCGGGAGAGCAGGTTCCGATCGATCTAACTTTGTGGAAATTAAAAAAGTATAAACCATTTTCAAGATTGGCTTAAACTAAAATACGTAATACATTCAAAGACATCGTGGGCAGTGCATATTATGTGACTCTCGAAGTATTATGGCGATGGTATGGACCAGAAATAGATTTGTAGAGTGTTGGTGTGATATTATATATTCTTCTCTTTGGTGTACCTCCATTTTGGACAGAGATGGAACAAGGCATATTTGATGCTATATTGCATAGAAATACCGATTTTAAAAGCAACAGTCATCAACAAGCCTCGATTCAACTAGCACGTGTATCTCATCCTCAACAAATTGGAATTCAGCTGTTCAATTGTTGATTTCTTTGTAAACTCCCTCAAGATCTGAAGAATGTTGGAGTATCGGGTACCTCCACATGGTATAACCGCCGCACCTCTGGGAATATAAAAACAAGTGGTTTAACCGCCACTCCTGGTGATAGGGCCTTGTGCTGGGTTTCAAATGTTCACCAATATCTGCAGGTTTTGGTGTAACGGCAAACCTTACATGGTATCAGAGCTGAGGTCTCAGGTTCAATTCCCCCGAGCTACGCCGGAGGCGGGGTGTTGGAGTATCGGGTACCTCCACATGGTATAACCCCCGCACCTCTGGGAATATAAAAACAAGTGGTTTAACCGCCACTCCTGGTGATAGGGCCTTGTGCTGGGTTTCAAATGTTCACCAATATCTGCAGGTTTTGGTGTAACGACAAACCTTACAAAGAAGCAGCAGAGAACTGAATAAATTGAAAAATAACGCTGGGAAAAAGGGTAAAAATCGTTCCAAAACACAAAAGACAAACAGGGAATTAGAGAAATCAATGAAGGAAACCAGCAGAGCAGAAATGCTCGCTCAGACAGGAGGAGATGCACACTCAACTCCATTGTATTAAGGACTAAAGGTTACATATATAGCAAAGAGATAACCTACGCTAGATCCAATAAATGTGGATCAGATCCTATAACATAGGAGATGTTCAAACAAGATATCTAGATATAGAAAAACATTACGAATATATTTGCTGCATTATATCTAACAGCCTCCTCAAAGTGGATCCTTCCAACTGGTTTAGTAAAAATATCAGCAACATTCTCACTTGTATTACAATAGATGAGTTCAATTTCTTGAGACTTAAATCTTTTCTCTGACAAAATGATGCCGCAGCTCAATATGTTTGGATCTGACATGATAGATTGAATTGTGTGCCAGCTTAATTGAACTTTGATTGCCACACTGAATTTTGGTAGCTTGTTTTTGTTGTGTTCCAACATCTTCAAGAATACGCCTCAACCAAATGGCTTCACAAGTAGCAATGGTTAAAGCTTTATATTCAGCTTCTGTGGACGACAAAGAAACAATTGGTTGTTTCTTACAGCTCCATGATGTGACTCCTGAACCAATGTTAAATGCATATCCAGAAGTGGATTTTCTGTCATCAGGATTGCCTGCCCAGTGAGAATCAGAGTAACCTTCCAATTGAACATCAGATATATCAGTATATAAAAGACCATAATTAACAGTTCCTTTTAAATATCTTAGAACCTGCTTTGCATCTTTTCAATGTGTTTTGCATGGCTTCGCCAAGAACTGACTAAGGATGCTAACCGAATATGATAGGGCTGGCCTTGTAGTAGTGAGGTAGTTCAGACTACCCACTATTTGATGATACAAAGTACCATCAACTTCTTTAGATCCATCACTGTTGTATAATTTGACATTTTGGTCCAAAGGAGTGGATACAGATTTGCATTCACTCATTTGAAATCTGTCAAGTATTTTCCTTGCATATTTGCTTTGAGTGATGAATGTTTTACCAGATTCTCTCCAAAAAGCAATGCCTAAACAATAATGTAAGTCACCAAGGTCTTTCATTTCAAATTCTCGACAAATTACTTTTAATCTCTGCAACTAATTGATATGCTCCACCTGTAATGATAAGATCATCCACATATAAGGATATCAAGCAAACATTTCCCTGTTTATCTGATTTCATATATAAGCTTGAATCATTTTTACTTTTGAGAAATCCTTGCTGTTTGAAGAAGGTGTCAATTTTGATATACCATGATCTAGGAGCCTGTTTCAGTCCATAGATAGCTTTCTTTAACCTGCACACAAGCTGCTTCGTCCTTTTTGAGCAAAACCTTCAGGCTGCACAAAGTATACTTCCTCTTTTAAATCACCATTTGGAAAAGCAGATTTGACATCTAACTAGTGTATTCTCCATTTATGTTTAGTAGCTAATGCAATTAGCAATTTGATAGTGTTTAACTTAGCTATTGGTGCATATGTCTCTTCAAAGTCAATCCCCTCTTGTTGAGAATAACCCTTAGCAACTAATCTTGCTTTAAATTTGTCAATACTACCATCTGCTTTAAGTTTAGATTTGAATAGCCATTTTGATCCTATGGGTACTTTATCTTTGGGTAATTCTACTAAATCCCAAGTTTTGTTTCTCATAATAGAATTATATTCTTCATTCATTGTAGTTACCCATTCTTCCTTATCTTTGGCTTGTTCATAATTTAATGGTTCTATGACATTCATTATACTAGTTATCAAGGCATAATCTCTAAACTTTATTAGAGGATGAGTTTGACGAATTGACCTTCTAGGTACTACAGTACCTGTTGGAGTTCCATCCATGATTCTTCTGTCTTCTGTTGTTTCATCGACTAAGGTAGTATCACTCATGCTTGATTCCTGTTCCTGAACCTGCCACTGTTCTTGCACCTACTGCTGATCCTGCACTTTTTGAGGAATTTTATCTATTTTGACATGCTTATCTGGGATCAGTTCTTCATCAGCATTATTCATCCTGTTACATATATTTGTATTTTCATGAAATACAACATCTCTACTAGCAATCAATTTGTGCGAACTAGGATGAACGAGTTTATATGCTTTCTGATCACCACAGTAGCCAACAAAGATACACTCAATGGATTTTGCATCCAATTTCCTTCTGTCATCTTTAGGTATGTATGCAAAAGCCCTAGAACCAAATATTCTTAAATGACTAATTTCAAGTTTATAGCCATGAAAGACTTCAAAGGGCGTTTGAAGTTCTAATTTCTTTGTTGGACTCCTATTCTTTAAGTACACAATAGTGTTAATTGCTTCAGCCCAAAAACCATTAGAAATGTTTTTACCTTGGAGCATGTTGCGAGCACATTGCACCAGTGTTATGTTTCTCCTCTCAGCAACTCCATTATGCTGAGGTGTATCAGTGACTGTGAACTGTTGTTGGATTCCATTTTTTGCACAGTATCTTTTAAAGGTACCAAAAGTGTACTCACCACCTTGATCAGATCTGAGGATTTTAATGTATTTACCTGTCTATTTTTCAACTTTGATTCTGAATTCCTTGAAGTATTCGAAGACATCGCTTTTCCTTCTGATGAAGTAAGCCCATGTGAACTTGGATCTATCATCAACAAATATCAGAAAATACCATGCACCATCAACTGATCTGGTTTGCATAGGTCCACATACATCAGTGTGTATTAGTTCAAGGAGTTCAGCCTGTCTCTTCTCTTCACGGTTAGGAAATTCATTTCTGTGTTGTTTTCCAAGTGCACATGCAACACATTCAATATGTTCATTTTTAATGACAGGAAGGCCCTCAACCATTGACTTTTTATGTAATAAGATGAGATCATTATGATTGAGGTGTCCATACCTTTGATGCCACAATTCGACATCTAAAATAGTTGATGCTGCTAGTGTCTGATGGTTGCCCTTGATTGCATCCAGCTTGTACAATCCACCAAGTCTGGATCTTGTCGCTATAACCCTGTAATGATCTTGGACATCTTTGACATGGCACTTATATTTATCAAATTCAACTTTGATATCATTATCGGTGATAGCAGAAACATATATTAGATTCTTTTTGATGGTTGGGACATACATCACATTATGTATTTGTTTAAACTGTCCATCAGCTAGGTTAACACTTATCACTCCATAACCTAGGACTTTGTGAGACCTATTATCACCTAGATAGATGTGTGTGCCATCAGACTTTTCATAATACTCATCATACCAATCTCTATTATAGGACATATGGGCAGATGCACTTGAATCTATGAACTATGCATTTTCATCATCCATCTCAGCAGACAAAGCATATTCAGATATAAACAGTCTTAGATTTTTGAATCCATTGACATCAGGGGTGTCTTTTCTAACATAATTTCCATTATGTTTTATGTATCTGTTGTTTGAGTCATTGTTTATCTTTTTAAAACAAGCTCTAGCTATGTGACATGATTTGCCACAATAATGGCATACAACATCTTTATTAGCACTAGAGTCATTGCGTGACATACTTCAGTGTCTTGCACGAAACTTGCCCCTGTGTGTATTCCAATGATTCCCTCTGTGTGGGTATTTGCCTCTTTCCATCAGTGCCGGATCTGTAGACTGAGATTCTGGCTCATAAATCTTCATTCGCTCTTCTTCTTGTATCAGAATTCCGTCGAGCTCTGTAAATGTAGGAGGGCCCTGTCTTGCTGCAAGAATTGAGATGAACACTTTGTAATCTGGCAAAAGGCCTTTTAATGTGATAGATACCAAATCAATACTAGATACTTTTTCACCTATGTCACCCAGATTATCTTTGAAGTCTTTGATGCGGGAGAGGTATTTATTCATAGTTTCATTCACATCCATCTTGATAGACAATAATTTAGTCTTTAAAAACAAGATTCTATTAGAGACAGACGTCTCATATAAACCTTTCAGTTTGTCCCATGTATCTTTAGACGTCTTGCAATTTCTGATGTGAGGTATTATGTTGTCTTTTACAAACATACGAATCAACACATTTGCTTGGGTTTCTCGCGAATTCCAATCTGAGATTGACAAAAGATTCGAGGGCCTCTGTTTATCTCCTTTCACTATTGGCCACAGATCAAGAGCTTCAAGTATAGAATTTAGCTTGAATTTCCAATTTACATAATTCTCCCCAGTCAATTTTGATGATTCAGTAATATATTAGTCGGCTAGAGACATGTCCACCATTTTTACAGAATTGAAAGGCAAATAATTTCAACCAGACAGGGAGAAGAAAAAATACTGTCTCACCTCTTTGACAAATTTCAGTCAAATAGCCCGACGCTCACTATCTTGGCCTGATCCAGTGTCGGTCCAAATCGCCGTAAGTGAGAGACCCACCGATGCCTTTAATTAGAGAAATCAATGAGGGAATCCAGCAGAGCACAAAAACTCGCTCAGACATGAGGAGATGCACACTCAACTCCATTGTATTAAGGATTAAAGGTTACAAAGAGATAACTTGAGCTAGATCCAATAAATGTGGATCAGATCCTACATCATAGGAGCTGTTCAAACACGATATCTAGATATAGAAAAACATTACGAATATATTTGCTGCATTATATCTGAACAAACAAATAGGGCATGATATTGGAAAAAAACGTAAAGACAACAAAGACAACAACGAATTATAAAAATAACCACCCTAGTATGTTCGTAGATAATGCATGAGAATGGTGCGTGTCAACAACAAGTTAAAAGGCCAAATCGAAGTAATCCTTTTGCCATTGTGGCAGTCAATTTCGAAGTGAAATTAAAAGCATGAAGACACATCCATCACTAAAGGTATCACGATAACAAACAATTGGTGAATAAAGAAGGTCGCATGAGATAGGTTGTGAATTAATCCTTGGTTTGAGTATTGATTTGTGACTCATGTGAAATACAAGACAACGATCAGAAAACTTGTATCGTGGCATTCAAAGAAAAAGTCAAGTGCATGGATTCTCTAAACTAAAGACGTCAATCACCAAAAAGAAAGCATGCCGATAATAACTAGAGGTAACTCCAAAATTTCAAATGAGTTAAACTTTGACTTTAAGTAAAGGGCAAATTAAAGGATAAGTTAAAAAGTTGACGTAAGTAACGGGCAAATTAAATGATAAGTTAAAAAGTTAACTTAAAGTATTGTGTTACCAAGTCATTTGTATGCCTCGTGGGAAAAATCGCAAGTTGTTAAAACATGCAAATGGAGGCGCAGCCAAACCAACAGATTGTTATTTAATATTTTCAAATGCAGGTTCGGGATATTTGAAGCAGTGGTTTGTAGTTGTGTTATAGCTCATACCAGAATAAATGCGCCCGGCTTATGACGACTGATTAATATCTCAAGATTTAAAAAGCAGTAAAACTTCCGGTTGATACAAGTTTACATCACAGTTATGTAATGTCCTCTTCTAACCAAGTATTTGAGACATTCGTTAACTTAATTAATTTTTGTAGGTTTGAGCGGGTATCAATGAAAAAGGGAATTGACTAAGGATTATTAATACCGGGAGTAGAAAAAAACATTTCTTCAGTATTAATAAGTCATCAGTGTATTATAGAAGGCCATCATTAGCCTTATTTCACATCGCATGTGACCCTGGGAAATTAGATTGCATGCATGCAAACATTAAGTCATGCAAACCCTACAAGATATAAAAGAAGACAAGTCGAACAAAAAACACATCTATTGTTATTATTCACTTTTGAGATTGGTTCTGAGAGCAGGAACAACAAGTTTGGGTTGAGGGTGCGAGTCTTCTACTAATAGGTATTTTCGGCAACGAAATCTATATGACCTAATCACTTACTAGATAGACTAGTCAGATCTATCATATGCAATTTAAAGCATTCAGTGTTCGTCATATATCTAACATATAGAGGAATAAGCTATTGCAGAGGTCATGTCTTCACTGCTGGGGGCGCATTGGAAATCTAGATGGCAATTTGTTTTGATCCAGAGACTCCTTATTTCTTCTGCATGTCACTTTGATTCTCCTCGGAAGGATCATACTAGTATACTAGGTGATTATCAGGCCACCTCTTGCACATCCGAAGAAGATACCAACAAAAACGTAGAGAGGAAGGGGTGCCATCCATCCAGAGGAAAACAATTCGCTAGTATCCAAGAAGGGCTCAAAAGTGTTGCATGTGTCCACCAAAGTCTTCGAGGAGACCATACTACACTACCTAGAAAGTCTCAACATCATCCTCCAAGTATTGAAGAATCTACGGAAGGATTATCACCTAGAGAGGGACGTTTTTTCTTGAATGGGCTGTTGTTGTAAATGTAACTTCAAAAGATATTTTGTTGTATATTATTGTACCCCCGTTGGAGATGTATTTATTATATTCAGTCATTGAGGTAAAACCTCCGTTGTAGTCAGGGCAATAGTCTCAAGAAGAATAATGTAAAATGTATTAAAATCCCTAGGAGAAGTCGGCCTTGCTAGGTCAAGAGGTCGACCTAGTTAGGTTTTAGGTCAAATCACTTGAAGGGTATCAATAGGGAGGCGCCCTTCCTCATTTATACACACACTCACTCACTAAAGTTTACATGAGGAGAGAGAGAAGACAAGTTCGCTAGAGGAGAAAGAGAGAGAGCTGCAGAAGACATTTTATTTTTGGGTTTTGCATCTTGTGATATTGTATTAGTGACGAATCTATCTCCGAAGAATTTTTGCGGGGTTTTCTCCTTTATGGTTTCATCGAGGAAAATCTTTGTGTCTTGTATATCTTGTTGTGCTTGTTGTTCTTTCAGTTAAAGATCTTAATCAAATTGAATAAAAGTACAAACTCTAACATGGAATCAAAGTCATTATGAGAGAAGGCACCGTGCAACTGCGGAAACTAGGGCTTCTTAGTTCAAGGTCTTCTCTCCACAGATCATTAGGAAAAGAAGGCTAGGCTAACTTGCCCTAGGAGGGCGCATCTTTTGGAGGAAGCAAAATCAAGTTTGAAGAATTTCATTTTTGACCCAGACACTAGTGCCGGGAGAAACTAGGGCATTAGATTTTTTGAGTTTCCCTCCAGCAAACTGAAAAAAGGAACTCACTAGGAAACTCATCCTAGAAGGGTGCATCTTTCTGTGGAGTCAGAATTCATGTCTGAATTTTTTGTTTTTGACCTCCTCTCTACTGCTAGAAGAAACTACGACATCAAGTTTTTAGAGTTTCCCTCCTCTGAATTTGGCAAATGACCTCACTGAACAACTCACCTCAAGGAGGCACATACTTCTATTCAGACATAATTTCAAGATTCCAAGTTTGAAAAATAGGGCTTCTTTATAGAACCCTAGGTCACCCAGATCCAGAATCAGCCTGGGCATCTCAAATTGGTAAGATCTATTTCATTTCTATTTCCATTTGAGGTTCTCATATCAAGATGATGAATCACACCAAGGTTGAGGATAACCTTGAGGGAGTAGATAACTTTCGAGCATGGAAGTACAAGATCTCTTTTATCCTTGAAGAAAGTGATTTGGACAAATATATTAGTGAGGAAGTTCCATCACTAGAGGGAGATGAAGCAAAGGCTATCCACAAGAAGAACTTGGTTAAGGCCACGAGAATTATTGCAGATTCTATTAAAGATCATCTCATTCTTCATGTGTTATCCTTGAAGACACCTAAGGAGATGTTCAATGCTTTGACAACATTGTTCGAAGGAAAGAACATCAACCAAAAGATGACATTAAGGAACCAACTCAAGAATGTGAAGATCTAAAACTTAGATACCATACAATCCTACTTCATAAGGGCTGCTCAAATCAAGGAACAACTTGAAGCAGTTGAAGAAAAGGTAGAAGAAGGAGAGATTGTTATGACCACCCTGAATGGCCTCCTAAGATCATGGGACTAATTCATTCAAGGAATATGTGCTAGGAAGAAGTTGATCACTTTTAACAGACTATGGGAAGAATGTCCTCAAGAAGAAGCTCACGTAATAACAAGAGAAGAGAAGATGGGAACAAATGATGATCAACTTGCTTTCATAGTTCACATTAGAAGAAATCACAACAAGAGGGAGGACCATCATCACAGAAGACAAAGGAAACCCATAAGAGATCTATCTAGTATCAAATGTTACACATGTGATGAGAAGGGACACTACTCTAGAAATTGTCCTAGAAACAAAGGTTCCTCCAACAAGAAGACTAACAGGAAAATAAATCATGCTCACATTGCTTAAGAGGATGAACCAGAAAGGAAAAGAACAAAAGAAGATTCCTCAAGTGATGAGGAATATGTACTTTAATCTAGAAGGATTCAATCCATGATAAAGAAGAAGTTCTTATCCATCTCAGTATTTGAGAGATGCAGTTGTGAATGAAGAAGTGACACTCATATTCAAAACTAGTACACAGTCCATGTGATCTATGGTATAGAATACTTGCTCAGCATAAGCAAAACAAACACAAGTCCTCTGAATTGAAAAATGGATTAAAGCACATTGTTAGAGACTCCAACAATTCTTGCAAGGAGACAAGGACTACGAGGAGTCTACCAAACAAACAAAGATACGTGTTTAATTGTCATTTCCTATACATCTACTTAAATGATATTGTTCAGTTGTTATGTATTATGCATATTTGAGTGTTTGCATTTATGAACAGTATACTACTAACTTGCATGTGATGGGTAAGTAGCCTATGGTGATAAGCAACATTCCATTGCTACTTATATAGAATGAAACCCCTTTGCTGACATATTGGGAGTAGTGCACACTCTTAATAATGTTCTAGTAGATATGGAAGGCATCTAGAAAGTTATCATATATGATAAATGCTGTAGCATTGGCTAAGATATTTGCATGGCTATGTGACATATATCTTTATGCATAAGAATTTGTTGTTATTAAAAATATGAAATGTTTCTAATCATGGAACTGAGTTTGACTTGTAGGAAGGATCGTATGCAATCACCTACAAAGAAGAATGATGAGGCTCATTCCGAAGAACAAGTGATGATGGAAACCATAACATTCAACGAAGATTCATTCCAAAAAAATGAAGAGGAACTTGAAGATCCCAAGGACAAAGACACCATGATGAATAAAGAAGTTCAGAAGAATCATGATGTGATCGAATCATAGAGCGGTAGATCCACCTCAAAAGGTGAACACCCACAAGAGAACACCAACTTGGACATGAGAGATCATCCAATCTGAAGAAAAGGTATGGTGATCCAGACGAGATTTCCAGAGAAAGAAAGAGGCCTCAGACACACTCCAGTTATGTGGCATTGTTGTGTGACATCATTGATGTAGATCTTCCGGCTATGAAGAAGCAGTTGATAACAAAAAATGAAAGGAGGATATGATCAAAGAGTACTAGTTGATCATGGAGAATGATGTCTAGGATGCAGTTTCGAGACTCGAAGGGAAGTCCGTAGTGTATTCCATGTGGATCTACAAGATCAAGCATACAACAGATGGTAGCATCAGGAAAAACAAACTTAAGGTTCGTGGTTTCTCTCAGAAAGAGGGAGTAGATTATGGCGAGACGTGCTCCACTGACCAGACACACTTCTCCAGTAAAGTAGAAGTATTGAGCAGAGAACCACATGTGCATAAAAGGCTTTGTACAAGCTCAGAAGGAACCCATGGGACAACAATACAGTTGCTTGAAGATCATCTAGAGTGATGGAGATCTCAACCTTTGCCACTAGGTTGAAGATGGAAGCCTATAGAGGACGATAAGCTCATAGATGGGTGCAAGAGAAACTTTCAACAAAGTTCGAGATAGAGGATCTCGATATCCAGTGACCTTGATAGATGACATAGATGGATACATAGAAGATCAGTAGCAGAGGAGGCTACCTATCACTCTAGTACATAATGACTCGATGTAAAATGTACAAGATACAGAGGGAGGTGCTCCGCTTCAGAGGGGCTGACTACAGAAGATCTTAGAGTTCAAGAATCTTGACATGATTCTTGGGATTAGAGGTGTGGTAGAATCCAGAGGAGATTTTCCTTAGCTAAGGAAAATATGTGGTCGAGATGTTGGATTGTGAAGCTACATTGATGGCATTAAAATTGAAGTTGTTGCATGATCCTACTTCAGAGATAGTTGATGCCACAGTCTATAGGTAGATGATTGGTTCGTTGATGACGAGCATGAGGCCAGATATATGCTTTGCGGTAATACCTAGAGCAAGTACATGGTGGAGTCAAGATGTATTCACATGGTTGCGATAACACATGTGCTGAGGTACCTGAAGGGTACGAAGGAGTATGGCCTCATATATGTGAGATATTAGAAGATTTGCTTGTAGGATATGTTGACTCCGATTGGGTTGGTAGTGCTACAAATAAGAAGAGCACTTCAAGGTGTTGCTTGAGCTTGAGGTCTGACATGATTTCTTGGTACAGTAAGAAGTAGACAAGCGTAACATTGAGTACAACCGAGGCAGAGGATATTGCAACTTGTTCAGCAAGTTGTGAGGCAGTGTGGCTTTAGAAGCTACTTTTCGGAATCGTTCGATGTTGAGTTAGAGACGACTTGTGTGTCGGAGCACATTGAGATCAAGTATCACTATATTTGGGATGTGGTGCAGAGAGAAGCAGTGAAACTTTAGTATGTGGTGACATGACGAGTAGATAGCTGATGTGTTGGCCAGGCCATTAGCCAGAGTGAAGTTCAAATAGTTCAGAGAGAAGCTTCATGTCATCTAGATTGAGGTCCCTAGAAAAAAAGAGTGATGAGTTCTCGCATGGTGGAAGACGCAAGTGGTCCTCGGGACGTAATGCGCCTAGGGTGCTCCTGGCTGTGCTCCCATGCTGGAGACGATGAAAGATCAGAAGATGTAGATGCACTAGAGCGAGTTCTCACATGGTGGAAGAGACAGGTGGTCCTTGGGATGTAATGCACCTAGGGTGCTCCTAGTTGTGCTCCCATGCTGGAGATGAGGAGAAGTCCATCGGTCACAAAGACACTTGGTGTGCGCCTAGGTTGTTCTTGCATGGTGGAAGACGCGTGTGGTCCTTGGGATGTAATGCACATGGGGTACTCCTGGCGTGCTCCCATGTTGGTAGACGTGGGCTGACAGTTGAGAGACGTAATGCACCTTGGGTGCTTTCAGGTGTTCTCGCATGGTGGAAGGCACAAGTGGTCCTTGGGACGTAATGCACCTGGAGTGCTCCTGTCTGTGTTCCCATGCTGATAAAACGCAAGTGGTCTGTTGGAATGAGGTGTGCATCTGGGATGCCCTTCGTGTGTGATGATGAGATGATTTGGATACGATGAGATGACGGTAGGAGACACATGTGATTGCTATGGCAATGTAATGTATGGTCTTGGGCTGTACCTACGTGATGACTTGCTCGTGGATATGATGAAGACCTAGATGCGGGCTAGGCCTACACCCAACATGAAAAAGGGTTGGCTATGTATAAAATTCTTATGACTAATAGATTTGAAATATGTCACTAATCAACGATTGAAAAGATGAGGACTACAACAACAACGACGATAATGATCCAACAATGATGATGTGTCCAGAAGTGTCGATGACTGTAGCGAGAGAATACCTTCCTAGTTAAGAATGTGTGTTGTTGTAAATGTAGCTTCGGAAGACACTCAGTTGTATATTATTGTTGTATTTTATTGTATTCCTGCCAGAGGTGTTTTTCCCCCGTTGGAGATGCCTTTATTATGTTCGGTCATTGAGGTAAAACCTCCATTGTAATTCAGGGAAATAATCCCCAAAATAATAATGTAAAATGTATTTTTTTGATTCTCCCTAGGAGAAGTCGACCCTGCTAGATCAAGAGGTCGACCCAGTTAGGTTTTAGGCCAAGTCATTTGAAGGGTATAAATAGGGAGGCACCCTCCCTCATTTATACATACACTCATTCATTAAAGTTCACATGAGGAGAGAGAGAAGATAAGTTCGCTAGAGGAGAAAGACCGAGAGTTGTAGAAGACTTTCTATTTTTGGGTTTTTCATCTTGTGATATTGTATTAGTGACGAATCTATCTTTGAGGAAGTTTGCGGGATTTTCTCCTTTATGGTTTCCTCGAGGAAAATCTTCGTGTCTTGTGTATCTTGATGTGCTTGTTGTTCGTTTAGTTAAAGATCCTAATCAAATTGAATTAAAGTGCAAACTCTAACATGGGCGTCAACCACTGAAGAAGCAACATGTTTTCACCTTATCTCTTGTTGCATGGCATGCATGCTTATTCTAGATTGCTCAAATACTCAACCTATTAATTTTGGTATGTCTCTGTAGTTAATTTCATCGTGAATTCAAATTTATTGTTATTTTGGGGTTTGTGTACTCTCTTAATATTGCATGCAAATTGATTTGATCAAACCTAAAGGCTACAACACCCTAAAACTATAAACCAAAACCCTATCCATATAAAGAAGAAAATATCAATTTGGGACTTTACAAGTTATTGCTGCATATACATAAAGTTTGGATAAAGGAGTGAAACTTTAAATTCTATTAAACTATCACATATTATTGGGGTTTATTCATTTATAGTTAACACTAAACAGAAGGTGACTAAAGGTCAGGTTGGAGTTTTCTAGAAAAACTCTGCACATGCATTCAATGAGGACATATTGGCTTTAGGTCGATTGGGACCCTATAAAGTGACAATCAAAGTTAATTGAAGAGTGTTAGATTTTCTTAGCAGTGGTAACATTCATGTTTTTTGGTTATCATTCTTTAGACTAGCTATTTCTCCTTTGAGAAAGAATAATTATTGTACCTGTTTCTGATTCATCCATCGTGGTGCAATCAACCCTTTGGCGAAACTTTAATGAAGAAGTAATGCGTTTTCATCGAACCTTTCTTTGTTGGTACTATGCTTTATTTTTTTCCATTAATTTAGCTTATTGATGTGATTAGTTTCGATCCTTCAATTAACTTTATTTATTTATATTTTTTCATCTTACTCACGTTAACCCTGTAGGATCCCTTCAAAGCAAATTCAATATTTAAAACAATCTTTGTCCTAAGGCTTTGAAAGAGTGTTTGCATGCATGCAGAGAATTAGGTACAAATTAGCAACCTAATACCTAGGGACCCTCCTTGAGGTTGTGTTGTAATCAATTAGATTACAAGGTTACCAATGATACACATAAAGAATCATATAACAATAAAAGAACAAGAGACAAGAATGGTAGACACAATAACAAATTATATTACTCAAATACACATGTGGGTTCATACAATAAACCAAATCAAGTATCTATCTGGCTCAACAACCTATATATATGTTTACAAAATAGTTACAAAAACTACCTGTCAGTTCAACCAACCGACACGACCTATGAAGTCGACCTAATCTACAATTAGTCGACTAGTGAGTCTAGTCGCCTTAGCCGACTAGCTCCTCCAACATCTACTCCAAAACAAAATCTCTCTTTGTCTCGAAGAAATAAGGAGGTGACAATCTCTGTCTTGAGTAGTTCTATAATCCTCTTTCATGGACTATGTTTCATGATAGACAATTGTTGTTGAATACATAATTCCACAATAGATTCTGCAGTAATTGATAATTGATGCTGGAATTCTTCCCAAGTGCAAAGTGCCTTTTGAATGTCTATGTTTAAAGTAGTGAGACTCAACAAGTTCTCTACCTTTTGATCTATCTCTATGCTAAATATATTTCTCATGTCGGTCCCCAAAATTTGTGCCTTTTCTTCAGCTGTCGCAAGTAATATTTGCATATGAGGTCGTATCTTGCCGATACTAACGAGGCTTGGCTTGGCTTGGCTAATCCATTGATGTTCTTCTTTTTGTACTTTTGTCATTTCTAGCATGAGTTGGTCATGAATTGTTTGTGCCATTGCTTCAGTGCTTGCTTGATGGTTCTGTAGTGAAGTAATGAGTTCACGAGTCTTTCGTACTTGTTGAAACACTTGGCCATAGTGCATGTACCATTTCTCAAGTCTTTCTCTGTCACATTGGATTTTGTGATATACTGTCCCAACAGATTCTAGGCTGTCAAAAATGCTGTATACTGATTTCTCAGTAGCATAGTAGTCTCTTCAGCCTGTACTTGCCGTCTTTCTTATAGCCGTGCTTGAAGTTTCAACACGACACTTTCAAACAATTGGTATGCTTTGTCCAATGGTTTGTCTGTGTCGACCCCTTTCGGGATTGTGATGAATTTCTTCGCCATATTTTCACACTTTGTTAAGAATTCGGTCTGTTATGTCTTTATTTTTTCTATTTGTTCTTTACTTTTCTCTCTTCTAATTCTTGACTCTTTATTGATTGCATCTACCAACAGGTCTAACTCTTCTTCTCTTTCCTTCTACGTGTTGATTGTTGTTGTCGATCCTAATTGAGTTAGGTGAATCACTGAGGGTATCTGTTGTTGAGCCTATTGTGGCTATTTCTGGTGCTCTTTTTCTTGCTTCTTCCTTTCTTTTCTTGTCCTCTGCTCCTGTTATCTATTTTGTTTTTCAGTTTCTTCTGTCGGCGGAGGTGTCACCTATGTTTTCTTTGTAGTTGTGATAGATACAATATGATTTACTGGATGGGTTTTTAGTGGAGGATTGATAGGTGATGCTTGTGAAGGTGGTGTAGGTGAAAGGAGGGGTGGTGGTTGCTCAGACGTTGATGGTAAGAAAGTCGGGATGGAATATGTCGCTAAAGGATTTTCGACAATTTCAGGTGATTCGACAATTTCGCCAGCCTTGATAGATTTGACATGATCGACCATTTCTTGTCTTGTTTCTGCTGGTTCGATTGGGTCTAGAACTTCAATAAACTCTTCAGAAATGGTAGGTTTAGCTTCTTCAACGGGTGGGTTACGAAGTTGTGGGTTTCCAATGGGTTGTGGAATGAATGGTTTATAAAATCCTGAAGGTCAATGTCTTTGTCTACTTTGGTACGGAGGTTTGTTGGTAATGCTTCTAAGTATGGGTTTATGGTGGTCGTCGATGTAATGGCTGTCAAAGTCGATAAAACTTCTTTGACTATTTGAGTTGGGGATGCAGGTGGTGGAGTGTTAGTGAGGTCAACTGGATCAACAACAGGTGGGGTAACAATTTTTTCTTTCTTTGGTTTTGATTGGCTTTGATTTTATTCTTCTGTGATGAACTTTTGGAACTGTTTATCAACTAGTATTTTATTTTTGGCTTCATCCTCCAAAATATGTGCAGTGCTAGCATATAGCTCCTCATTCTCATCGTCTAATGGTTCTTGCAGTATAAGTTTGCGCTTTCCCTTTCCTTTCATCGGTTTCTTCCTTTTTCGTCGAGCCTTAAATAGCTCGTCGACTAGCTGATGAATATTTTGCTTTGTCATTGCATACTCGGGAAGAGGTGTGTCAGATTGGGTCTCTTCATCTGTCGGTACTGCTTCCTCCTCCTGCTGTTGTGTTGTTGGTAGTATGGTGACCCCTAGAGGGTTGATGTTTCCTATGCTAGTATCATCAAGAGTAAAGGTGTTGATATGAAGTCGAACTTCATAATCCTCTTCTTTCTCCTGGTCAGTCAGAGGTTTGACTATGGGTTGGTTGACCTTCCTTGCTATTGGTATGTCTAACTTAGTGTTAGAATGTCAACTGAGCTGGGCAAATATTTCTTCGAATGACGGATAGAAGTCGAGGGGTTCAACATTTCCTCCAGCCCCCTATAGGTACCAGACCGATGTATGGGCTAATTCTAACTGAATGTGTGAAGTCGGTGGAAGACATCGTCGGATATTTTGTGGTACCCTCCATTTAGCCGTTTTAGTTTCTAAATTATGGAACCAAGTATCCAACCAAATCTTGGCCGTATTTGATCCCAGTTGGCAACTTGCTATCGAGAAAGACTTGAAATTTCACATAGCGATTCTATTTGGTTCATTGAATTCTTGATCTACGACTAGTTGAAGATGGTACATTGCAATCCAAATGGTTAATGAAGGATATCTGATTGGGGTGCCCTGCTCGTGGCATTTTTCACAAGTGTGCTTAATTGTTTTTGCTAAGTGTTCTACCCACCGGTAGAGTTTCCTTTTTTTCGCCACGTTCTGCATTGCTTCTAACATGTTGAGTTGTAAGTCAGAAACTCATCCTGTGCTTGTCAGACCTGCAGAAATAATCTTTGCAATCTATCTTTGGTGTGGTATATTGGATTTGGCTTATTATTAAGCCCCCTGAATTCTTTCCTGTTGTTGTTCCTGTTAATTTTTCCACTAGGTCTGGGTTTAACCTTACAGGTACCGGTTCTCCTTTTTTGACAACCCGGTAAGCCTGTAGATTATATCACTAGAGATTTCGACAGGTTTGTTGAAATAGAACTTGCCGTTGTGATATCTGTTAACAATTAACTGTGCAATTGTGTCTTTTGTGCCTGCAAAAGCTGTCCATTAGAGGTGCATTCATATAACTGAGGATTGTGCTTGCACTTAGTTTTTGATCTTCCTCCTCTAGTTTTCCTTTTTTGCATGCCCAATCCTTGATTTCCTTCCATATTCTTTCCCATGACGTTTCTATAACTTTCGCATTGCAAACATTATGCAGTTGTTGTCTCAAAGGAGTTCTAGATTTTTCTAGCTCTTTCATTTTGTTCATTGCAAATCTTGTAGTTGTCTTCTTGGGTGCCATTATGTCGGTTGAATTCTCTGGTTCACACATAGGTAGCTTGGTTTGAGGGTTTTGGTTGCTCTGATTCTCTATCTCTTCACGGAATGATGTCTGATCCTCATATGGTGTGGTATTTATAGTGGAAATAATTGGAGCGGGCAGAGGCGTGGTAGATGGAGGTATTAATTGCTATGTTAATGGCAGATTTGACTGTGAAGGATGGTTTGTCGATGGTTTTTTTAATGCATGCTGGTTTTTGTGCTCCTTATGTCGATGATCATTATTACTTGATTGGACCGTTGGTCCTTCTTTATGTCGATGTGTGTCGACGTCGTGGTGATGTCAGTGGAATGGTTGGTATTCGTTGTGTCGATGATGTCGGTGGTTATATCTTTCAAACGACAATCTGCTACTTCCTTCCTGAGAATTCATCCAAGGTCCTGTCATATTGATTTTCTATAGTGTTTTCTTTGTGTTTGTTTTTAGATTTTTATAATATTTTTTTATGCTTCGTAGCGTTTTAGTCGGGAACCATTAACAAGTTTCCGAAATACAATGCTCTGTAACGTTTTCAGCCGAATTTATCTGTTAGCATTGATTTATTCTACATATGGTCCCATCCATTATCTATGCAATTTCTTAGGTTTTCCTTTTACTCGACTATTATATAACAACGCAAGCTCCCAAACCGACAAGTTTTTATTTTTAATATTTCGATCATGCCAAGTTTTTTGCTGTTGTTTTTGTATCTCTTGGTGTTGTATTGCAATCAGTCGATGTTCTTCTAGCTTAGATAATTGTGTCAATCGTTCTTTCCTAGCATCTTCGATATCAATGTGTAATATGTCGGCAATTATAGGTGTTTGTTGTTGAAAGTACAAATGAACGACTGCTTCTTGTCCATAAACAAGTCGGAATTGTGTCTAATCCGTCGATCGTTTGTACGCCGTTCTGTATGCACATAAGACAACATCACTTTTTTCGTCCTAATCATCTTTGCTGGTATTACATATTTTTGTTAGGCCTCTAGTTAGTGTTTTGTTAAAAGCTTCGATTGCGCCATTGGATTGAGGATGGTATGTTGTGCTCTTTCTATGTTCAATTTTAAAATGTACTTCTGTCAAAGCTGCAATTGTTTTGTTTATAAAATGTGACCCCTGTTCATTGATCAAGGTCAGTGGAAAACCGAATCTAGTAATAATATTCTCATATATAAATTTCGTGGCTACCTCACTTGAGCAAGTTTCGACAGGTTCTGCTTCTGCTCACTTAGTGACATATTCGACTGCTGTAATAATATATCGTGCTCCTATCCTTCTAGCCAATATTGGAAATGGTCTTATAAAGTCTATCACCCAAATTTCAAATGTTAAACTTGGGTTTTATTGATATTAAAGGCATTTTGGTACTTGGTAGAGGCTGACCTAGTTGTTGGCAATGGTCAGATTTGCTTACAAATATTCGATAATCTCGGTATAATGTCGACCACCATAACCCCGACTGTTGGATTTTGTTAGCAGTCATTTCTAACTGAAAATGTCCTCCAGTTGGACCATAATGTGCTTCATGCATTATACTTTCTCTTTCGTGATTAAGAATGCATTGACATAGTACCTCATCTAAACCTAGTTTATAGAGGAACCCATTTATTATATGGTAAGGTGCAACTTTCATTGCTAGGATTTTCTTCTTTTTATTGCTCATTCTTTCTGGTTCTTGTTAATTTTCTAAGAATTAGGAAACTTCTGCTAATTCGGAAGGTACAACTTCAATTATGAACAGATGTGCATCTGGTAGGTCATCTTCTATTCCAGTCGGTTCTTCCCCTGTGTCAATTCTCGACAAGTGTTCGGGTCCGACATTTACTTTCCTTGGTCGAAGCATGACTTCGAAATCGAACTCCTAAAATAATAGTAACCAATGATATATTATACCATGATGTAAATGTTTATTAACTAAATATTTTAATGCCTCGTGGTCAGTGTAAAACACAAAGGGATTCACTAGCAAGTAGTGTCGATATTTCTTAAGTGCAAATACCATTCCTAGTGCTTCCCTTTCTGTTGTCGAGTAATTTCGTTCGAATTTATTTAGTTTTTTGCTACTATATATAATTGGATAGTCCATTCCATCATATCATGGTTGTGTTAATATCTCTTTGATTCCTATGTTGGATGCGTTAATATGTTTATGAAATTTTACCGACCAATTTGGAAATCGTAGAATAGGTGCTTCGATTAGTTTTTTCTTTAAAATGTCGAAGGATATATCATATTATTTGGTCCATTCATATTCTTGATTTTCTTTTAATAATTCTTCTAACGGATATGTCATGTCTGAATAGTGCTGAATGAATTTTCTGTAATACCTTGTATGCCCCAGTAAGATTCTTGCTTGCTTCGTATTTACTGGTGGTTTCAAGTCGAGAATTATTTTAATTTTAGCGAAATCGATCTTAATACATTCTTTACATACAATATGTCATAATAAAATTCCTATCGGCGTTGCAAAGATACACTTTTTAATATTAAGGGAGCTATATTTGTTGACATATTTCGAGCATAAGTTGTAGCCATTACAATGATCTTTCAACATATAATAGATTGTCTAATCGTCAAAATACACAACCATTGTTTTGTATATATATTCTTGAAATGCTTTAACGACTATTCGTGAAAAAACAGCTGGTGCATTCTTCAGACCAAATGGCATAACTTTGTAGGCAAATGAACCAAATTCACATATAAACGTTGTTTTCTTTTGGTCTTCCTTAGCGATAGGTACTTGATTGTATCTTGAGAAGCCATCTGTAAATGAGTAACATTCATGTCCTGCAACTTTGTTAAAAATTTCATCCGCGAAAGGAGTCAGAATTGGGTCGCTAAGTGTTACTTTGTTCGATTCTCGAAAGTCGACACAAATTCTCAGTTGTGTCGGGTCATGTTTCTTTGGTTGAACAACCATTCATCTTGCCCATTTTGATTGGTCAATAAGATAGATGATTCATGCTGCTAGCATGCTATCGATTTCCTTTTTTACAATTTCTTTGTATTTATGTGCTAGTTTGTACGGTCTTTACTTCACAGGTTTTGCCTCGTGTTTTATGTCGATTTTTTATTTTGCCTATTTCTTCTACAAGTCCTTTTATATCCTTATAATCCAGAGCAAAAACATCTTGAAATTATTTTAGCAAGTTGACGATTTCTGTTGTTTGTTCTTCATTCCAGTAGTTGCCAATATTTGCAACTTTTGGTCTACCATCATTGGATGTGTCGAGTTCTTTTGTTTTTATTTTCGCATCCATCCACTTTGGTGCCTTACTTTCATTGATTTTTCGACTCCCTTCTTTAACTTGTGAAAATGCGAGTGGAAAATATGTTGCTATTAAACTTTCGAGATCCTTTTTTTTCTGTTGTTTCAACCTTAAATATTGTTTTGATTGGTCTTGTCATTTCAGGATGGTCGGATTTCCATTATTTTTTTTTTCCAATTGTATGTTCTATTTCTAGTCGAAGTCTTGTCGACTGTGGTATTTTGGTTAATCGAATATTATGACATGAGGCATTCGGTCGGTTATGAATTGCTGTCGAAGTATTATTAACAGTTGGTTTTAGAAATATTTTTATTTGCTTCGAAGCTTCGACTTGTAGGTCATCTTGAGGTATAAATTTGAAGTCTTTAATGAAATTTTCTTTTAGTTCATTCCATAAGAATGTCACCTCATGCTCTTCCATTTTGTACCATTTGTTTGTAAAATCATCTAATGTCGATGGAAATAGGTGCGACCATATTCGTTCGACTTTATATCCCAGTCTTTTCCATTCTTTTTTGCATGTAATGATGTGTTTTTCGGGATCCCGTCCTTGTGTAAAGACTGGTATTTGTGACTGATTTTTTAGCTTCTTCCCTCCAAATCTTTCGACAGAATACGTTGAAGTTTTCGACCATGTTTGTAGTCTTGATTGGTGGGTATCCCACCACTGAGCAACTTCTCCCGTAAATGTTTCGACTAGACTTTGAAGTCAGTCCTGTTCACCTATATTTTTAGAAACTTGCTTTATATGAAGGATTGGTGATTCACGTTCTTTATACCTAAGTGATGGTCGGCTTGATGTTTCTTTTTTCATTGGTGCAAGGGATGGATACTCTTTGATTTTGTGTTCAAATATCTTAGTAATTATAGACACAGAGAAACATTGTCAAGTTTTCTTTTTTAGAATGTCCTGGATGGTCCAACATTCCCTTGCTTGCAGCTCACAGTTTTCCATTTCCCAATCATATAATTCCGTGTCTGAATTATACTCGATAGAGTCTGGATTTCCTAAGTGAAGTTCTCCATATATGTTCGGTTCAACATAATCCTCATTATTTTGTATTTGGTACAACTTTTGAACATAGAATTCTTCATCTATAGGTTATGTCCATGGTTCTCCTTGAGACGGATGAATTGGAACATTCGCTTTTTACCCATTTACTTTAAGTTTTATTCTTTCTTTGTCTAGTGAAATTGATGCTTCCATCTTTCGACCCCATGGTCGGCCTACTAATGCTGGAAATGAACTGGATCCTTCTTTAGGATTGATTATTTCAAAGTCGACTTTTGTAGTGATACCTTTGATAGTCGTGTTAACATTCTTCTAGACACCAATGGGTTCAATTAGTCCTTGACATGCTAACTTCAAGCATATGCCAGATTCGTTAAGTCTTGGTTTACCTAAATGTTCCCATGTGTCCCTAATCATAATGTTACCTGCGATTTGAAGTCGAGAACGACTTGTCAGATCTGTTAACCTTAAATTTCCAGGTCAACTAAAGGGTCAACATCACTTTTATCATTTTGATTTAGGCTACATATGCTTTTAGCTTGCTTGTCTACACCAGACTTATTCTTAATATTGTACAATAAGTCGATTAATTTTGCAAAAACATTATCTGTATTTATTAAATTAATTAATTCTTGAGACATCTTCTGTCGAGCATCATCAATTACTTCTTGTGTAGATAATTCTTGGAATATGTTCAACGCATCATTATATAGTTGTTTTTGTATAATAGGGTTAGGATAATCTTCTTTATTCTTTATTTTGCTTATTTTTGGATTATCCATGCCAATTTTTGCACCTTGTCGAGTGATGATTTGTAAGTTCTTAGTTTGAACAACATCACATTTTTGAACATTAGACAAGATGTTAACATTTTTTTTATTATTAATTTTTTCAAGCATGGTGGGGCAATTCTCCAAGGAGTGATCACCGATGCCGCAACTTGTACAAAATTTAAGATTGGTTTGATCCTTGTATGGACACTCGGCATGTCGATGTCCTTCATTTAAACATGTATAGCACTGGATAGGTCGACGTGGTATGTTTTCCCGATTCCCTAAGTATCGACCTCAACCTGAAAATCCCCCACAATAATTGTTGTCATACCGACACTCATATCTTTGGTCGTCATACCTTTTATTGGTTTGCTCGTTTCGATCATTATTATTCCTTGTATTATTGTTGTTATTATTTTGTGTGACATTGTTTGTCTAGTAAACTGTCTGATAATTTTGTCGGTTTTTTAAGTTCAGTTGACATTCTACTGTTGAATGGATTTTGACTTCACATATCACACACCAGTGATCTTTTTAATTCTTCATATTATATGGACAATCTTTTGTCGCATGTAGGTCGTGCTCCTGGCATATGTCACAAAATCATTTTGGTTGAACGAACCGAACATCTTGTCGACGTTCTTCCTGTCGACAATAGTATTTTGTATGCTTGACTGTCGAGCATTTAGTACACCAAACTTCATGTCCTTTGAGGCTTATCTACGTATTGGTTTCTGCATAATCTCCAATTGTTCTTCAATGCGGCTATCCACAAAATTTACTGGATAATCTTCGTCCATCTCTATTTGTAACGCCTTAGTTAATGCATCTTCATAAGTGTTGAAGTTGTCCAGTCATATATGCATTCAGATTTTATGTAAGAATCCTGCAAGATACCATTAGATCAACCATTGTTCATCTATGGTATACTCTAACTGGCTTAGTAGGTCTTTGAATCTCTTATCATACTCCCGAACTGTTTCGGTCGGTTTCTGGATTGTAGTCCTCAACTTCTTTGCTTCCAGATGTTTTGAATTTGGTGTTTTGAAGAATGACATAAACTGTTGTTTTATTTGTGATTTAGTGGCATTCGGTGTTTTTTTCGTATACACTATGTACCATGCTATTGCTCTCTTACGCAGAGCACCAACAAAATGGGCCATTTCTCGGTCTTCACTAGTAACAACATTTTCTTCCCAAGTCGACTCATAGATGAACCGGTGTCGTATGGGATATTCATCACCCTCATAGAGGGGAATGTGTGCATACACGTGCGCCATATATTCGACGTTTATGTCTTCTCCTAGTGGTGGAGGGGGTGGTGGTGGGTTCCTTTTTGTAACTGCTTTTTTTGCACAACTATTTTCGATAGAACTTTCGTTTCTGTCAGAATATTTTTGTATAACAGTCGGTCCACTTTCGATTAGAGGTCAATTTATGTCGACTTGTTCGACAGATACCTAAGTAAATTGCTGAGACTGGGGTACCCTCACTTGTGATTTTGACTGATCCGGTGTGTTATATGAAGCTATGATTGGTTGGGGGTGTGATCCTTCATGAAATGAGTATAGTAGATGGATACTATGATTAGATGGATATGGTTGAAAAGTAACCCAGTTTCCTTCTCATGTTTGGTGAATTACAATATGATTGACATCATTTCCTTCACTGTCTAGTCGACTCCATACACCTAATTCGCCAGCTCATAGTCCTAAATCTTCTTGAACAATATCCTGCACTCGGGTACTCTGGATGGAATTTAACAGGGAATGAGGTGTGATATTTTGGGGTATATCAACTTGGAGAGCTCTACAACGCTCTATCCAAAAGTATTCATCCATTGGTGACAATTCTTCATCGACACCCTCTTCATTTCGGTCACGACCCGACTCTGGCGGATTTCCTTATTGTTCTATCACTCTATTCGTCATTCTCCCTTATTGTTGCACAACAGCTTGCTCTCTAATCTCTTCCCTTCTCTTTCGCCTCTTCTCTTGTTCTATTTTCTGTATGTCTGGAGTGCTTTTGTGAGTAACTGTTCTATTTTTCTTCTTTTTAGCCTGACTTTTCATCGCTGACGTCGGTGTTTTCTTCATTAGTCGACTAGAATCTCTCTACTCTACTACAAAATCATGACCAGCCACCCCCCCATAGCCGTCTCGAACGCTTTTAGAAAGCCCAGGTGGAACTGTCTATTTGTTTAAGAAGTACTCCCACTCTCTTTCTTGAACAAATTTATCTCACTCCTTCTGCTTGGCCGCCCAGTTTGTGTTAGATGGCAGATTTATCAGTAGTGGAAGATGTTCGACAATGTGACTTGCACCCTTGTCGATCAAGAATTTAAAAAAAAGTGTCGGCAACGAACACGGGAACTGTTCGATGAGGTCGTTGTAGAATCTCTCTTTGATACCATCCATAGGGACTCTTTCTTTGACTGCTCGCTCCTCACATAACTCGTCAGCGATTCTTTCGAACCACTCTGACAAATTTGTGCAACCTCCCCTTGTTAACTTCTGGAGTAAATGTTGTTCTTTATCTTCTACCGGCTATTTCATCCAGTAGCTTTTTCAAATACTGAGGTACGGACTCGACAAAATTTTCATGTGTTTCAGAGAAAAACTTCTCCTTTGATTCGACAATAGTTAGTCTATTTCTTCTGGCGTAATTCTGCAAATAATTCACAATCTTACTTTCCCACCCGTTCTTAATCTCCTGCTTTGAGATCATCTAGTCATAGTCATTTCATGAGTATGTGTACCAATGACAACATAACCAATGTTGTAATCAATTAGATTGCAAGGTTACCAATGATACACATAAAGAATCATATAACAATAACAAAACAAGAGACAAGAATGGTAGATAGAATAACAGATTATATTACTCAAATACAAATGTGGGTTCATACAATAAACCAAACCGAGTATCTATTTGGATCAACAACACACACACACACATATGTCTACAAAATAGTTACATAAAATACCTGTCGTTTCAACCAACCGACATGACCTATGAGGTCGACCTCATCTACAATTAGTCGACTAGCGAGTCTAGTTAGCTTAGTCGACTAGCTCCTCCAACAAGTTGGCACACACCTACCAAAACGGAGAGGAGGTCTTCCCATAACACATTGGATCATTCATTCCTTGAGTTGGCCTCTTTTCATCATTGATTTACTGATCTAATTTGAGGGTGAAAAAGTGTGCTAACAGGTTGGCACCGTTTCCAAGGAAGAACATTATTCCTTGGTTTTTAGAAAACGACATTGGTAAGCCGTTCCCATCTTTCATTAATTTTTTTTAGCCTACCTCACGATTCCATTGTGCTTTTGAAACAAGTCTGATCTAGATAAATTAAGAATATCTTCTAAATTGGATCCTTCCCAAGGTCTATTTCTGTTACTTAATGAACCTAAGCATTTATTTTGGAATAGACAGACACATACACCTAAGATCCCATTGGTTTCTACAAACTCATCTCACGTTATTTCTCCTATTTCAACGGTCACTAAAAGTGTGGTAAGTACATTTTCAAATACACATTCGACTTTAGTAAACTGTTCCTCTTACTCCTCAAGTCCTTGTTTTGGTTTTAAATTCTAATTTTATCATGGCTGGGAATCAACCTCAGCCTCGACTTACTCTGATGGTTTATGCTCCATTACATTTTACTTAGATTCAGGGACAACCACATGCCTTACCTATAGTAGACTACCGAGATTGATTGCCAAAGTTTATGGGAAATAATACAATTACAGTTGAAGATCAATTGAATGAATTTTTAAAGTTCGTCGATGACCTAGAGGTTGAACATGAAGACGTGATAATGAAGATGTTTGTGCAAACCTTAGAAGGGGATGCATGAGCATGGTATAAAGTGTTTCATCCTCTTATGCACCTGGGGTTAACGAAGCAATCTTAAGTTTTCTATGCTGTCATAGCTTAAGTCCTAACTTGATTAACATTTAATACATTTTCATAATAACAACATAAAGAGGATCACCGAAAGAAACACAATCACAAGGTACACAACAATTTATCATGGAAAGACCCTAAAGGGAAAAACCCAACAAAACTTCCTCAATATAGATTACCAGTATGTAATGACCAAATAACAAGGTCTCATAGATAGAGAGACCAAACCCCAAGCATAAGAACCAAAACACCAAAGACACTGGTCCTCGTTCTTCTCTATTTTTCCTTCTTTCTCTCTTGCACAATACAAGTGTGAGTATGTGTGTATAAATAAGGGAGGGTGCCTCCCTATTTATACTAGTTTCCTAGCTAACATTTTACCTATATAGGCCAACCTACCTAACTGACAGGATCGACCTACCTATGTAAAGTTCACAATAATAATTATAATAATCTTTTCTGGGTACTATTGATTTGACTTATAACTAAGGGTTTACCTCATCACATTTACATGACCTTCTACATCAGTAACATCTCTTGAAATAGGAATAATAATAATGTGAAGTACAAGTAGAATATTCTTCAAAGTTACATTATTTCAACACTCCCCCTTAACAAGAATGGTATTCTATTGACAACAACAACTGGTGTGCCTCAACACAACATCATCGGAAGGAGAGATGAGGCATCGCCAACATCATCTTTTTGGAACATCGTCTGATACATCTATAGATCATCGAAATTTTTGAACAACATCATCATCTTCAACATGGAGTTGGAGTATCAACATCTTCAGTACAAAGCTGAGGTATCATCATCAACATCTTAAGTATAGAGCTGAAGTATCCTCATTTGCAACATGGAACCGGGGAATCATCATTTGTAGCATGGAACTGGAACATCATCAACAACATGGAGTTGGAGCATCATCATCTGTGGCATGGAACTGGAGCAGGGATGATTTTAAGAATCCCCCCTAGATTTAAATATATAAAAATGGTCGAATCTCTCCAATATATAGGAAAATTTGAAGACGATTTTATCAATAATGTAATATGCCTATATAAAAATTTTGGTGAATCTTTCTTTTTATTATATAATGTTGTAAAATCGTGGCGAATCTTTCATTTTATTATATAATGTTGTAAAATATTGGCGATTCTTTCACTAAGTTATAAGATATTGTAAAATCTTGGTGAATATTTCAGTTCATTATAAAAAAATTGTAAAAACTGGCGAATCTTTCATTGATTTATAAAATATTGTAAAAATAGAGGAACAACAACATTAGTCAAATAACATGAATCACATCAACAACAACAAAACATGTAGACTCACGAGTCACAACTGGAAGGTGTCAGTGAAACAAAACTGCACTAACTAGATTCAGGGCAAGTGGAGACTCCACTTGTTATCTCGTCCCTTAAGGGTCCAGCGGACATGTGGGGACCTGAATCTTGACAAACCGATAAACTAATAGAATCAAACATTATGCTCGATCTTCGCCTGCACTGGCCAATTGAGGTCGTGAAGGATAATGAAATTATGCATTGTAATTATGCCAATTGATTATTGCATTAGATGAATTTTGGTCTCGTGTCAATAGGTATCCTACGATAAATGCATAGGAACCTAGTGCATAAACCATTTTTGTCTTTGCTTAGCTATGTAGAACTCTTTTTTTTTTAATAACGATAAGTATTTACGAAGAAAATATACAATCAACATAAAATAATCGAAAAAGTGAAGACAATTAATTCATGCAACTAAAAGGTAATAAAAACATATTTTCTCAAACCCTGAATTAATGGAAATTGACTAAAACCAATCTTGATTCAAGCTTCAAGAAAGGGTTAAATCAAGCATCAAATGAGAACTAGAAGCATTCAAGGGACTAACATAAATATTTGGATTGCAAATTCTATGCAAGATAACGTCTTGGAAATTCCAAGAACTTGTTAAGATGTTAGAAATGCAATCATGCTGGACATATTGCAAGATTTTTTACACTCTAAAATGCTACAGCTGTGATGTATTTGGTCACAAATCTCAAGACTGTAGGAAGTCAAGAATTCTCTCAATTAAAGGAAGTGTCCCATATATGGCTAAGAAGGAGTCCAACAAAATCTGGAAGAGAAAAGAAAATGAAGAAATGCATCAACTGGGTAAGAAGTAAAAACATCTTTCCTCAAATCGTTGAATAAAAGGAAATCAAATGAAACCAATGAAGCTACTACAAAGGTTTCAATAAAGCATCAAATAAGAAATATAATCATAATGCATTCAAGGGACTAAAACAATCTTTATCCAACATCAACCCAAATTTCCACAATCGACAAAATACTACAAACATAAACAATAAGCAAACTATAGAAATTTTCCAAGGTACACAGATAGACATTAACACAGTTTCATGTACTAGAATGAGCCCATTCTTGCTTAGTGGAAGTCTTTTTAAATTATTTATTTATCCTAATTACCAATGATCATCCTATAATACAACATTCTCGCATGAAGAGGCTATACATATTACATGGTTTTTTCCAAATTGACTGTATAGAAATTTACAATTCAGAGTTACCCATTTTTTGCATCTTAAACTTGCTTCACTCTTTTGTTTTGTTCTCTCCTTCAAACTATAATCAACCTGCAAACTAAGAAAGTCAGGTTGAACAATATTGCAGATTCTTGTCAAGAACATAGCACAACATCCAACCCATCTGATTCATCACGTAATATGTATAGCCTTTTCATGCGAGAAGTGTGGCTTATAGAAATTTACAATTCATATTTAACCATTTTTTTGCATTTTAAACTATAATAATAAATGTACAGGAAATAAAGGAGTAACAACAGTACCAAATAATGGTAACAAATTACAATGCTTAGTTTTTCCTCGGTAGTCTACTCATTATTTGAGACTGTATACCACTCTCTGAGTATAAAATCAATGCTACATTCAACTGCCATCTTCAGCATGTTATTTCCGTAGTTTGTGGTCACATGAAGGGGGACGTTTTAGTAAAAAAGGGGCTTCATGTGCATTGTTATGTACAACAACAAAAAATAAAGTGGCAACTCTTTCGTGGATATCCCGGGTTTGAAATATCAATGTAATTCTGAACGGTGTGGCTATTTAGAAGGTTGTAACAGTCATATTAAGCAACCAAACGAACATGATTCCATGTAGGTATAGTAGATGAGTGCCAGTAATACTTTGATTGAATCAACAAATCCTATCAAGTAATACCTACAATGGATCACTTTAGTTGCATGGTTTACCTTCTTAATCATGGTGGGAACTTTGACGAGGCATAATATTTTATCAACAGAGTGAAAATCAATCCTAATACTAAGGTGTGTATGTGTTTTCTTTATACCTGTAGACTGCCTAAGAACCTAGGTCTAGGAGAACCTGTGGAAGAATATATTTGGAGCTAAACCCACAAAATTATGCTCTTTATCTGTTGTTGTCAAACATCTATGTTGTAGTTGTCAGGTGGAATAGCAATGATAAGGTATGGAAAATGATGTAATATAGGTGTGTTAAAAGCATTCTTGGTTTTGGATGGTAACACACAATACAAATTTCTATTTGTTTCCCTTTCCTTTTGATCTATATTCTTCCACCAAGTAACTACTGAACTAGTATTCATAACTACAATAAATTCACACATCAATGAATGTTCCAAAAAGTGGATAAATTGACCATGGTAGCTTAGTTTTGGGAACTTGAGAAATTAAGATATTTATTGTTGTTCTTTATGAAAAAATTTCCTAGACTTACTTCTTGTTGTTGGTTGAGGCTAAATCAAGGATGCCACTACAAGGAGGACTCCCACATTACACCCATAACCGATCTTACTATTGTTTGGAGGGTTGAGACATGATTAAAACATACCCAGAACTATCTAGAATGCCCATAAATGCTAGGAAACAACTCAAAATGGAGTGTTGCTACAAGAATTAAGTTGCTTGCTTCCCAAGTTTTGGAATAAATGAGATTTACTTATGTTTCCTTCCACAAACTCACAATGTGTCGATATTTAGCCAAAGATGCCTCTTAGTTCTTTTCAAGGGCCATAATAGAGCTAATTGCTGCTAATTGAAGGCTGGAGTATGCCTAGAATTTGAGATGAACATGCTATAACTCACAAAACTGCATAGATTTAATGAATGTTTCCATTACTGATCCATTATACTAGAAGACATGGAAGTCCTGTAGCATGACATTATACCATCATTTTTAAGATCTGTAAGGAATTAAAACTTAAACAGATAAAGTGCATTCTAGGGTTTATTGAGGTTGTCCTGAAGGTGAAATTTCTAAGCAAATTAAAACCAGCAGCATACCCATCAGTTGGAACAACAATTTGAAGACATTCCTTGGATAATCACACCAAGAAAATGTGGATTATTGGCAACAATTTTCATCATCAACAGTTTATGACATCCCCTGGAGTGAACATAGAAACATTCTATGCCAAGTCTGTCTCTTCCACACAGATTGTATCCCAGTCACAAAGATTGTATGGACATATTTGTTTGACCATGGTAGATGACATTTCTAGTGGCTGTGATTAGCAGCATGCACCTAACACACTAGAAGATTTGAAACCCTAGTTTGCATAGCAAACTTTGTTATATTGCAGCTTTTTCAAAAGGCCAATATGAAGTGATTCACAACTGTTTATGTGACATTCTTTGTGCCTGGAATAGATGTATAAATAAAGGCAGCCAAACAAGGCCCTATTTCAAGGTCAAACAATCCACATACTCCATGAACCATCATCACTAGGGAATCATCAATGATCATCTAGGATGTAGCGCTTAGGACCAAATCATTCAATATCCATCACATACACTCCCCTGATGATATTGTGATGAAGGTGGTCCCCCATGCAAAATGGGGGGTAAAACCATTGATTAAACTTGTCACATTTGAAACATAGTCCAAGTTGCAAAAATACTTGTGTTATACAAATTGAGCTTGGGGATCATGAAAAACATGCTTCTCATGAAAGATATTGTTTGGAAAAAAATGCATCATAGGAGGGTGTCTCAGAAGCTTCAATTAAAAAGATCACTTCCATGAATTGATCACGTAGTGTGTGAGGAGAAATTTACTTAGTGAGAGAGTGTTTCATGGAAGAGGGTCTTAATGATGTGTGTTTTTATCTTGTAGCAGTTTTTCATCTACTTTTGACACATGGATAAGTATGGCACATTTAATTGGAGATGCATTGCTAGGAGGGTACACATGTTGCATGAAAATAGTTGGAGTGGATGAGTTTTAACACGTGGGAATTTTCATACCCACCATGGAACATGTAAGACACTCTACTTGGGTTGTTGCTTGGAGAAGTGCACTCAATGGAAATGGTTATGTAACCATCCAATTTATTAGCACTTAGATTTGAAAACAACACCACCTAAGTGTGATATTGAGGGATTTGTGTTTGGAGTGGTTAGGGTGCTTGGCACATGTGAATTTGTGCCTTCCTAACCTTGGGTGCATAATGTGAGGAAGGGTGTTATAATCAGGGGTGTAAATGGAGTTTGTTTGAAAGAATATTATATTGGCACATGTGGGATTCCCTACTCAGATTGTTGCTTGGAGAAGTGTTCTTGACAAAAATGGTTATGCAACCATATAATTTCCTAACACTTGGAGAGAGAACCACCTAAGTGCAGCACTTAGGGATTTGTTTTTGGAGTGGTTAGTGATTCAGATTTAAGTGAGAACGAAATGAAAGAGAATATATATATTCAAATGCATAGATATATATGGCGATCAACACAGTAATACAGTGAACTCAGATTCTATTAAATGAATGAAATAGAACAAATTGTAATACAATTGCTAGAATGGTGGTAGCTATCTCTGAGAAGAGATGTGGCTGCTACGCTCATCCGTGCCAAGCTGAATACAAAATGANCGAACCCCAAAAGTCCAAAACGTAACCCTAGAAGATGAACCGTCATAAAGTTTGCAGCCCCAAGGTGGTAAGTTGAACAATCAACTTCCCGAGGTCATAACGTTTGCATACGATCTTCGATTTGGGCGTTCGATAGCTCGTTGGAAAGGTCTATCTAAGCTTTACAACGTTTGGTCATCCAAATGTGTGCCAATGGCATCCATTTGGCCCTGAATCTCCAAAAAACGTCGTTTAGGGCCTCAAAACGCCCTCGGAAGTTTAGGACCCGAAAAACTGGAGAAAAATAGCTAGGAAACTGCCACAATGGACAATTGTTTTGAGCCAGTGGAATAGGTGGGTGGCCACCGATATCCATCTGGATCTGTTAGGGTGCTTGGCACACATTGATTCTCAAATATATCCCAAGGGTGAAATTAGAGAGGTCTCAAATATATAAGGGGTGAATTTTTAATATGAAATGTGTTTTTTATTAAGTTTAATACATTATCTCTAAATTTATTTGACCCATATTAATGAGAATTTGGATTTCCAAGGCCACGAAGGCCCATGAAAGAGGAAAAATTGAATGTATCCCTATCAAATATGGTTGAAATCGGGGAGTTCACCCCGCATTTTTGGTAGCAAGGTCAGGAAGATGCTCTACTCTTTATTGCCGCAAGAGAGGCTAAGGGTTTGGAACATGAAAGGAATATGGAAGAAAATGCAAAAAGGGAAGAACACACAAATGTTGAGATATAATCCTCTTGTAAGTGTAGACACTCAAAAGAGGATTATTTGAGGCTCCGTGTTGTTAACAAGTGCCTAAAGTGTGCATAGACAATGCAAGGAGGAAAAGAGTTATCAATACCCAATTCTATGAATAAATTATTTCTCTAATGTCAAATGTCCATCCTAGTCACACTAAGGAGGAAAACTATTATCTATTAAGATCAATATTAAGATATAACTCATCACTACAATGTTTGATGCTGGTCACAAACAAGGTTCAATAAGTGGTCAAGAAGGATAAGGAAATGTACATATGATGCAAGTGCAAGGTTAAATGCACCACTATAGTGTATTATATTGATGAGGAATAATTTGGCACAATAACTCTAATATATATGGGTTCTTTTAACGACCCATATTTATGTGATCATAATGTAGTCATATATCAGTGAATATACTATAATATATTAGTAAACCCTATGACCCTAGGATGCCTCATTATGTATTGTGTGAAACACGAGACTTCATGGTCATGCCTTACTACTCTAATGAACATACATGAATTCATCAACTTGTTGCTTCTATATTTTTTCTTTTCTTCTACAATTCACATTTGGATATGGTAATTGATGTTGAAGCTTTCATGTTTTGAGTTATTTTGTTCTTTCTTAAAATCTTATCTTTTGATGGAGCAACTGAAATTGTTGAGAGACTTGACACTATGAATGGAACACATATAATGGATGTTCAAGATATAAAAGAACCAGAAAGAAGAAGCCTTAGAAAACAAGAAACAATCTCGTGCCCATCATTTGATGATCAAATAGAAGAATCACATAGAAATCTAGTTATTGTTCCAATAACAAAAGTTGATGGGATGTTTCCAATAGAAAACGAGGTGTTGGCAACAAAATTGATAATAAAAACAAATGAAAAACACAAATAATGCAGTAGATATCCAGATGCTAATGTGAGGACTGAGGAAGATGCTCTACTCTCTATTACAACAGGAGAGGCTAAGGGTCTGGAACATGAAAGGCATATGGATGAAAATGAAAAAAGGGAATAAATCACAAATGTTGAGCTACAATCAATCTTGTCTCTATCTTTAGAAGACGAACATGAAGATTCATCGACATGTTCATATATCAATGAAGAAAATGAAACTCCCAAGACTGTTCACAAGAAGGAAAACGATTGGGAAGTGGACCCAGTTTTACCTTCAGAAGAACTGCATGACCAATCACATACAATAACTGCTGAAACAAAAATAGAAGTTGTTATGGATATCAGTGGAGTAGAAAATGTTGAAGCCACAGAACTTGAAAGTAACAATGTGGAAAATACACAACCAACATGTCTGTGTGTCAACAAGGAACAATCACACTCTCCTCCAGCGATACAGGAACAAGCTCAAGAAATAGATCCAACTCTAGATATTGATGGAGTAACATAAATTGTTGAGAGACTTTCCACTATAAATGGAACAAATACAACAACACAGATATAATGCCATCAAGTAGAAAGTTGCATAACTTCATCCATAAATGCAATAAGCAAGGAATATTTTCTAGCTACTAACATAGTAGAAGAGGTGGCAGAAATTATGGAATTTGAATGCAAGGATGTTAAAAAGGATAAATAGCATGAAAGAACATATGCTGAGAAACACGAAGGTGTTTCATCTCTATTTTTAAAAGAAAATTGTTATGAAGAAAACAAAATTCATGCCATATATACAACACCATAACTTGTTGAGACCTTCTACACAGAGAATGATGCAGTGGTAGCAAAACAAACAATGATATTGGAAGAGCCACATGAATAATGCAACATAACGCCTGACAGATATGCAATAGGGAAGATAGATATTCCAACTACTAATGAAGTAATAGACAATGCAAAAGTAGTGGAACTTGAAAGTAATGGCTTTGAAACTGTAAAAGAGCTAGAAACCATACATATTGAGTATATTGACTAAAATCAAACAGTCTTGTGTCAAGGTTCAGAACAACAACATGAGGAATCATAGAATAATCCAGCTAGCATTGCAAAAACCAAAATTGTTGATACCCTCCCAAAAAGAGACGATGAAAAAATAGTAGACTTGGAGGTATTGGAAGAACATGATAAAGAATCCCGTAGAGCTCCAGCTAATTCTACAACAAAAGAGGACAATTATTCTCATTGATACGATAACACAGGATAATGATGTAGAACATGAAAAGGACAATGGGAAAAATTTAGAAAAGACTAGAACCACAGGTGCATATGAGAAACTTTTAACCTCATCTCCAGCTCTAGAAGAACAACATGAAGAACCACATGCATATCCATATATCAATGTATGCATAGAAGTTTCAAATATCATTCACACACAATACAATGCATCAACAACAGACCTAACTATAGCTTCTGGAGCACTGCATAAATTATTAGACATAATAACTTATGAAAGAGTAATAGAAGTGTATATGTTAAAACCATAAGTGTAGTAGCTGAGAGGGAAGCGGAGGAAGTTAAAAGCAATAAAGTGGAGAAAGCAGAAGAACCAATAAGTAAATATGTTTACAGACAACAATCACACTCACCTACAGCCATGGAAGAATAAGTTGAATCAGATATGGCACCAACTACCAATGTAGTAAATGAGATTGGTAAGAACCTTTTCATGATGGATGAGACTAATACATTAGTACAAACAGAAAACCATCACAAAGGACTAGCTTTTCAGTTGTCTTAAATGAAAGATACGCTTCAATATATGGGATGGCCAACTACAAAGGAAAGGATATGTCTTAGACTCTTAATATAGTACAAGATTGAACATATCATACAATCCTTTCCTCTCCAGGCTGAAGTGTAAAAGAAAAAAACCAAAATAGACCGACAACAACATTGCTTGTGCGAAGTTATATAATATTGAAAGCAAAAATATTTAATTGGATACAAAAAAATTCAAAGAATCCAAGAAAAAAAAAATTGCTCCTCCTTTAAGTTCCATCTTCTTTCCCAAAACTTTGGTTAGGATCAAGTTAGAATAATATCAAGTTGATTTTGCATTAGGATGGAGTTCATATTGACAGGTTAAGGCCCCAACGCTAGTATAACAAACCGTTATTGTTGACTTTTGTCAATTGGTTAGCATAGAGATTTCACCTTGGGTATAGATTTTGTACACAAAATACAACAAAATATAGATATTGTCCAATGTATAATCTATTTACTCTGTCACTAACATATTAACTAATCAATCAAAATCCAATATTTTTCGGGCCTAAATACACAACTAAAACATTAAAAACTTGCAATACACAATCTGAGTATTGACTGCATATCCTAAGGTATTGTAAGGATCTTTAAATCTCACTCTCATAGGAAATGAGTTGACATCAACAAGATGAGATCCATTGGAAGACGGGAATTATAGCATCCATCATCTACCAACACCAACAAATATCAGGAATATTATTTGACTTAAGCATCTTAGACAAGATTTTGAATGAACACACCACCAAGTACATCTTTCGCCTGCACTAAATGTAAATAATGCATGAAAATACCCCCTCAACAACAACTAATAATGAAATTTATTGACAAAAGCAAGGAATTCCACCATTGATGAAAGTGGAACCTAATATATAACACAAATTCGATTATATGAATAGATGTCTTGGCATCGAACATGTGATAATCTACTGGGTCAACAACCAAATATTAAATATCGTCTACTGAGCATAGTGTAACCTACCAATGAAGAAAGTAATCCCCTAGGTGATACCAAATCTAAGTTTATATCTCATAATAATGGTTTGAAGTTTATGAGATAAGATCCACTAGAAATAAGGTCATGAATACCTTCTATATTGGCACAAGTAAACACTAGACATGAATTAATTAACAACTTAGAAATAGGGAAGGACAACATGAAAATTCAAGAAATAGAAGGAATGGATGACACAAGTTTTTAACATCCTTTGAACATAAGAAAAACATAATAGTGACTTGAGCAACAGTTGACACAAAAAAATGGATACCAATGATATACGTCAACAATGTTAGAGTCATTGAGGATTTCTTCATGATAGTTGGAAGAATAACCAACTACATGAGTTCTAGATTCAAAGTCATAGTTTAGCTTCTAAGGCCAATACTAAAATTGAATTTTTGAAGGAAGACGCATTACAAGTACCTTGTTCTAAGGTGACACAACGTTTCTACTTCATATAACATATTAAAGATGTAAATTCTTTACCCCCTCTCTTTTTCTATAAATAAGGCTAATTTTTCAGTGTCTTATTCATATTATTATTTTTTTTTAACAAAAATGAGTAATTGATATCTATAAAAGCTGAAGAAATTCAACAACGAAAATAGATATAGTAAATAAGTCCAAAAACATAACTTGGAAGGTTTCTGCAAAGTCTAGATATCCCAACTACAGTAGTAAAAAACAATTTTTTTGTCTAATGTTTCAATAAATTCACATACCACTACAGAACTAAGTTTAACAACTTGACCTGATACTGGTAGATGAAAAGGACCATAATCCACTAAAATTAGATGGAGTTATTAAAACTGTTCACAACTTGGTCTCTATAATTTTCTTCAAGATTGACATCCAAGTTTCCTTCAATATTCTCTTACTCACGCGAGACTGAAATGTTAATTTTAGCAGCATGTTGTCCAACAAAGGATCCCTCAGTTCCATTTGATCCCAAAATATAAAAAGCATAATACTTTTTCACCACAATATTATCATCATGCATATCAATGGTGTCTTGAATAGTATCCACCTGAGCCTTGTAGACTCAAATATTGTCTTCTACATCATAGAGATGGATATCTAGATTCTAAACCAGTAACTTGAATAGATATTTGATGTATGGTTGTTCCACATTGTCCAAATGCATGTCTAGACTAGGGATATAGGAAATGAGCTAGCACATAGAATCAACTATGCCATCAATCTAAGAGTTCATACAATTAATATTCTTGTGGATATCCCTAACATCCACTTTATTTTAACTTATCCCAAGAGAAAGATCTTGGATTTTGGCCTCCATATAAAAATCTAGATTCAATGTGCCATAATAAAATCCACCAAAGGGACAAGATTCCCAAATACAAATTCAACTTCAACTTCAAGATTGTTTGGGCCTAAATACACAACTAAAATGTTAAAAACTTACAAGACAAAAAATATCAAGTGCCCAAACTGAAGTTTGAACATTTACAAAATTTTATGCCTAGTTGGGTTAGCATTTGGCCTTAATCCCGAGCTTTTTTTAAAATCTTGGAGAAATTATATAGATGAGTTTCATAGGATATAAGTTTATAAATCCTATTTATACTGATACTTTCAAATTCATGCTTTTGACAAGAAAAAAACATGATTGGAATTTGGATATGAAAAATGATCAACAAACTAGCGAGCCTGAATTTGAAATTCAAGAGAAACTTAAATTTGATTCTTGAATTATAGACACATAATGATAATTTTCATTGCACATTATCAGGTTCTATGAAAACTAACCTCTGTGAAGAATTCAAACCATAATGAACTTTGAATAAATGTAGAGACAACCACTGTCAGAAACCAAGCTTCATGCAAATACGAAAGATATGATGATTCTCCATGTGGGTTTCAATTGACTCTTGTTGCATTATACAAGAATAAACTTGTTGCATGAATCCATGTTTTACTTAGATATGGAACACTTTGCAGAGTTAAAAAACCTTTACCCAAAAACAATTGGGGGTTGAAACGAGTATAGATTCATAGAAACCTCCACTTAAGAAAATCGATGGGCGATTCGGCCAAAGAAGGAAGTTAAAATAAAAATTTCAGGAAAAATTCAAGGCTAGGATTAATATTAGTGAGACTTCCCAAACTCAAATAGAGGGTGTGCTAACTGTGAAGGTCCATATTGGCGACTCGACGAGAATGGCCAACCTCAAATCAAGGGTATGGTAAATGATAAGGTCCAATGGTCCATATTGGTGAGACTTCCCAACCTCAAATAAAGGGAGAACTAGATGATAGGGTCCATATACCAGTGATAAACAAACTGTATCACCCACCATTACTGAAAAATTGAGGCGAACTCAACATTCCATGGCTTCATTAGTCAAAATACTAGGTGATTTTAATATTTCCTGGCCTTCCTACTAAAAATATGGGACGAACTCCCCGATTTCAACCATATTTAACTAGACGACATCCGAGTTTTCCTCTTTCACGGGACTTCATGGTATTGGCAATCCAAATTCCCATTAATATGGGTCAAATAAATTTAGGGCTAATGTATTAAATTTAAAAAAACACATTTCATATTAAAAAATTTCCCCTTATATATTTGAGACCCCTCTAATTTCGTCATCGGGCTATATTTCACCCCTAAAACCATCTCTGAACTAGAGCATCATCTACAGCATGGAGCTAGAGAATAATCATCATCTATTGGAACATCATCATATGCAACATGGATCTGAATCATCATCTGCATAAAAATGGATACATCACTAGCATCAACAACATGAGGATAGCTCATCAACATAGATATCGAATAAAAACAACAACGACATCATGACTCTGGATCATCGACATAAATATGGAATAACAACAACAACATGTGGCATCATCATCAACAATTGAAGGCTGTAGAAACATCATCTAGGGAAGGCTGCATAAAAATGGATACATCACTAGCATGAACAACATGAGGATAGCTCATCAACATAGATATCGAATAAAAACAACAACGACATCATGACGCTGGATCATCGACATAAATATGGAATAACAACAACAACATGTGACATCATCATCAACAATTGAAGGCTGTAGAAACATCATCTAGGGAAGGTATAACAACAACCAACATGATCCTCCCTTTCAGAATTACGGGATCATGGACAACACATCTGTGGTACTAAGATGATCCTTCCTTTCAAAATTTTGGGATCAAGTATTTGTGAAGCTACCAATACTAATCACAACTAACAGATATATACACAGGACAATCCTTCCTTTAGGAATTACGGGATCCAGTCCACTATTGACATCTTGGACAATCCTTCCTTTCGGAATTACGGGATCAAGTCCTCTACTAAAATTATGGACGATCCTTCCTTTCGGAATTATGGGATGAAGTCCTCTTCTAACATTCTGGATGATCCTTCCTTTCGGAATTATAGGATCAAGTCCTCTTCTAACATTCTGGATGATCCTTCCTTTTGGAATTATGGGATCAAGTCCTATTCTAACAGTCTGGACGATCTTTCCTTTCGGAATTATGGGATCAAGTCCACTACTAAAATTATGGACGATCCTTCCTTTCAGAATTATGAGATCAAGTCCATCCACATCAACATTTAAGGTGATCCTTCCTTTCAAAATTATGGAATCAAGTCTAAGGATGATTAATCCTTCCACATCAAAATTTAAGACGATCCTTCCTTTTGTAATTACGGGATCAATTCTAAAGATGGTTAGTCCTTCCACATCAACATCTTAAAAAATACTTCCTTTCATAATTACGGGATCAAGTCCAAAAAGATCAACATTTAAGACGATCATTCCTTTCAGAATTACGAGATTAAGTCTAATGATGATCAATCCCAACATCAACATCTTGTACAATCCTTCTTTTCGGAATTACGAGATCTAGCCCATTAAGATCAACATTTAAGACGATCCTTCCTTTCAGAATTATTGGATCAAGACTAAGGATGATCAATCCCAACATCAACATCTTGGATGATCCTTCCTTTCAGAATTATGGGATCAATTCCAACAAGATAAACATTTAAGACGATCCTTCCTTTCGGAATTATGATATCAAGTCTAAGGATGATCAATCCTAACATCAACATCTTGGATGATCCTTCCTTTCGTAATTACAGGATCAAGTCCAACAAGATAAACATTTAAGACGATCCTTCCTTTCATAATTACTGGATTAAGTCTAAGGATGATCAGTCCCAACATCAACATGTTGGAAAATCCTTTCTTTCGGAATTATGGGATCCAATCCATCAAGATCAACATTTAAGATGATCCTTCTTTTCGTAATTACAGGATCAAGTCTAAGGATAATCAATCCCAACTGAGCTACCTGTTGTGATTAGGGTTCCATATTATCAACACTACTCCCCCTTTCTAGGGAAGTCCTTACGGTCAAAATCGCTTGTCTCATAAGTGTTCAAACTTCATATGAGATAGAGGATTAGTCAACACATATACAACCTGCTCATCTTTGCACACATACTGGATCTTTATAGCTCCCTTCCGCACCATGTCACAAATGTAGAAGTACCAAATTTCTATGAGCTTTGTATTATTATGGAACACAAGGTTCTCTGCCATATTCATGCAGCTTTGGTTATCACATATAATTAAGGCAGTATCCATCTCCAGATCGAATAGATCTGATAACAACTTCCGAAGCCATATGGCTTCACAACTAGCAGAACAAGTTGCAATATATTCTGCTTCTGCAGTGCTGAGAGCTACATTGGACTGCTTCCTTCTTAGCCACGAGATCATGGATAACACCATACTAAAAAATCCTCTTGAAGTTCTCTTTCTATATGAAAGACTTCCTGCCCAATCTAAATTTGTATAACCATGCAGTATGAAGTCATGATCTTAGTATAACTGAGACCATAGTCTATTGTACCTTTTAGGTACCTCATCACATGCTTTGCAACTACCAAGTGAACATGTATGGGTTCCACCAGATACGGACTCAAAGTGTTCACAACAAAGAATATATATGTCTAGGTATTCATCAGATACATTAGTTGAGTATTCGTCTAATACATCAATGAACCAATGATCTATCTTTATAGTGTCACATCCACTAATTTTGACAAAGAATCAACCAACAACTTCAAGTGTCTATCCATGGGTGTGGCCATGGATTTAAATTCCAACATGTTAAACCTTTTCAGGATTTCCACTGCATATTTCCCTTCGTTAAAGAAGATTCCTTCTGGGCTCTGCCATACTTCAAGACCTAGAAAATAATGCATTAAGCCAAGGTCTTCCATCTCGGATTCTATAGCGAACTTATTCTTACACTCTAATATTTTCTTCTCATTACTTGTTAGGAATAAGTCATCCACGTACAACAATAAAATGACAGGTTTATTATCCATAATATTGAAGTAAAGGTTAGGATCAACCTTACTTTTGGTAAAGCCCAAGCTCGTAAAAAAACTATAGATTTTTCCATACCAAGCTCTTGGAGCTTGTTTCAGTTCGTACATAGCCTTCTTCAATTTACATACATGTGTTCTTCTGTATTTGACTTCAAAACCTTGTGGTTTTTCTATGTACACTTCTTCTTCAATAACACCATTTAGGAGGGCTATTTTCACATCCATCTGGTGCAGCTTCCATTTTGTCTTAGCTTCTAGTGCCATGATGGTTTTGATATAAGTGTACTTTGCTACAAGAGAAAATGTCTCTTCATAATCGATCCCTTCCTTTTGAGACAATCTGTGGGCCACAAATATGGCTTTGTACTTCTTAATACTTCCATCGGCTGTATGTTTTATCTTGTAGGTCCATTTGGAAGATAACACACTTTTTCCTTCTGGCTTGGGAACTATTGCCCATACAACATTCTTCATTATGGAATGGTATTTTTATTTCATAGCTTCTACCCATTCTTTATTTTGAACAACTGATTCAAAACAAGTAGGTTCTTTGTTAACAAGATTACACATCAAAGCCACATAATTAGGAAATGTTGTTGGCTTCTTGCTCTGCCTTGTGGATCCTTCTAGAGCACCATAAATTTTTTCTTCTTGAATAATATCACGTGTCCAAACTGGGTTTCTATTGAGGGATATATTCATGTGGGAAGGTTCTTGGGTCTCCAACATATCACGTTCTTTCAGAATATCATCATCATGAGAAGGTGCAACTTCCTTCATCGGTTCTGCAGCTTTGGGAGCTACAACTTTCTCGACTTGTATCTTGATCAAAGGTTGCATCCTTCATGATCAATATTTATGTTTGGTATACCTATGACTATATTTCTCACACGTGGTAGGGATTTTATAGTTTTATATGAACACGTCTTCTATGATCTTGTAGAATCATGGATCAAGGTTGCTTCTAAGTGACCTCTCAGTTAATACATTCCACCCTCTAGTGACAGATACATCTTCTAGAGAATATATTCTTCAACTTATACTTTTGCTAACTTATTAGGAGGTTCTTCTTCATACATTCTTTATAGGGCATCAAACATTTCCTTAGGTATATCATTAGAGGATAATTTAGGAATCAAGTGATCCTTGATTGAATTAACTATGATCCTCCTGGCTCTAATCATATATTTCTTGTACTTTTATTTTTCTCCATTTTCTTCGGGTTCTAGCACAACTCTCTTGATAAACTTTGCAAGATCATTCTCTTCCAAAATGAGTCCTATTATGTATTTCCAAGCATGAAATTTTTCTACACCTTACAACTTGTCATCAAGCTTAGTGCTTGGAGACATCTTGTCTAGAGATCAGAAAATAACAAATTTTTTATTATTATTAGAATTGAAAACTCTACTCACCAAAATATGCACTTAACTGAGGCAAGTATGATGGTACAACTAGTCTCTGAAGAATCCAAATTCTAACCCTTGAAAATGGACTTGCAAGATCCTGGACTGCAGTTTCTGGTTTTCTGGTTTTTAGTTTTAATCCAAACTAGGGCTTTTATTTCCGGAGGATATGCCCACTGAAAAAATTCAATCTTGGTGCCAAAATATGCGCCTAGGAGGGGCTCACTTCCCTATGTCACTTGCACTAAAAAATTCCACTTTATCAGAAAACTCTAATTTCCTTGTCCGAAGAAGGAGAGAGAGATTTACCTCATGAAAGATGCTCTTTTCAGGCTAGCTATGATAGCATGTTAAATTTTCTATGTTGTCATAGCTTAAATACTAAATTGATTAACATTTAATACATTTTCATAATAACAACATAAAGAGGATCATTGAAAGAAACACAATCGCAAGGTACACAACAATTTATCCTAGGAAAACCCTAAAGGAAAAAACCCAACAAAAGTTCCTTAATATATATTACCAGTATGCAATGAACAAAGAACACGGTCTCATAGATAGAGAGACCAAACCCCAAGCATAAGAGATGAAACAAAAAATGACATTGATCCTCCTCCTTCTCTGTCTGTTCTTCTTTATCTCTCGTGCACAATATAAGTGTGAGTGTGTGTGTATAAATGAGGGAGGGTTCCTCCCTATTTATATTAGTTTCAAAACTGACCTTTTACCTAATTGGGTTGACCAACCTCACTTGCAGGGCATACCTACCTAGGTAAACTTCACAACAATAATTATAGTAATCTTTTCTGGGTGCTATTGACCCGACTTACAACTGCGGGTTTACCTCATGGCATTTACATGACCTTTTACATCAGTAACATCTCCTGGAGGAGGAATAATAATAATGTGAAGTACAAGTATAATATTATTCAAAGTTACATTATTTCAACAAGAAAAAATATTAAATACTCTTTGTTCATCCTTGGGGGAAAGTCTCGAGTCAGGTACTTTCTCTTGATCCTGGTTCCCTCATTTAGGATTAAATCCTAACGAAGCCAAGGGTGGTAGTCCCTACAAAATAGTTTCTAAGGCTCTGAAGTGTTTTAATTTTTTTAAGGATAAAATTGTTTTTAGGAATTAGAAATGAATAAATTATTAACAAGACACCTAGAAAATTTATTGGACTTAATTCAACAATATAACAAGATATATCAATAATCACAACATGACTGTAAGCAAATAGAGGATGTAGGAATTAAACCCGTGCCAATATGGAGTCACAAAATAATGAATGCTGCTGAAAAAAAGGAAAAATATTTTGCAGTGCATTTGGTCAATTTTAATTATTAAATTGATTAGTAATTAAAGAAAGGGGATTCCCTATATACCAAACAGTACTGGGAATATGTCCAGATTTTGGGAAGAGTGGCCCCACATGGGAAAATGTGGGCTATATGGAGTCACGGGGGGTGTTCAACACTACACCAACAAGGATTTTTCCTAATGAGACCTACGATCATTTTCTAGTTATTCCCAATTTCCCTGAAGAATTTTCCCACTACTTCTCAAAGTCGTTCCACTAGATTCTCGTAATGTTCTAGGTGGTTACTTTTATTAAAATGAGTTGATTAATTAGGTGTGAAAAAATTAATAAATACAAATTCTACTTTTGATACCCCCAAGACCCAGACAAAGCTGCGAGGGGTAGATCATACACGAAATAGGAAAATGTTTATTTCAATTTATAAAAGCAAATTAGAAAAGGAGATACAACCCTTTTAGGACGGATTGCGTGCTTGTGTAAACGTAAAATTGTGAGACTAATTAATACGACAATAAAATGTCGGGTTAGTATTTGATTACTTTAAATGAAACTATAAACTTGAAATAAACTTGACTAAACTAAAAATTATAGTAATAAAATCTAATCTAAAAAAATCAAACCACTTAATGGATAGATACAGTCTCCCCTCAAATAGGGGAAGAAGGGCGTGGGAGCCGTAATCCCATTTTATATTTTATTAAATTATTACAATGCTGAAAATTAAATAAGGGGATGCCTTGTGACCTTGTAAATTGATAAAAAGGATTACAATAGCTTGCTGGAAGAAGGGGATTGAAGAGGTGGGATTTGGAGGTGCTTTGGGAGGCTAAAAACTTCAAAATTTTGTCATCACTTCCTCTTGTCCTGTCAACAATATGCAAAAAACAACAAGCTAATTGTTTGTGGATTAGTGGATTAGTATAAAAATATTACAATTTAGTACTTACTAAAATTAAAGAAATTTATGCAACTTCAATTACTAAGAAATTAACTAGATCTAAGATTACAATAGCAAGTTAAAAAGTAATTTTAGGTCTAGTAAAATGAATACGCTAAGAAGGAATCTAAGCTTTCTTTTGAAAGGTAACTAAGAAAAATATTGATTTTAAAGGGATGAAGAAAGATCTCTCAAGCTCTAGCTTGAATCTTTTTGAGGATGAAGAGGTGCATGAAATGAAAGAAGAGTTAGGTCCAAAGATAAATAATTAAGAGAAAAGGGAGGCACCTGAGCTCCCACTTCTCCTTCACACAAGATGATCTGTAAGCTACACAAAAATTCAAACAAATGAGATCAAATCTAGTGTGGTTAATTGAATGAAAAAAGAAGAACATAAGTACTACTGACTACAACCTGTTGCTTCTTAATATCAGATAATCAATCACAAGTAAACAATTTAAGCCTTTAAATGTTTACTCTATAAGCCATAAATGAATTTCTAAGCTAGATGCTAGATTTGCAGACTTATAAGAAATAAATAGTAGCCAGCTAAATATCATCTCATTTAAGCATAGCATTCACATTCATGAGATATTGCACAGTTCGAACCTTCAAATCCTCAACTTTATTCAGAATATGATAACATCAATCATTACAAGAGCATAGGCTGCTTCATGCAAATGAAGAGCCAGTGCCTTGCTTAAATAGAAAATGAGAGAACCAAAGGGGGGCGGGGGGCACTTATCCAGAGGGGTCACACTTGATGAGCTTGGAATGAGTTGGAACTGAGTGGAAATGAGTTGGTAAAGGATAAAAACTTCATCCCTTTGGAAACAAACTCAACCATATTGCTTTACTTTACACTTGCCATCCTTTACTTGGAGTTGTGCCCAGTTCATGGGGAAATGCACCCTCTTCTTTTTATCAAAATCGCCTTGCCTCAAATTCCCAAAAAAACACTCCAAAGTGTTTTATAAACGTTAGGAATATTTCCAAATTGATTTTCCAACTTAGAAAACTCACTTACAATTCTTTATTTTCTTCATTTTTTGGGGTTTTCGACTAAAAGTTAATTAAGTGAAAAATAAATCACTTAAAAACTTACGAAAGCGGGTATAGGGGTAAAATGGGTTCTTTGAGTTAGAAAATGACAACCCCCATGTCCAAATTGGACTCTAGACCACACTTTTATTACATTTTTAATTTTCCCAATTAAACTATTCAAAACAAAACATAAGTTTATGGGAAAAAAATTGTTCAAAACTTAAAAAAAAACCTAGGGGGAACTAGTACATGTTCATATGACTCAAAAAAAATGATTAGCATGGTGATATACATTGACACCTAGGTTTTAATAACCTCCTAAGTCTTACTCACCAAAAAACTTACTCTAGATTTGGAGGAGCAAATGAAAAACTCAAAAATTATAAGTAATTAAAAAACAACATATAATTTCCAAGGAAAATAAACTATAGAGTAAATTATTGATGACGAATTCCTAGGAAAGCCAAAAATTTTACATAATTTTCATCATGCTTGGTCATTTATTACAATATCCCTGTAGGGTATGAACATGTAAAAAATACAAAAAAGGACCAACACTTGGTCATGATGAATACTTGGAAATTATGAGAATTGAATAGGAAAAGTTGACTTGTTTTGATCCTTGGTGGATCATTGGAAATACCCCAAGTGTAACTTAGTGGATAACACAAATAATTTCCTACTAACTCCATTGATGGCTGGGATTCATTCCAATAGCAGTTCACAAATAAATGGGTGTACAAGAAGGACGAATCTTTCTTGTTGGATGCATTTGGGTCTATCCATAAAGATGAAAACGAGACCGTATTTGAATTTAACATTCACTTCTCTAAACTTTACTATAGTATACCTCTTTATGTTAGGCCTAACATCTCTATGGATTTATTATATTATTTTAAATCGTATGGCATATATTTTTCCTTTTTTCTTGGGGAAAAGGAACTACAGGACTTGAATGCCACCTTAACAGCTGGCATCAAAATTGAAAAGAATATTATGGCATCCCGTTATACTCAGTTTCCTTTTTCATAGTTGTTCGATCCTTAAGCAAGAAAATCCCAAGATCCCATGACTAAAGGGCCTCAACACCTAAGAGAGGAAGTGAAGATTGAAAAGGAAGAGAAGGAGGAGCTAGCTGCCAAAATTGTTGACCTACTTCATGATTTGAGTAATAAGGTAATCAAAATTGAAAAGAATATGAAAATTTCACATGGTCAACAATCCAATAAGGAGACATTTCAACCTATAAAGCATTTTCAACTTGCAAATAAGTTGGAAGTACCTCAAGTTCTAGCACCATTATTTGCAAATAATTGTGTTTATCATCCTTCATCCAGTGGTTACTGCTGGGCATGTGAATTTCCTCACAATGAAGAAGGATGCGATGTTTTTGTGTGGAACGCCTATGTTTTTTCCCCATGTGAAACAAATGAATCATCAGACCATCCTGAAGATACCTTAAACATGCTATCCATAGTAGGGGAAAATTGTATCCCACATATTTTCCAAGTTGTGATTGGTAAGGGTGTATGTTCTAATGATTTTGTTAAATTGAATTCTAAATATTTTGATGCATGTAAAGCTAACATGATGCCTACTAATGTGACTATTTTGAGAGGTCAAATGACTGTGAAAAACATTGAAAGGGAAGAATATAAAGCTGCATGCATAGTGGCTGAAATTACAAAGGCATATGCACGAAAGGATAAAATTACAATTGTTTTTCCAACAAAGAAATACCCTCCTCAGGTGGTTGCAGTGATTCATCATGATTCAACTGCTTACTCATTGGAAGATGAGCTTTCCAAAATAAAGTTTTTGGTACCACTCAAGGATCTAATCTTCCTGCTTCGACAAAGGGAAGTAGTCAATTGATTTGTAGGCTCATGTGATCCCCCAATGGATTATCCACATGTATATATTGGTATGAGATAGGTAAATGGTGATATTTCTCCTTTTTACATCTCTTTGCTCATAAACTATTTAATATTACATAGAGTCCATGTTGGATTTTGAAGCATTTGCTAATGTAAGGACACTAGAGATTATGCATGAATTGGGAATAAAGATATCTAAGCCTTATTGCAATGTACAGGCTATGGATTTTAGAGAAGTGAAGGGTTGTGGTATTATTAAGGAACTTGAGGTTCGCTTACAACAATGTTCATAAATAACATTGATTACGGATGTTGTTGTGATAAATTACGCTAAGTGGGGCATGATCCTTTCAAGGAGATGCTCTGTCGATGCTCACGGTAGTATGTAGATGGATTTGTCCTATGCATACATCTCAATTAGCCTGATGCATAAGGTGATATTGTTCCGAGAACAAAAGATGTTGCACCATGTTGATAATCTGTTGTAGTTTGACAATGAAAAATTATATCCAAGTATTGAAGAGCCTGAGTTGGGAACTTATGTGGTTATGGACGATATGAAGAATCTCTTACTTCATCACCAATTGAATTGGACAATGGATTGTTTACCATGTAGTTTAATGGTGCACGATCTAGAGCGGGAGTTGGAGTTGTGGTCATCATTATTCCCCCCTTAGGTATTGTTTCTCCATATTATTCTTGTTTGAAATTCGATTGTACTAACAATGTAGTTGAGTATGAGGATTTGTTGTTAGGGATTAAGCAAGAAAGGAAGAAGAGAATCAAGTTATTAAAGGTTGAAGGAGATTCAGACCTTATAGTAAACCAAGTGAGAAGATTGTGCAAAGAAAAGAACCCTTGATTGAAAAGGTATAGAAAATAAGTGTGGGATAGAATGGAATTCTTTGATTCATTCATAATCTTTTCCATTCAATGAACATCAAACACACTTGCAAAATCCATGGAAACCTCACTAGTAATGTTTTAGCTAGCAATTCCCAGGACACATGCAAGGCATATGGATGAGGTGGTTTTTAGACCCTCAGTTCTTGATAATATCGGATCATGGCATATTTTTGAGGATAAACGTATGATTTCCATTTTTCTTAATTGCATTAATGATTTTTTTGGATAGGTAGTAGATGAAATACAAGATGGTGATGAGGTCCCATTAATCCAAATAAAGTCTAACAAGATTCCTAAGTGCCAGGTTTCTCTATAAATAATATTTGATGAATATGATGTAATTGTTGGAACTAATAAACCTTGTGAAGATCAGCAAGTAATAGAGGTAAAAGTGGGTTCTGAAGAATATCCAAGACTCATCAAAATTGGACAAGGTTGTACCCCACAAGAAAGGTGAAAGATAGAGGCACTAGTGCGAGAATAGTGAGATTTTTTTGCATGGTCTTATGCTGAATTACAGATTTTTGATCCAAAGATGACCAGCCATGAAATTCCGGTAAAAGAAGATGCCAAACTCTTCAGGAAAAGGAAAAGGTATATGATCCCGAAGGTAAGTCCAATAATTCAAAGAGAATTATAGAAACTGTTAGAGACCAAAATCATCATACCTATATCTATATCTATATCTATATCTATATATATATATTCAAATTAGGTAGCGAATGTGGTTCCAGTAAGAAAAAATAATGAAGATATACAAATTTGTATTGACTTTCACAATCTCAAAATTGCTTCTTTAAAAGATAACTGTTATCACCTAGATTGTAGTTACCTTTAGAAAAGGATCCTATCTAGGATGGGTAGAGGCAGGAAACTAAACCAGATGACCTCAGAGGGCCTCCACAACTACAAATGATGCAATTGTCACACCAGAAGAGGCTCTCTTTCACTTTAGGCTTAGGCCAAAACCAATCCAAAGGGGTGGACCCTAGTCAACAAGTGAATATATAACCAAACAAACAAGACACACATGAATAATGATATAAATCTAACACAAGAAATGGTGGTCTTGAATTACACCCTAGATTAGGAAAATAGCTAAGGGGCTAGAATACTTTATATAAAGGGTTGAGAAGGCTTACAAATATTTCAAAATACTCAACCAAAATGAAAACTATCCCAATAAAAAATATTAAATAATTAGATCTAGGATGAACAAAGTGCTAGATAATGATGGATAATTCACTTAGGTAAAGATTTAGCTTGCAAATGAAACTAAATACGAAATGGAAAGAGAATTACATCTAGCACTCAAAAATCCATAGATATTCAATTTAAAGCACAAAACATGCATACCCAAATCCTCAAACTGACAGATAGTGAAAATTCCCAAGGAGGGAAATTTCCCACTAGGAATACTAGTGAATGGAGTTAGAAAGTTACCAAACTTGGTTCCTAGGGTTCTTAGGGAAAAATAACTTGGGTTTTGAAGCACAAAGGGATTTTTTAGTTAAATATAGAGATGTTAAAAATGAGGGTTTTAACTATTTTTATGTTTTGCAGACCAATGGAATAGAAATCTAAACTAAGAGAAAAGAATTGAATCTTGTTTGGTGCCAAGATAGTGACAATATTCCTCTTGGTGCTCAACTTGGTGAAGTTCCTTGGCCAAAATATTTCTCTACCAGTTTCCCCAATGTGGCTGTAGTGTCCCTCTTCTCTAATGTAATGTCCTCTTTTAATTAAACTATCCATAGACGCTTGTTAACCTAATTTATTCCCATAGGTTCGAGCGGGAATAACTAAGGATGAATATCACAAGGAGTATGAAGGAACATCACTTCGGTGTTATTATATCATCAGTAGATTATAGAAGGCCATTGGAGAAAATATCAACAAGCATGCTAAGCATGCAGGCCTTATTTCACCTTGCATGTGTCAATGAGCAATTAGGTTTGCATGCATGCAAAAGTTAAATTCATGCAAACCCTAAAAAATATATAAGAAGATAAGTTGAAAAAAAAATGTATCTATTCTTATTATTCACTTTTGGGTACTGGTTTCAAGAGATCAACAACAACAACAACAACAACGAGTTAGGGTTGATGGCGTGAATCCTCAGTCGACAAGTGTTTTCAGCAATGAAAATTATCTTCCCTAATCACTTTGAGAGATAGATCATCTAGGTCTATCCTTGCACTTCATACGTTTTCACTGTCATTGGAGGATCAACATACTTAGGTACAGGAGTTTATATTTTAGAGATCAACAATACAAGGAGGACATGTTTACTGGGAAATAATTCGCTATGCAATTTGAAGTCTTCAATTATCTTTCATGTCTCACCCATTATCTTCAGAGGGATGATATTAATCTACCTTTTGATTTTGAAAAAACATTCTTCCTAACCAGGAAATATACAAGCAAATACATGTTGAAGAGAGGGCACCTCTTCCTAGAGGAAATCAATTCGCCACTGACCTAAATAGGTCCATAAGTTTTTCATGTTTCTAGTATTCTCTTCAGAAGATCGATATGATATTATCTGGAAAGTTATAGCACACCGTTCAACCTATTCAAAGAGTTATAAAATATCTACACAAGAAGGAGGGACATGTCTCTTGCATGGGAAACTCCACTCACTGAGAAACAATTCGCTAGTGGTCAAGGAAGCCTCAAAGTTGATCCATGTTTCACTTATATTGTTCATAAGACTCACCTCATAATATATGGAGAGTATCAACACCCAATCTTTCTCCTTGAAGATATTACAAAGGATAATCCATAATAGGGAGCAAACCTATTCTTGCATGGGCGTCAATCTTGGAAGAAGCAACATGTTTTCACCTCAAATATTGTTGCATGTCATGCATGCCTCTTTTTATTGAGCCAACTAATCCAACTATTAATATTGGTATGTCCTTACAGTAAAATTGAATTCTATTTCATATTCTATCTAAATCTTTATTTTATTTGGGGTTTGTGTACTACTCTACCATTGCATGCAAAAAAAATATTTATGTTATCAAACATTTGAAACTCTAAACACATAAATAGACACAATATCCAAGCAGTATAGAAGCAAAAATACCAGTTTGAGATATTACATCTGCACAAACAAACAACTATATCAATTTGTTGTACGAATAGAGAAAACACTAATGACAAATTCAATACAAAGAGCATTCAAATTTGGCAATGAAATGCACAAAAGTAAACTCCCTAATGCAATATGATTTTGGAGAAGAGAAGCCACACTTCTTGGCAATGACGCCCCTCTCTCAAAGTTGCTACCTTATCACAAATCGGCCACAACAAATTCCAAAATCTCTACCAAGGAATCATCAGTGCTTATAGAGTAAGAACATGCAATCACTACACTTGAACACACATACACAATATCCACAAGTTTTTGCAAAATATTTTCTATATTGTTGAAATCTCCATGAGCCAAAAGTCCATTACAATGAACACGATCTCTCTTAAATAGAGATATAGTATAAAATATCCCTAGCCAAAGAGATCAAGGTCTAGGATCAAAACATAATGAATCATATCAATGGTGGATCATGTCTCAACAAGTTACATCAATGAGCCAAAGAGGGGTCGCTATTTCTAAGTGTTCCCTCCTAGCAAACACATGGTAAAAGTGATAATCATAAAGTGATGATGAGGGGGTCGCCTAGGGGTCTAATTTTTTCCTAGGGTCCCCATTTACAATAAATATAGGGTACAAATCATATCACATAAGCGTAATGTGAAGGAGTGCGCCCCCATGGACCAAGTTGGCTCCCTCTAGGAGAAAAAATGAAGTGTATACCCCATATATCATGATAACAACTAAACATAAGGTCCAAAAGCATAATACATCATCACAATATCACCTTAAGTCTAAAGTTCCCCCCACATTAGCCATTTTGATTTGTTTGCGAAGTCAATGGTCATTTTAATTTTAATTATTTGCTGGTCATATGGATGAACCTGTAATATGTTGAAAATGGCCATTTCCCTTGCCTAAATGCTTGAACCAACTATGCCAATGAAATCAAAGACCTGAAAATCACTAATGGTGATCACAAGCACCACAAGAATCCATAAAATATGTAACACCCCGGTTTTGACCTCGTTTGCATTAAAATATATATGATGTAAATAACGTTATTTATCATGGTGTGGAGCTCAAGGAAAAAGCCCCACCATCGATTTAGCATTTTATGTTTCAGAAATTAAAATCAACGTCGATGGTATTTCGTGCTAGCCAGGCACATTATAATTTTGGACATCATGTAAATATGTAATTAATAAAAACACCCACAACTAGCTATGCCAATGCAACATTAAATATATGGGGGCATGATTTCACAAGGAATAGGGAGGGAAATAATTCAAACCCTTGAGCCAATAATGTTGAGCCAAATGTCAAAGGGAGAACCCATCAAAGTCTCAACTACCCATTTTTTCTTTGGTGCCCAATTATTTGTGGTTGAGTTAGTTAATGCACGGGGATGGGAAGAATATGTCAGTCAAATTCAAATTTGGGAAGCCACCCATTTTTGAAAAATGTGTTTTTGACTTTGGGGCAAATAAATGCCCAGAAATACTTCCCAGCCCATTATGCATTCATGTCCTCCTCTCCCTCACGTGTTTTTGGAGCTCCTGGGAGTTTTCCTCATGTTTTCAGCAGTTCCCTTCTTTTTCCCCATGGCTGGGAAGTCATTTTGGTAATGCTCAGTGGTTGGGCTCTCTCTCCCTAATGTTTTCCTGTTGTTTCCTCACCCACATGGCTGGGGAAATTCATTTTTTGTGTTGCACAGTCGATGTGGGAATAGATCCATGAATTAGGGGTTTTAAGAGGCCGTTTTTCCCACATGAAGCCCATAGACGTTTCTGAAATCAAATTGCTATCGGAGGGCTGTTTTCCCCTTGTTTCCATTTTCGTTTTGGATTCCAGGATGTTTGTTTTCATACCTAACACTTGTGTTTTGTTGTTCTGTAAATCCTTTCTTCGGTCTAAACCGTTAGGATTGGAAGAGGCTAGAACTGGCTTGATAAATCTAGTGAAGAGAGGAACCTCACAAAGAGATTAAGAGGGGTTGGTTATTCCTTTCTGCACACCCTGAAGAGAACTAGAAGGGAAGGTATGGCCTGAGGGAACTGTGTAGCAGTGAAGGGAATAATTCCTTGTGTTGGGTGGTGTAGGTATTGTGGATACCAAGCTAGATCTTGTGTAGGTTTCAATAGCTCTGTGGTTGAGCTTACTAGCATAGAAATTATCCTTTCGACTACCTTAGTAGCTTCATAAACCCAACTGTGTTTGGCTTGGCTAAGTTTTGATGTGTATTTGGCTATGTGTGAGCCTGCTATTCCCTAGTTTCTTATGGAAATCATGCGGCAGTGGTTCTGAGAGATTGATGAGCACACTGGCTTATGGTTGGGTGGAACGTTGCAACGACATATCTAGTTGTGGGACAACTTCTTTCCAAGATAAGTATTTCTTGTGTATTTAAGTTCTGCAACTATATTTTCTTGCTAAATTATTATGAACAGGTTGAATGTATTGAATGAATGGATTTACTTCCGCTGTATATTGCATGATGCATCTATGTATGTATGTTTTTATTTCAATGAATTTGTTTATTTATGTTCATGGTGCTAGTATGCCCGGTCTGATAGGGAATATCTGCGTGTTGGTTGCATCCTCTATGTCGAGTAGAGGGGAGGGGACATGACAGTGTGGTATCAGAGAACTAGTTGTAGCATTGGGCATCAATAGGCCAATATGAACAATTCACAAAGGAAAAATCACCCTATGTGGTCAGCAAGAAAAGAAGGAGACAAAAAAATTTCCAATTTTTTTTCTAAGTGTTGGAATATCAACTGTGTCGGCTGAGTTAGCTAAGTTGAGCCAACACATGTCGAATGAGTTTACTGAGTCGAGCTGATGAATATCACAATGAACGTGTCGACGTGAATGTCTAAGTTGCACCGACAAGAAATAAAAATTTTCAAAATTTCTCTAAGTATTTTAAGGTTTTTGTGTCGGTTGAACTGGCCAAGTTGAGCTGATACATGCCGACTGAACTAGCTGAGTTGAGCCGATACATGTCGGCATCAAAGGCTAAGTTGAGAGAATAGAGAAGGAAGAGAAAGGAGATTTGTCGAAATTTTTTCTAAGTGTTTGAAAAAAATCAACAAAACTCGGTGATTTTTGCCGATACGTCGGCTGAGTTTTGCCGACACACATCGGGAGAACTTCGTGAGTTTCGCCGATGACAGAGAATAGATAGAATTTTTTTTCAAAATTTTTCTAAGTATGGACATGTCAGGAGAAATGGATGAGTTTCATCGATGCGTGTCGGGTGAACTCGATAAGTTTCGCCAATGCGTGTTAGGTGGAAAAGATGCTTTTTTGCCGATATGTCGGATGAACTCGATGAGTTTTGTCGATCAGAAGGAAACAACGAGTTTTGTCGATACCTCGGATGAACTCGGTGAGTTTTACCGATCAGAAGGAAACATCGAGTTTTGTTGATGCGTCAGGAGTAAAAGCAATTTTTTGTCGATCGAAAGAAAAGGGCGAGTTTTGTCGATACGTGTCGAAAAAACTTGGTGAGTTTTTCCGACACGTCGAAAGGAAAACTTGATTTTCGTTGATCGAAAGAAAATCTAAATTCTCCAAAACAGATAATTTCAACAGGTTTCTCAGTGGGAATTACAGGTGCCAGAAAGATGAAAATGGCGGTGATCCTATGTGCCAGATTGTGTGAAATCAAAATATTTACAAAAAAATAAAAACGAGGGGATGAGGCAAGCCCCCTTGACCCCCTTCGTCCCCCTGAGACAGTCGTTGTTTGTGAAAAGAAAATTCTGTGTATGATTTTTTTATATGAAGGCAAGTAAGTTATAAGTTTATGAGAATATAATAAATTTATAATTTAACAATTGTGTTTATGAACACATTTTGTAGAATCATAGTTACATCAAGGCAATGGTCCACATAGTGCATATTGGAAAAGTTGGTTTGGGATCGACCATGAGAACCTACAACATGAATGATGCACATGATCCCTATGAGCACGAGGAAGCTGTTATGGGGGAAAACATCTATGTTGGAAATGCTGAGATAGAGTCTAATGGGAGAATATTTCAAGATACTCCCCCAGATTTTGCAGCCAACATGAGAAGCCTAAGGGTGGAAATACAAAGTTACATGGAAGATAATGAAATATTGGTTAAGGATTAGGAGGAGCAGAATCAACTGAATACAACCATGCTGTAGAGTTTGACAGACATCTAAAGGCGAATGAACTCTAGGGACCAGACAATAAGACCATAAGGAAGTAGGAGCGGTTCTAGAAGAAGAAAGACCTTCTAGTGGATCATCTAACCCTGAAGGATACACTAAGGATTCAAGCTCTTCATCTTATAGAAGTAAGAGGAAGAGACGTTACTAGAACAATTCACGTGATGAATTCAAGAAGGATAAGCCTCCTACATTTGATGGTGAGGTAAAGAATGGTCAAGAAGCTGAAGCATGGCTTCTTGGGATGAGAAAATATTTCCAAGTCCAAGACTACTCTGGAAATATGAAGGCTAGGGTAGCCATATTCAATTTGACTGGAAGAGAATCCATATGGTGGGAGCATTTCAGGCAAGTGAAAAATATTAATGAAAGTAATATTGTGTGGGAATAGTTCTAGAAGTATCACAAGCAGACGTACCTCTCTGACAGCTAATATGATGATAAGATCAAAGAGTTCCATGAGCTGATATTGGGACAACTGACCATGGAAGAATATGCAAAACCATTCTTGGATCTTTTGAGATATGTCAGGTACATCAAGGATGATAAAGTGAAAATCCAACATTTTTTGAGTGGGATGCCTCAGTCATACAGAGACAAAATTGAGTTTGATGAGCCTAAATCTCTAGAAGAGGCTACCAGGAAGGCTAAGTATTTCTATGATTAGAATAAAGGAAAACCTGATTACCATAAAACATGGAAGGACAAAAATAATGAGAAGTCTTACCAAAGGAAGAAAGGTTTCAAAACTTCTAACTTCAGGAATCAACAGAAGCAACCATCCCAAGCCATGAGTAAGCCAACTAAAGTGATGGGGTAAAATCCAAGAGATCTACAACATAATAGAGAACCACTCCAATGTTGGAAATGTGGAGGACCCCACATGCGCAGGAATTTCCCACTTGAGAATGGGAATGCAAGGCCATATTACAACATCCAAGAAGCTGAAATAGTGGGTCAAGTAGAAAGAAATGTCTCTAGGATATATTTAGCACTGGAGGACCATCAAGCAGACCACCAGTCAACCGTGGTTGAGGTTGCAGGTAAGATTGCTGAGCAATCTATTTCTATTTTAATTGACCCTGGATCTACTCACAACTATATTACTCCTAGAGTAGTTGAGATTTGTGCTTTAAGAAGTTAAAGCATAGAAAATCATGGTTAGTTGAGTTAGCCACTGGAACTAAGAGAAAGGTTAGTGAAGTGGTAGAGAAATTTCCATTGGTTATGAATGGATTGGTCACTTGGGTAGATCTGAATGTTTTGCCACTTGGTTCCTATTATATCCTCATTGGAATGGATTGGTTGGAAGCTCATAGATTTAAGCTTGATTGTTACATTAAGACTTTTGATTTCTTAAATGAAGAAGGCAACTTAAGAATTGTAAGAGGCATTCCAAATGTGATTTTTGTTAGGAATATTTCAGCCATGCAGCTGAAGATTTTCTATAGGAAAGGTTGCAGAGTGTATGCAACTCATGTTTCGGAGGCAGCAGAGAATGAAACTCCTAGGTTGGAGGATTTTCATGTGTTGTAGGAATTCAAGGATGTTTTTCCTCATGAAATTCCAGGGCTTCCTCCCAAGAGGGACATTAATTTCACAATTGAACTTGTTCTAGAATAGCACCACTGTCCAAGACACCTTATAGGATGAGTACACCAAAAATGATAGAGCTGAAGAAGCAACTGCAAGAGTTGTTGGAGAATAAATATATCAGGTTGAGTGTGTCTCCTTTGGGAGAACCAGTTCTGTTTGTGAAGACAAAAGATGGTACGCTTAGGTTGTGTATTGATTACAGACAGCTGAACAAAATCACTATGAAGAATAAATACCCTTTTCCTAGGATTGATGACCTCTTTGATCAAATGATAGGATCAAAGGTATTTTCCAAGATTGAATTAAGGTCTGGTTACCATCAGGGATGAAGACATTCATAAGACAACCTTCAGAACAAGGTATGGACATTATGAGTTTGTAGTGGTACCATTTGGTCTCACAAATGCACCAGGTACATTTATGTGCCTTATGAATAGTATATTCAACAGGTATTTGGACAAGCTTGTTCTTATTTTCCTGGATGACATTCTTATTTATTCTGAGAATGAGGAAGAGCATGAAGAACATCTGATATTGACATTGCAATTGCTCAGGGAGCATAATATGTATGCAAAGTTGAGCAAGTGTAACTTCTATAAAGATAGGATTCATTATTTGGGTCACATTATCTTAGATGAGGGAATATCTATAGACCCTAAAAATATTGAGGCCATTATGAATTGTCCTACTGCAAGAAATGTGACAGATGTAAGATATTTTATTAGCCTTGTAGGATACTACAGGAGATTCATTAAAGTATTCTCCAAGGTTGCACATTCCATCACTTATTTGCAAAAGAAGGGGATAAAGTTTGAATGGACACCAAGGTGTGAAGAAAGCTTCCAGCAGTTGAAGAATCTTCTCACAAGTGCACTAGTTCTGAAAATTGCAGACCCAGAAAAAGATTTCGTGGTGTGTGCTAATGCATGTGGTCAAGGGATTGGAGGAGTCCTTGTGCAAGACAACCACATGATATGCTATGAGTCAAGGAAGTTGAAGGATCACGAGAATAACTTTGCCATTCATGATTTATAACTTATAGCCATAGTACATGCTCTCAAGATGCGGAGGCATTACCTAATGGGCAGAAAATTTGAGTTAAGGACAAACCACTGTGGTCTGAAATATTTGTTTGATCAACCTACTCTAAATTCTAGGAAAGCTAGATGGCTAGAGTTTTTGTGTGAGTTTGATTTTGAAATCAAACACATTAAAGGAAAATAAAATAAAGTGGCTGATGCACTCAGCAGGAAGGTACATGAAATGCATGTGGCATCTCTTAGTTCTTTCCAACAAGATTGAGTCAACATATTATTAATCATACCACTGAAGATGAGTTGTATGTGAAGATCAAGGACAAGTTGCAGCAAAAAATCCTCGAAAAGAAGTATGAGGGATATAAGTTGGAAGAATATGGAATTCTTACTTACAAAAATAGAATTTATATTCCAAATGTATCAGACTTGAGGAGAATTGTTATAAATGAGATCCATCAAGATCCATATTATGGTCACCCAGGGTATCAAAAGACAATTATTACAGCCAGAAAGTAGTATTTTTGGCCAGGAATGAAGAAGGACATTGCTGAGTATATTTCAAAGTGCATGAAATGTCAGCAGGTGGAGGTTGAACATCAACACCTAGCAGGTTTGTTGCATCCTTTTCTTGTTCCAGAATGGAAATGGGAAGTTGTTTCCATGTATTTTATTACAGGATTTCCAATGACTTGGAGACAACATGATTCCATCATGGTGGTGGTGGACAAGTTGACAAAGGCATCACATTTTATACCGGTTAATTCCACATATAAAATTGATGAAATTGCAAAAATATTCATGAAAGAGATTTTCAAATTGCATGGATTTCCTAAGGCAATAGTTTCTGACATGGATCCCAAGTTCACTTCTAATTTTGGAAGGGTTTGTTTGCATATTTGGGTACCAAGTTGAACTTCAACACTTCCTACCATCCTCAGTTTGATGGTCAGACAAAGAGAGTGAATCAAGTGCTTGAAGACATGCTTTGCATGTATGTGATGGAGAAACCATACAAGTGGGAAGATTATATACACTTGGTATAATTTGCATATAACAATGGACAACAAGCATCATTGGGAATGATTCCATATGAGGCTCTATATGGAAGAATGTGTAGGAAACCAGTGACATGGGATAATCCAGTGAACATGATTGTGCTTGGTCCATATTTGCTCAAGGAAATGGAGCAAGAGGTTGAAAATATCAGACAGAACCTGAAAGCAACCTAAGATAGATAGAAAATCTATGCAGATAAGCATAGAGTGCACAAATAATTCAGTGTTGGGAATCATGTTTACCTTAGAGTGAGGGCAAGGAAGAGTTCCTTGAAGCTTGGAACTTGTGCCAAGTTGTCACTTAGATATTGTGGGACATTTGAAGTGCTTGAAAGAATAGGGCCACTTGCATATAGACTTGCATTTCCTGCTAGCACTAGAGCTCATAATGTTTTTCATGTTTATTTTCTTAAGAAATATGTACATGACCCTAACCATGTGATAAATTGGGATGCGATTCAGGTGGAACCATAGGGAGAGTTCCAAACTGAGCCAATGCACATCCTTGACAGAAGGGTCAGATTGCTCTTGAATCGAGCCGTTGGACAGGTGAAGGTGCAATGGGAGCACTACAGTCCTGATGAGGCTACATGGGAGCTGGAGGATTCCATGCAATTGGCACATCCATTTTTGTTCAATTCTATGGAGCACAGAGGGCGGTGCCAGTGTATCATTTTTGTTCAGTTTTGTAAAGTATAGAGGACAGTGGTGTTGTAAGGGGTAGGGGAATGTAACACCCCAGTTTTGACCTCATTTGCATTAAAATATATATGATGTAAATAGTGTTATTTAATCATGGTGTGGAGATATGAGGAAAAATCCCCAGTATCGATTTAGCGTTTTATGTTTCGGAAATTAAAATTGATGCTGATGATATTTCATGCTATCCATGCACATTATAATTTTGGACATCATGGAAATATGCAATTACTAAAAATACCCACAACTAGCTATGTCAATGCAACATTAAAGAGATGGGGGCATGATTTCACAAGGAATATGGAGGGAAATAATTCAAACCCTTGAGCCAATAATGTTGAGCCAAATGTCAAAGGGAGAACCCATCAAACTCTCAACTACCCATTTTTTCTTTGGTTCCCAATCATTTATTTCTTCTAGAAGTGGTTGATTATTTCTTCTAGAAGTGGTTGATTTAGTTAATGCATGGGGATGGGAAGAGTATGTCAGTTAAATTCGAATTTGGGAAGCCACCAATTTTTGAAAAAAGTGTTTTTTACTTATGGGCCAAGTAAATTCCCAAAAATGCCGCCCAACCCATTATGCATTCATGTCCTCCTCTCCCTCACACGTTTTTGGAGCTCCTCGGCATTTTCCTCACGTTTTCAACAGTTTCCTTCTTTTTCCCTATGGCTGGGAAGTCGTTTTGGTAATGCTCAGTGGTTGGGATCTCTCTCCCTGATGTTTTCCTATTGTTTCCTCACTCACATAGCTGGGGAAATTTGTTTTTGGTGTTGCACAGTCAATGGGGGGATAAATCCACGAATTGGGGGTTTGAAGAGCCCATTTTTCCGACGTGAAACCCATAGACGTTTCTGAAATCAATTTTCTATAAGAGGGTTGTTTTCCCCTTGTTTCCATTTTCATTTTGTCTTCCAAGGCATTTTTTTCCATACCCAACACTTGTGTTTTGTTGTTCTGTAAATCCTTACTTTAGTCTGAACTGTTAGGAGTGGAAGGGGCTAGAATTGGCTTGATAAAGCTAGTGAAGAGAGGGACCTCGTAGAGAGATCAAGAGGGGTTGGTTATTCCTTTCTACACACCCTAAAGAGCACTAAGAGCAAAGGTATGGCATGAGGGATCTGTGTAGCAGTGAAGCGAATACTTCCTTGTGTTGGGTGGTGTAGGTATTGTGGAGACCAAGCCGAATCTTGTGTATATGTCCATATCTTTGTGGTTGAGCTCACTAGCTTAGCAATTCTCCTTTCCACTGCCTTAGAAGCCTGATAAACCCAACTGTGTTTGGCTTAGCTAAGTTTTGATGTGTATTTGGCTATGTGTGAGCCTGTTGTTCCCTAGTTCCTTATGGAAATCATGCCCAGCTCGAGGGTGGAAGTGGTGTTGCGACATTGATGAGAACACTAGACCATGGTTGGGTGGAACATTGCAGCGACATAGCTAGTTGCGGGAAAAATTCTTTCCAAGATAAGTGTTTCTTGTGTATTTAAGTTCTGCAACTATATTTTCTTGCTAAATTATTATGAACATGTTGTGAATGTATTGAATGAATGGATTTGCTTCCGCTATATATTGCATGATGCACCTGTGTATGTATGTTTTTATTTGAATGCATTTGTTTATTTATGTTCATAGGGATAGTCTGCCTGGTCTGATAGGGCAGATCAACGTGTTGGCCCACTTCGTCGAGTAGAGGGTAGGGGACGTGACAAAATATCCATTGTATAGTTTCATCCATGCCCAAACAATAAAAACAAGACTCTAATAACTGTTAATAAATAAAAATCTCATCAACTGAGGCATATCATGGAAAAATGAAGCATGGAATCATGTGTAGGATACCAATAGATGCTATAAACAAAAAATCAAACGTTCAGATCCAAAGTTACCTGGGACCCTATATTTGGCCTGGTTGAACTAGGTTGATCAAGTAAAAAATGGTCAATACTGGCATAATTGAATATGTGAATCCTTGCATGCACCAATGGATGAAATATGCTCCCTTATTTATGTTAGTAGACTGAAAAAAAAGTAACATGCTATGGTGATCAATCATAAAATACCAAAGAAATCAGGCCTAAATTTGAGTGGTGACATTACCTTTTCATGAAGCCTCCAATGTATGCACACTTACAAATGTGGTCATCTCGCTAGCCATGGTTGAGGTGGAAAAAATAAGGCTTAAAGTTGAGGGAAGTAACTTGTAGACTTAGACAATGTGACCTTTTGAATAAATAGGGGAAACATGGGACTACAGTGAAATATGCATGTTGGAGAACAATAGAGGATGGAAATGTCTCACAAATGGAATAGAGTGCTTGGGAAACCACCACTAGGCTCTAACAACTAATATGCAACTCACATCCAAGCCTACTTATGAGGATCTTTACTAGAACACCTGTGTTGAGTACACAAGTGACTATAATGCGGTGAGGTTCTAGGGAACACTTAGAATTAGTTGCTCCTTTCTCCATTTCACATCCATTCCCGTGGGATTTGTGAGGAAGAATCATTACATTTTTTTTCTTAGGTGGCTAACAATCATTTAGATTTTTTTTTTGGTATTCATATGCTTTTATTGGCCTTATTCATTTTAATTTCATATTATCCTTTCGGCTTGCACTTTACTTTCTTTGGATACGACATAATGCACATATGCGATGTAAACATGGTAGGACTACTTGCTTCGAGGGATAATGGGATGCCACCCAATGGAAAACATAACTCTACCTACCACTACCACATTAGGGGAAATTTAATAAGAAGTAGATTCACTGTTGAAGCTATGCATTCACACACTCTAGAGACTAAACACAAATAACATGGAGCCCAATACAGATATAGGTCAAAGGGGGAGGTACTCAAGGTCACACGTCTCAGTCTAAGTCAGGGTAAAGATCCAAAACGATGAAAGAGTCAGATGGGTGTAGAAAATGACAAATGGTTCCAAGGATAGAAATGGGACAAAAGGTAACTGTAATGTCCTCCTTTACTTAAATCACCTAGAGACACCCGTTAACCTATTTTATTCCCATAGGTTCACCGTTCGAGCGATTATTAAAGAAAAAGGAATAAATGAGGAGTAATATCACTAGGAGAAGAAAGGAATATCGATTCAATGTTATTAGATCATCAGTAGATTATGGGAGGCCATTGGAGCAGATAACAACAAGCATGCAGAGCATTCTTTCCTTATTTCACCTTGCATGCGTCAATGAGAAATTAGGTTTGCATGAATGAAAAAGTAAAGTTATACAAATCCTAATATATATATAAGAATATAATTCGAACCAAAAAGAAATATAAGTTTATTACTCACTTTTGATATTGGTTTCGAGAGCTCAACAATAGCGAGTTGGGTTGAGGCCGTGGGTCCCCAGCCAATAAGTGTTTTTGACAGCAAAACGTATATTCCCTAATCACTTTGGAATATAGATCATCTAGGTCTATTTTTGCAATTCACAGTTATTCTCTATCATTGGAGCAACAACATATCCAAGCATAAGAATATATATCTCTTAAATTTAGCAACATGAAGATGATGCATTCAATGGGAAACAATTCACTAAATCACTGAAAATGTTAGTTTCTCTTGCATGTCTCTCCCATTATCATTGGAGGGGTCATATTATGCTACTTGGTGATTTCAAAGACCTCTCTTGCACATTCAAAGCAAATACACGCAAAATTGTGTGGGATAGAGGGCGCCCCCTAATTGGAAGAAACAATTCGATATTGACCTCAGAAGCTTCAAAAGTTCTGCATGTGCACACCAAAATATTTAGAAGGACCATACTCCATTATCTGGGAAGTTTCAGCACTCCATTCCAAGTATTGAAGTAGTTACAAAAGATCAATAATCAAGGGAGGACGTATTCATCTTGCATGGGCGAATTAGTTGGAGAAGGCATCATGTTTTGGAGACGTGTTGGATGCATGGCGTGCATGTATTTTTTATATTGATCAACCATCCCAGCTATTATAATTGGTATGTAATTTATTTGTAATTGAATTTGTTTCATTATATATATGAATCTTTATCATATATGGGATTTGTGCACTATTCTACTTTGCATGCAAAAACCATTTTATATGTTATTCACCTCTTAAAACCCTAAACACATAAGAAAGTACCATAGCCAAGCAAATAAAAGAAAAATATCATTCTAGGATAGTATAGTGGTATCATATCCAGGTTCCTCACTAGATATGGGCTTGAACATGAGAAGTGAATGAATCCAGAAGACATTGCTTTTGTGACATATAGAAGAAGAAAGGGAAGGTACAAAAGGATCCAGATTCAAACATGGACACAACAGGGATACACTCTGATAGAGGAAATGGAATAAGGGAATATGAAGACAGGATGGCATTCCAAAATCTTGTTAGTGCCTTAAATGACTTTGCCAAGGGACATAAAGAGATGTTACATGTTATAAAAAGGTTAGTTATTAAACCAGAGTAGAGTCAGAACAATCTACCAATTTCATCCAGAGTAGAGTCAGAACAATCTACCAATTTCATTGGGAGATAGAGGATCCACTAGAAATAGTGGGAGACATGAGGACACTCATATGCATAACTCTTCTCATATATACAATAAGCCTTCCATACCTACCATGCCTCACTTTCTGGAAAATCCTACCACATGACTGATTATACCAGCAAAGCCAAAGGAGCCATTTTGGGCCTATCTAGAAGAGTACAAGGCACTTGGAGATGAATTTCACTCAGCCATGACCTTCTCATATTTTTTAAATATGAAAACCAGAAACATTCCAAGAGGGTTCAATAGAGCATTCAGTCAGAAAATTGAGCTACAATGCACATTGGGAAAACTAACTATCCCCAACTTTAATGGGACATCTAGTTTTTTTTTAGTCAAGATTTAGGTACAGAAGTTGGACACCTACTTCCAACTTAACCCTATGATGGAGACATATGCACTCAAGTTGGATACTTTAAATTTAGATGGGGAAGCACATGAGTGGTGGTACCACAGACTGGTGACATTGGGTCACAACACTATCACCTCATATAGTGACTTCAGACAAAGGCTCATGGAGCACTTTGATAATAAGGACCTAGAGATTGATTTTAGGGAGATATCCCAGCTCAAGTAGACATGCAGCGCATAGACCTTCATATATTAGTTAAAAGAGTTGTCATTATGGTATTTGACATGTTAGAGAGTCGATTGATTATGATATTTATAGAGGCAATATCAGATCCACTATGTGGATGAGTGAAGGATTATAGTCCAAATACTTTGCAAGATGCTATCAATAGGAATCGAGACCTACAAGATTATGTTCCCAAGAACAAGCCTCCAAAAAACCTACCAATCCGCCGAAAAACAAGGAAAAGATAGTTCCACAGAAGGAACAATTGAACAAGGACAAATGACGATATTTGAGAAGGAAGAACTTATGTTTCAATTTCAAAGAACCTTGGGTACCCAGCCACAAATGTATGGGTAAAGGGAAGGTACACCTCATCAAAGTACTTTTAGATAACAAAGAGGACGATGAATTGGAGCAAAAACATGATGGAGAACTATGTAGAACACAATTTGAAAAATTGCCACAGAGATAAACTATTGCTACCCTCATAGGATTCCCCACCTTCCATACTATCAGGATAAGGGGAAGTATCCAGGGATAGTGTGTCATTACTTTGATTGATGGTGTGGCCACCCACAACTTTATAGATTCCTCTTAGGTAGAGAGGAGAATGTTTCCCACCACAGAATTTGAGGGATTTACCATTGTCATTAATGGAAATCACAGGATGAAATTTTCATAGAGGATATCTCAGTTATAGGTAAAAATTGGGAATTATACATTGGTCGATGAATTTTATGTGGTATATGTGCTAGACACGAGCATTGTTTTGGGAGTACATTGGTTGTACTCGATTGGGAAATACTCAACAAATTACCAAACATTAGAGATGGATTTCCTGGAACTAGATGGGAAAAGGTTAGTCCTAAGGGGAATGTTCAATGAAGCTTCAAGGTTAGCCAAAACAAAGGGAATGACCACCATATGTAGGCATGAGGACAATATTCACATGAGAAAATGTCCAACTCCAACACATGAGACTTCAAGGAAGGACTAATGGTATGAGAAGGGATTTTTGGGTATACCTCCAGAAAAAAGTATGATGTGCACTAGGAAATTTGGATGAGGAGCCAAATATAGGATGTTCAATACTCATAGGTACCCAAGAATATACAAGGAGGGAATCCAGAGCATGGGTGGGAAGAAACATAAATTCGAAGAAAAAGAAGAGCCACCCAGCAGTGGAATAAATTGGTTGATAAAAATGGACAAGAAGAGGCAGGGACATATGGTTCTATATATTGGTTGAAGATTGCTCGAGGACAAGCAATTTCGAGTGGGGAGGACTGTAATGCCCTCTTTTAATTAAATCACCCAGAGACACCTGTTAACCTATTTTATTCCCATAGGTTCGAGAGGGTATTAAGGAAAAGGGAATAACTAAGAACTAATATCACCATGAGAAGAAAGGAACATCAATTCAGTGTTATTAGATCGTCAGTAGATTATGGAAGGCCATTGGAGAAAATATGAACAAGCATGCGGGCCTTATTTAACCTTGCATGTGCCAATAAGCAATTAGGTTTGCATGCATACAAAAGTAAAGTCATGAAAACCCTAAAATATATATAAGAAGATAAGTCAAACCAAAATGACATCTAAGTTCATTAGTCACTTTTGATATTGGTTTCGAGAGCTTGATTGTAGGAACAACAATGGCAACAATGAGTTGGGTTGAGGGCTTGGGTCCCCATCCAACAAGTGTTTTTGACAACGAGAATTATTTTCCCTAATCACTTTGGGAGATAGATCATTTAGGTCTATCCTTTCAATTCACAATTATTTTCTATCATCAAAGAAACATCATATCCAGGCATAATAATCTGTATCTCTAAACTCCAGTAGCATGAATATGACACATTCAATGGGAAACAATTCACTACATCACTGAAAGTGTTTGTTTCTCTTACATGTCTCTCCCATTATCATTGGAGGGGTCATATTATCCTACCTGGTGATTTTAGAGACCTCTCTTACAAATTCAAAGAAGATACAAGCAAAATCGTGTGGGATAGAGGGCATCCCTTACTTTTAAGAAACAATTCGCTATTGACCTCAGAAGCTTCAAAATTTGTGCATGTGCACACCCAGATATTCATAAGTACCATACTCCATTATTTGGGAATTTTCAACACTCCATTCCATGTATTGAAGCAGTTATGAAAGATCAATCATTAAGGAGGATGTATTCATCTTGCATGGGAAAATTAGCCGGAGAAGTTATCGCAATTTGGAGCTGTGTTGGATGCATGTTGTGCATGTCTTTTTTATATTTTTCAACCATCCCAACTATTATAACAGGTATGTCTTTGCATTGTAATTGAAGTTGTTTCATTATATATATGAATCTTTATCATATATGGGATTTGTGCAATACTCTACCTTTGCATGCAAATTTTTTATTATATGTTATTCAAATCTTAAAACCCTAAACACATAAGCAAGTACCATATCCAATTGAATATAAAAGCAAAGTATTAGCATGGGATATTATAGTAACCAAGTCTATACCAAGATGGAGAAGGAACCAATGTGCATACATCAAATCCTTACAATCAAGGTAACATGACCACTACAATAGTAGGCCTACAATAGTAATCGGATGAAACATAGGTTAACCAAGCAAGCCAATATATGCTAAGTTGGACTACTAATATAAATAAACGAGACATGACATAACACCCATGTGCACAAAAATATACCTGCTTTGCCATATACCTGTGTTGTTGAGTGGATATTAAGGATGATCTCTAACAAGTATGGGCAAGGGAAACAAGCCAACATTGATCTCTGATACTCTCTATGTGAACCATGACCCAACCAACTCATCTCCATGGGGTCATGTGGAGAGAAACCATGACTAGGGATCCTTAAGGATGCTCTGAGTAAATCTGACTAGAATATAACAGATGATCAAATCTATGTAGCTATACTTAGGCTCATGTAAGGACTGGCTCAATGCTCTGGCACAAGATCTGGATCATGGTAGCTACAGCTAACATGGATGTGACAACAATAACTATCCACTTCCAAGCATGGAGCATGTTCTTCAATCATTAATGTGGTCTAGTATGATGTCTATGCTAGATGTATTTTTAGGTTACAATATGCATTGGTTTCCGAAGAAGATAGGTATAAAATTTATTTCACAACCCCATGGGGGACATATTCTTACATTCACATGCCATTTAGGCTTATGAATGCTAGATACTTTCCAGTGCGCTATGGATTTTTCATTTTCTGATTATATTTTCAAATTCATCGTAGTTTATCAAGATGACATCACTGTATTTTCTAAGAATTGAAATGATCATGTATCTCACTTATGAAAGGTTTTTGATAGGTGCAAGTCTCTTGGCATATCATTGAATCCAAAAAATGGATCCTAGTGGTGTTTGAAGGAAAATTGTTGGGACACATTGTTTCAAAAGTTGGTGTGTGAATAGACCCTGAAAGAGTGAAGGAATATAAGAAATACATCGTCCCCACAACAAGAAAATAATTCAATCCTTCTTTGGTAGCATCAACTTTGTGAGGTGATTTGTGCCTAAATTTGCAAAAATACCGAGGCCTATGTCAAGCATGTTGAAAAATGACCATGATTTGAAGTGGAGTAATGAGTCTAAAAAGGCATTCATTGATATCAAAAGAAATCTTTATCTGAATCCAAAATAATTGCAATCCCCAACTATGGTAATACTTTCAGTTATTTTCATTTGCATCTGATTTTACCATGCCTGTCATTCTTTTACAAAAGAATGATGAAGATATGGAACAACTGATAGCATTCATGAGTAAATATTTCTAAGGGGATGAATTGAATTACGAGTTAATGAAAAAACAAGCTTATGCATTGGTGAAGGCTTTGACTTACTTTTGAGAATACTTTTGGATTGCTAGAATAATTGATTACCTTCTACACTCAATGGTCAAAGATATGTTATCATAAAAGGAATGTATTGGGAATAGAGAGAGGTGGATTAAATACAAGAGTATAAATTGGAGATAAAACCAACCAAGCTAATAAGAGGCCAAAGACTTGCAAAATTGATGTTTGAGAGTAGTCTGGGTGAGATACTTGACATTCAGGAGGAGGAACAATTAAATTCTCTATATTATGCATTAGAGCATTATGATTGTCATTCAAATATTATATTTTATTTAAGGAATTTATCTTGTCCTTATAACTTTAGTAAGATGCAAAGGTGATCTCTATAGCTTCAGGCTGCCAAGTATTGTTTCATGCAGGGTGTCTTAGGATGGAGAAATCCCGATAGGATTATCTAACGATATGTGAGATTGGAAGAGTCCAAAGACATATTACATGAGTTGCATGCAGGATCATGTACTAGTCATTTCTCAGCTAGAACCACAACACACAAGATCATGCATGATGAGTATTATTGGCGCACTTTATTTGTAGATGCACATACATATGTGAGAACATGCAAGGATTATCAAATATTTGAAGGAAAGAAGAAAATACCTGTTGTGCATTTATATTAAGTGATTCGATAGCCTCCATTTCAATAGGGGGGATTATACTTTATTGGGAAGTTTCAACAAAATTCTAGCAATGGTTACAATTAGATTTTAGTAGCCACTGATTACTTCATCGGGTGGGTGGAGGCAATTCCTTTGAATATTTCTTCCAAGAGTAATATAGTCAAGTTATTGGAGGAGAATATCATTACTAATTTTGGAGTCCCAAATAAGATCATAATAGACAATGCTAGTGCTTTTTGTTCCATTGAGATGGTCACCCTTTGCTCCGAGTGTTACTGTCCAAACTCTTAGTCTAGGTTTTTGTAGCAAAACTTGGAGTACTTTCTAGTGAAAGGTAAGCATGGGAAAGATTCAAACCCAATTCCACCTCAAATCAATATTTTAACTACTTTGAGAACTCCTCAATCAAGGGGAGAGCCCTAATATACATGTCAACACAAAATACAAATACCTTCCAACAACCTTTATGATATAGATCAGTGACTTATATGGAGTCAAATCAATGAATAAAGAATACAAGATAACCTACAGAGGAGTTAAATCAACCTAACACTTCTCCAGCACAAATGATGACATATATTGTGCAACACAATTTCAAGTATCCCAATGAACATCACATAGCCCAAGAAACACCTCATAAAGGTGTTCCTTCAATGGGAGAAGGTCAAGAAATTCAATATGAAATCAAAGATAGCCTCACCAACAAGAAAGGGGCTAGGGTTTGTAATATATGACAATTTCATGTTTCCCAATGCAAGTTCTCAAATCGGGATGCCCTTCAAGGTTTGTGGATAAATCCACTAGGGCGAAATCGATGGGTGGACAAGATTTAGCGAATTCCAAATTTTTGTAGATTTTTGAATTCCTGTAAATTTTTAGGACCTTTTTAACAATATATGTTTTTTAGGGATTTTCATACATAAAATGAGGACACCCTTCATTATCCATGGATAAATCCACTAGGGAGAATCTATAGGGAGGACCAGAATTACAAACTCATGACTATTTTTGGAGTTATGAATTTTCTAATTTTGAGGGATTCTCTAGGGTTTTAATATTTGTAGGGTTTTTATGGATAAAAATGCAGCTAACTAACCTAAAAATTCATCCTAACTATAATACAATAAATGACAAAAATTTGAGTAAAAAATATTGACAAGAGAAGGGAATTATGATTTCATCTCAATCCCTAGGGCTTTGAGAGATCATGGCTTGTGTCCCTCTCTTGGAGTATCCCTTTAGCACTTGCAAGTTAGGGCATCACCTAACAACCTATAGAATTATGTAAGTGAGCCTGACTAAGGAAAATGGAGAACTCCAAGGCCCTAAAATCAAAAGGAAACCCTAATACAAGGATTTTCCTCCACACAAAATTGACAGAATATTGATAAAAATCCGTAATTTGATAAAAAAGTAGCAATACACCACCATTCACTTGGACGATGAAAATTAGGGGTTGTTGGTTAATGGGAAACGCTTGAAGTACTATTAGAGAGAGAGAGAGAGAGAGAGAGAGAGAGAGAGAGAGAGAGCGAGCGCGCGAGAGAGAGAGCGAGCGTGAGAGAGAGAGAGCGAGCGCGAGAGAGAGTGAGCATTCACTTGGACGATGAAATTAATTGCATAAAAAATAGCTTCTAAAGTTAATTTATATTTCAATAGTGACATTGTAAATTTTTCCTTTCATAGTATAGTAAATTTCCCTTTTTTCTATTTGGCGTTCAAAATAATGACCTTTGTTTATGCATGGGCGAATTGCAATTTATTTGAAGGTAGCAGAAGGCATATTATTTTTCATGGGTGAATTGAGTATTCAAGATAAATTCATATATTGATCAACAACCACCATATCCTTTGCATGTCACAATCATTCTCTTCAAAATACCTCTATTAGCCTTATTGTTGATTCCATGCATTCAATTCATCTTCTCGGAGCAATTATGAGTGATTGAAGAAAGGAGTACATTTTTCTCTTGCATAGGCTAATTGCCATGGAGGTGCAACACGTTTTCTGACCTAGACTCAATGCATGGCATGCATGTCTCTTCTATCTTATTCAACTATTCAAGCTATGATTATTGGTATGTTCGTTCTTTCTATTTGAAGTTTAATTCATTATAAATTTAAGATTTATTATTTATGGGGTTTGAACACTATCATGCAAAGACATGAAAATCCATACTATAAGTTGTAAGCATCAAGAATCTATGAACCAATAACAAATACCTCAACCAATTAGTACAATAGAACAAAATATCAGTTTGATATATTACAGTGCTATCAGAGTATGTTCCTCTCCAACTGTGGGCTTGACATGAACATTCAAAAAGTAGTTAGATGAATATAGAAGATACTATGTTTGTCACATACATTAGGAGAAGGGGTAGATACATAGAAGATCCATATCTAGAGGAGATAAATCTAGAGGACACAGAATCAAAGGATCAGAGTATGACATATTCACAAGCATAACTAGGGACTTATAATACTCAATTCTGAAAAAACAAGTTCCTCTCTAAACCAACTTTCCCAAATAAATATAAAGAGAAGAAACCTTTCCAGCACGATTGACCAAAGAATAATTGGATGGATGATGACACAAGAAAGGAACTAAAAAGAAAAAAATTATGTTTTAGCTACTAGGAACTGTGGGTACCAGGTCACAAGGTGTTTGGGAAAGGGGAAGGTCCATAATATCGAGGTATATTATGATAGTGGGGAGGATGAAGATGAGTCACTTCACAAATATGTCTAGGTCAGAGTTATTGCTACTTTATCTAGAGTTCATAGATCCCATACTCTCAGAGTGAGGGGAGTAATACAAGGTCACATAGTAGGAGTTTTGATCGATGGTGGGGAAACCCACAACTTTATAGATGTTGCATGGGTATCTAGGCGAGGCAACCATACAAAGGAGTTCAAAGGATTTACAGTGGCGGTAGCAGGGAACAACAACATGGAGTACACCCATTGGATACCCAAACTAAATGTAAATATTTCTATGTGGTAAATGTAGCAGATACAAATGTAGTATTAGGGGTTCAATGTATCTATTCTATTGGGAAGTATACCACATATTATCATAACATGGAGATGGATTTGCAAGGATAGGATGGTAAAATATTAGACTTGAGGGGCATGAATACCTACCCCCAAGCCAGGATGGAGGAAGTACTAAGATAGGTTTACATAGAGTGGGAAGTAGAGTGCCTAATAATATTCCAAAAGCCTCCAGATAGCACAACACAACATCCCGCAGAAATTTAGGCATTGCTACAGAAGCATGAGAGGGTATTAAGAAATATTCCAGTAGGTAGGCCTCCCAATCATGGGTTTAAGCATATTATTGAGTTAGAGGAGGGGACCCAAGCAATTATCACTACATCCTACATGCACCCTAAAAGGTATAAAGATGAAATTGAAAAGACCATTAAATATTTACTTGAGTTGGGTTACATATGACCCGGTTCGAGTCCATTTGAGTCCTCAGTGGTATTGGTAAACAAGGGCAGGAAATTACTTATGTGCATTGATTACAGGGCCCTTATAAGAAAACCATTAAAAATAGTTATCCCATTCCCAAAATTGACAAGTTGATGGATGAGTTGTCGAGAACAAATTACTGAAAAAATGACCTTTGCTTAGGATACCATTAGATCCGAGTGAGGGAACATGATATTGAAAATACAACCTTCCGTTGCCACTTCAGACATTATGAATTTCTGGTTATGCCTTTTGTCTTGCAAACGCACCAGCCACCTTCCAGTCCTGCCTGAATCATACCTTCAAGGCTTAGATGCGTAAATTTCTCCTTGTATTCTTTGATGACATATTAATATACAATAAAACATGGGAAGAGCATTTGATACACTTAGATGAAGTGTTGAGAATTTTAGAAGAACAATATTTATATGAAAAAATGTCCAATTCCGAGTTCAGTATGCATGAAATGTTATATTTAGGGAGTGTGATTGGATCAAATGGAGTACATGTTTACATGAAAAGATTAGAGCCATTCTAGATTGGCCTACACCAAAAAATGTAATATAATTTAAAGTGTTCTTGGGCCTTTGCACTTACTATTGGAGGTCTGTTAAAGGGTTTTCACAGATGATAGCACCCCTCACAAATATTACAAAGAAAGGGGAATTTAGTTGGATAGAGGAGTGCATCATACCTTTAATAAAATGAAAAAGGTAATGAGTTTGTGTCCCGTTCTTTCATTACCTAAATTCACTCATCCATTCGTATTAGAATTTGACACATCAGGGGGGGTCATAGGATCAACGTTGATGCATAACCACCATTGATTTTCCTTTGAAAGAAGAAAGCTTAAATACTATGAACGCCACTACTTCATATATGGTAAAGAGATGCTGTAAATTCTACATGCCTTAAAAAATTTTAGGTAATACTTGGTGGGTTGCAAGTTTAAAGTCAAGATAGACCATAACAACCTCAATTATTTTTTGTAACAAAAAGAGTTGAATGAAAGACAACAAAAATGGGTCAGCAAGGTCGAAACCTACGATTTTGAGATTGATTATATGAAATGGAAGAACAACATAGTAGTCGATTCCCTTTCTAGAGAATTGAATACCCTATCTCTCATGAGAATTCCATAGATTGGAAGTCTCATATATTGGTTGAATACTCTAGGATAATTTTTCTTGCGAGTTGATGGATGGGAAGATATAGGACGAAAGATATAGGGTGATTGATGATATCATTTATTACAAGAATATAATTTATTTGGTTCTTGAGTTTGTGTTAAATAAAAATATCTTGCAAGCATCACAAGATTCAATAATGGCAGGGCATCAGGGATTTCTCAATACATACAGACATGTCAGAGACAAGTTCTCATGGAAGGGCCTCAAGGAGGCTGTAATGTAGCATGTCAAGGAATGCAATACTTGCGAATACAATAGGGTAGAGAATGCTCATCCGGTAGGGTTACTTGATCCATTACCTATACCAGAGAAAAAGTGGGAAAGAATCTCGATGGATTTCTTTACAAGACTTCCCAAGGTACAATGAAGAGACTGCTTATTTGTAGTGGTGGAAAAAATGACTAAGTTCGCCCATTTCTTTTCCATTCCTTTTGACTATTCTGCACCACATGTAGTAGATTTGTTTTTAAGATAGGTATTTAGATTGCACGGGTTTCCTAAGACCATTGTTAGTGACAAATATAGAATTTCACAAGCACCTTTTGGAAGGATATTTTCAGGTTGGTAGGGACATAATTAGCTACCAATATGAGTTACCATCCTTAGAGTGACAAACAGACTTAGATAGCCAGGAAATGGATTGAGGTGTATTTGAGGAACTATGTAGAAGGGCATTAGAGGACGCAGATCAAACATTGAAATATTTAACTCTAAAGGTCCTCCCTCAGAGATAGTTAACACATGGGTTGAGGGGTATTTGAGGAACTATATAGCAGGGAAACAAAGGACATGGATCAAATGTTGAAATAGTTAACTATGAAGGTGCTCCCTCATAGTTTTGGTGTGTGTGTGTGATGAGGGGGACACAAAGGAATTTTGTTCCTTATGTTGTATTTGTGTAAAGAGAAACATTATGTAAATAAATAAATGTTTTGTACTTTATGAGTTGTGGGTCATATTTAAAGATATATTTAACAATTAACATTTATTGTTAAAAAGTGCATTTAATATGGACCCTAGATCTAGTGAATTAATCCTAGCCCTTAGATTGGTAGTTAGGAAGTAAGTTACTAGAATTAAAGTATAAAATGATGAGAAGGGACAAAAGAGAGAATGCACCAGGAAGAGAAAGAGAAGATTGAAGGAGAAAAAGGGGTTTCTCAGAAAAACTTGGCATGCTTTTCAAGAAGATTCAATAGCACAAATACTGAGGCAGTCTAGAAGAGACCGTATAACATTCTGACAGGGTTGTACAATAGTATATAGATGGCACATGTGCACATAAATCCCAAGGAAATGACTGAAGCATTTTCTACAGCTTGTTAGTACTGTACAAAAGCATCATTCTGACATGTGTGGGCACATTTTTTGAGGCATAGTTGTGAGAATATCGTACAACAAGTTTTGGCACATGTGGGTAGGCCATACAGTTGTTCATTGGCATGAAAACCGAGGTAGAAGTATGATAATGTAAAGTTGTGAATTTTTGTCCGTTTTGGAAAAGAAGGAAACTCAATGTAAATAAAGTTTATGGGTTTTTATTCTTAACTAAAATTTCTTCTCTTTGGGTTTTCCCTAGGTTGGGATTTTTCCTTGGTCAAGATCATTGAAAAATTATCTGTGTACAATGTGGATGTTTAGTTTCATGGGTTTGAAGAATTTTTAGCATGGTGTTTTAAATTTTAAAGTGTGCAAGTGAATTTTAATTTAAAACCTAGTTGATAAAAGTGTTTGACAAAATGCATGAACCACAATCTTTATAACTTTGTCATTTTGCTTCATGGTATCAGAGAAATACTAAACTAGGAAGTAAGAAAGATTGTTTCACGGTGTGTTTAAATTTTTATCCTAAGAGTTAATGGCTACCATATTGAGGTTTGAAGTATGGTTGAATGGAGAATCCAACTTCAGTCCATGGAAGGAGCGCATTGTTTTATTGTTGGAGGAAATTGAACTATGGGATATAATTGAGAAGGAAGTCACAATGCTTGGTAAGACTGCTAACGCGACCGGTTTTGAATTCTATTAGAATTGAAATGTGAAATCCAAGAGAGTGATACTTGACATTGTCAAGGATCACCTTGTTCTTTGTATTGCAAGAGATGCAATTTTTTTTGAAATGTGGACTTTTTTTATAAACCTATACCAGAGTAGTAACACGAATATGAAAATGGTACTGAGAGAAAAGTGAAGAGACATTAGGATGGCTAAAAATGAGAAGGTGGCCTCATATGTCACAAGAATCACTCAAGTTCACGATGAACTTGCTGCAGTTGGGGAAGTTGTAATATATGGAGAAATGATGAGAACTTCCTTGAATGGTTTTTTAGGTGCATGTACCATGTTTGTAAAAGGTGTGGTCTCCAGAGAGAATAAACCCAGTTGGGAGAGACTCTGGGATGATTTCATCCAAGAAGAGACTCATGATGAGGCTCCTAAAAGACAAAAGTCCAAGGGTGGTGAGATTGAGGATAATGTGTCTCTTAGGGTCAAGAGTGAGAAGACCAAGAAGAAGAAATATTTAGTAAGATCAAGTGGTTTCGATGTAATCGGTTTGGACACTTTTCTTCAACATTTCCTGAGAAGAAGGAGAAGGTGGAGAAAGATACATCAACATCTATTACAATAGAAGAATATGCAACAAAGTTTGAAAAACAATTTTCTCTAGCTTCCATTGACTCTAGTGTGGGGATTTCATCCTTTGAGCATGTATGGATAGTTGACAGTGGGTCAACTAGACATATGACTGGACTATATGGTGCTTTCTAGATCATCACAGAGTTAGGCCGAGGGAAATTTGTATAAACATATATTGATAGTCACAGGTAGTAGTTCAAGGGGTTGGAATAGTGAGGTTTCAACTGGACCTTGGTGAGGTCCTGGAGGTACATGGAGTTTTTTTGTTCCTGGGATGGGAGTTAGTAAACTCTCAGTGTCATCTTTAGAGGATGATGGTTTGGGATTAATGGTCATATTAGGTCATGTTTTCTTGTATCAAGAAGAAGAACCAGTTGGCAACACAATCCTTCTTGGTGATTGATGGGATGGGTTGTATGTGTTGAGAGGAAAATTTGTACATCTAGGGTTAGGAGGATGAAAATCAGACTTGGATTTTGAGGATGAGGCATGTGTTGTAGCTGATCAACATGCTATCTTTATTTATTCTTATGAAGAGAGCGTATCTCTTCAGATAACTGGCCAAAGACTCATCCATTGTAGTGATGATGAGCAGGTTCATGAGGCTCAGGTGGAGTATCAAACATCATATTTCCAGTTTAGGGTTGGGAACTTGTCTCCAAGATGCATTTTAGAGCAGGAGGGAGATGATTTAGGAAACATAGATGAATATATTGAAAGTGTCGGAAGGACCTCCCTCGTTGGAGGGAGTGATGAAATAGTTAACTTTGAAGGTCCTCCCTAATAGTTTTGATGTGTGTGTGTGTGTGCTATGAGGGGGACATAAAGGACTTTTGTTCATTATGTTGTATTTATGTAAAAATAGACATTATTTAAATACATAAATGTTTTGTACTTTATGAGTTGTGGGTCATATTTAAGTGATATATTTAATAATTAACATTTATTATTAAAAAGTGCATATGGACCCTATATCTAGTGAACTAATCCTATCCCTTAGATTGGTAGTTAGGAAGTTAGTTACTAGAATTAAAGTATAAAATAATGAGAATGGACAAAGGAGTGAATGCACCAGCAAGAGAGAAACAAAAGATTGAAGGATAAAAAGGGGTTTCCAAGACAAACTTGGCACACTTTTCAAGGAGATGCAATGGCACAAATACAAAGGCAGTCTAGAAGAAACCATACAACCATAAAATAGTTTGTAGCTGGGACATGTGGGAACAAATTCCAAGGAAACGATTGAAGCGCTTATTACAATATGTCAGTATCGTATGACATCATCATTCTAGCATGTGTGGGCACATTTTTTGAGGTAGAACTATGAGAAGACTATACAACAAGTTATGATATGTGTGCATAGGCCATACAACTATTCATTGGCATGAAAACTGAGGTAGAAGTCTGCTGGTGTAAAGTTGTGAATTTTTTTCTGCTTTGGAAAAGAGGAAAATTTTGTGTAAAGAAAATTTCTGGGGTTTTCTTCTTAAATACAAAATTTTCTCTTTGGGTTTTATTAGATTGGTTTTTTTCCCTGGTTAAGATTGATCAAAACTTATCTATGTACAATGTGAATGTTTAGTTTCATGGGTTTGAAGAATTTTTAGCATGGTGTTTTAAGTTTTAAAATTTGCAAGTGAATTTTAATTTAAAACCTAGTTGCTAAAAGTGTTTCACAAAATGTCTGAACCACAATCTTTATAATTTTGTCATTTTGCTTCATCAAATGGTCGCATCTAGAAATATATTTCCAGAATACTACACATAACATGTATATTGGGATTACTCCTTTCAAATAATTGTATGTCTATAAGGCATTAAATTTTGTAGACTTTGTATTTGGGGACAATAAAGCACCTAAAGCAAAGGACTGGATCCAGGATAACCATGACATTCTCAAGATACTTAAAGAAAATTTACAGACAACACATAGCCATCAAAAGTTGTATGCAGACATACATAGGATTAAGTGTAGTTTTTAGGTGGGGTACATGATATACCTACGACTATAGCCTTACAAACAATCATCACTCAAGAAAAATGGAGCAGAGAAATTGAAGCCTCACTTCTATGGTCCTTACAATAAAATCATAAAAGTAGGGGAAGTGGGCTGTGATCTTGAGCTACCCGAGGAGAGTAAAATCCATAATGTGTTCCATGTGTAGATCCTTACGTAGACAGTGGGACAATATATCACTCCATCTATCGAGCTACCTCCATTGGATGACGAGGGGCTCATAGTACTGATTCTAGAGAAAATTCCATAGCTGCAAGAAATAAAATTGAGGAAGAGGGTAATTTGTGAATAATTGGTACAATGGAAGTAATTTTCATCACATGGGAATGAGAATAGGCATTGCAGCATCTCGATTTATAATTGCTTTGGGAAAAGCAATTTCGAGCGGGGAGGACTGTAATGTCCTCTTCTAATTAAGCACCAAGAAACACTTGTTAACATATTTAATTCCCCTAGGCTCGAGTGGGTACTCATAAATAGAGAATTAACTTAGGACTAATGATACATGGAGATAAATAGAACATTAATGAAGTGTTATTAAGTCATCATTAGATTAAAAGAGGCCACCAGAGTAGCTATCAACTAGCATGCAGAGCATGCGAGCCTTATCTCACTTTTCATGTGACATGTGACAATTAAGTTGCCGCGCATGCAAAATAAAATCATGTAACCTCAACTCTATAAAATAATACAAATCAAACCCTAAAGGTATCTAGTTCTATTATTCATTTTTGAGAATAGATTTGAGAGCTTGGCGAGCAAAGTTTGGGTTGAGGGTGCAAGTCCTTGGATAATAGGTGTTTCCGGTAGCTAAATATATCTGTCCTAATTACTTTTAGGGATATATCACTCTGATCTATCATAATATTTTAAAGTTCATTCAATATTCATAGGAATATTATCTCATCAAGGCGTATTGGTTAATTATCTGGGAAAGACGCAAGGGTTTACAACATTATCTTATGAGGCAAGTTCATCCAACTATTTTTGAAGATAAAATATTCTTGCATCTTATTGGTCACATATCCTTGCATGGGAAACTTTTACATTAAAGGATGAATTCCTATTTGAGTTGGGAGTCATCATTTGGTTTGAATGTTTCATCTACTCTCCTGATAAGGTCAATATTATATTACTTGTTTATTATGGATATCTCTCTTACATTCTCAGAACAATTCCAATTGATTTGAAGGCAGAGGAGGGCGTATTATTCTGCATGGGCTAATTGATCATTCAAGAAAAATTTGTATCTTGATCAACAACCACCATATTCTTTGCATGTTGCACTCATTCTCTTCAGAATACCTCTGTTAGCCTTATTTTTTATTTCGGGCATTCAATTCATCTTCTCGAAGCAGTGACGAGTGATTGAAGAAAGAAGAAGGATGTTTTCTATTGCATGGGCAAATTTCCTTGGAGGCGCAACATGTTTTCTGACCTAGCCTCAGTGCATGGAATGCATGTCTCTTCTATCTTTATTAACTATTCAAGCTATGATTATTAGTATGTTAATACTTTGTATTTGAAGTTTATTTCATTATAGATCATATTTTTACTATTTCAGGGGTTCGAACACAAATTATTGGGGTTTATTTGCCGTGATTTAACACTAAACAGAAGGTGACTAAAGGTTGGGTTGGAGTTTTCTAGAATAACTCTACACATGCATTCAAAGAGGACATATTGACTTAGTTGATTAGCAGCCTATAAAGTGAAAATAAAATCTCATTGAAGAGTGTCGAATTTTCTTAGCAACGACAGGTTTTCATCTTTTTTGGTTATCTTTATTTAGACTAGCTATTTCTCCTTTGAGCAAGAATAATCATTGTGCCTGTTTTTTATTTGTCCATCATGGTGCAATTATCCCTTTGGTAAAGATTTAATGAAGAAGTAATGTGTTTTCATCGAACCCTTGTTTTGTTGGTACTATGCTTTATTTTATCCATTAATTAATAGCTCATGGCTTATTGATGTGATTAATTTCGATCCTTCAATTAGATTTATTTTTTATATTTTTTCATCTCCCTCACACTAACCATGTAGGATCCCTCCAAAGCAAATTTGGTATTTAAAACAATCTTTGTCCTAAGGATTTGGTAGAGTGTTTACTTTGTCCAAAGAAAATTACTTTCTTGTTTATGTGTTTTACAGAGAATCAAGTACAAATTAGCAGCCAAATACCTAGGAATCCGCTAAGGTTGGCACGCACTAGCCCAAACAAAGAGGAGGTCTATCCGTGACACATTGGGGCATTCGTTCCTTCAGTTAGCTTGTTTTCAACACTTATTTATTGATATAATTTCAAGGTGAAAAAGTGTGCTGGAAGATTCAAAATGATCAGGCCCTGATACCAAATGTAAGGAAGAAGAGGTCCAAAATATGATTCTCATGCTAATCCTTGAGAGAAGAATGTCTAGAAACATTAACTGGAACAATGACTATTAAATAAACGAAATAAAAAACATGGTTTACTTGGGAAAACCATTTCAAGAGGGGAAAACCCCCACATTCCAAAGCACAATAGTGACTAAGAAATTGTTACAATACATTATAGAGTCTTCATGCTCTCCACATGAGTGTTCAATAATGAGATCTTTCTTACTTGGACCTCTATATCAACTTAGACCTACATCATGCATTTGAGGACTATATTGGCCACTTAGACCTATATGGGCCAACATGCCAATTCATGAGGCCTATTCCAACTTAGGCTCATTCCATGATGCTCAATTACAATGGAGTATATCAAGCCATTAAATATGCTTCATCATATTTAGTACCATGGTTTACTCAATACCACGGGATTGTTATCCACCAACAATAAACCCAATAATTGACCAAATCAAGGTAATATTAACTATATGACGGAGTTAAAATTAATCCAACATTTCCCTCTTTAAACTTGGTTTGGGATTAATATCCATCCCCTTCAAAGTTTATTGTGTCGAGAGCCGCATTTCTATATCCAAGGTGGGGGGGTGGGTGTGTCCATATGTCCCAAATATTATTAAAATATCATAGCCAACACAAGTAGCATGGTTGGGGGGATGTTCCTATATATCCCAAATAATATTAAAAAATATTAAAACCGACATAAGAAGTGAAAAAAATAAAAATTATGAAAAAATGCTATGATCGACATAACAAATAAAAATAAAAAATTAAGAATTAAGAATCAAAACACCATGTTGATTAATAAGATTGATATATAAACCCATAATGAGATTGATGTGGATATAAAAAATAAACAATCAAAATAAATCAAGAATTCCTGTACTATAAGCGAAAATTATGTCAGAGGAATTTAGAAAATAATGTTTGTGGAATAAAAATCAGATCCGCAGAATAACAACGGTATGATTCTCACATTTTTGAACAATGTAGGAATTTGTATTCGACATGTAGAAAAAAAATCAATATATTCTTTATAAAAAATAGTGTATGCATTTTCTATATTCACATATCTTCAATATAGGGATTTAAATATTTAAATTGAGCAGCTGTAATAAATATAGTTAAATTCAATTGTAACAAGAGTGGTTGCAAAGCAACAAGTCCCTGCCTTATGACTTGTTGCTTTGCAATGAGAGCTGGATTTGTAAAGCACTAGATCCAAATGGACATAACGATAATCAGGTGTTGGACTACATTTTTCCAAGTGTTAAATGAGTTTAAGTGTTAAGCTCCAGATGAAAGCACAAAATCACCGTGTAATCTCAAAAAAATAGGTGTATCAACCTAATAAAAACACCGTGTAATGATTACAGTTGCTGGTATTGACCTAAATCTCAAAAAAATAGGTCTATCAACCTAATAAAAACACCGTGTAATGATTGCAGTTGCAATGGCTGGCATTGACGAGGTGATGATTTCATGGTCGTTGAATCAATCGTTATCAGCAGTGGATTCACAGTACAAGAATGTGAAGGTGAAGCTGTACTTTGCTCCAGTGAGCCAAGTGGACAGAGGGTGGAGAAAGACCAATGACGATCTGAAGGAAAAAACATGCCAGTTTGATATCATTGAGCAACCCTATAATTCAAATAGCAAGAACAACACCGTCTCTTGGACTGTGGAGAGGGATGTGCCCAAAGGAAAATACTTCGTGAGAGCATATGTAGTGGACGCTTCAGGGACTCAGGTGGCATACGGGCAGAGCACCAACAAGAACAACACAGCCAATCTATTCACGATCGAAGCCATCTCTAGAAGGCATGTTTTACTTGACATTGCAACTGTTGTCTTTTTTGCTCTCAGTTGTTTCTCTCTTTGGATTCTTCTTTGTGGAGAAAATGAGTGCTAGAAGTTATGGCATTCCATTTACAAGCCATGAGTAACATTGACGTCCAGCAC
>LPNX011155342.1:858634-1065614 GCA_001517045.1 Pseudotsuga menziesii
AAGTAGAGATTGTCTTGGTTCACATGCAAGGCTCCAGATGGTGCATGTGCATGTGACACAGGTGATGGTGCATGTGCATGTGACACAGGTGTTGAGGGCTTTCAAACGACAAGTTGGAGCTGGAGATGACGGCAAAGAAGCTCCTTCTTGGCATCTGGAAAAGGAGGAGCTGGTGGCGAAGGAGCTTGATGGCAGCTAATGCTCTAACATGAATTGGCAGCTAATGGCAACTAATGTTTGAAAGTAATGCTAACAATTTTGTTAACATTATTTCAAAATTGCTTTGCAATTGCTCGTACCTTCGATGGAAAGCCAAAAAAGCATAGGAAAACCATTGATAAATTTTTTTATAGCCTCGAGATGAGGCCAAATAAGAGGTCTAATCCATTGATTGGTGGATAAAGCGGTTGTATTCAAATGATTCGTAGACTAAAAATGTTCGAATGCAAACTTTGGATAAATTATTTTGATTTGCGTGCCGTTTAATAGAAAAAACGGCGAACCGATTCATATAGTCCCTGCTGGCCCGAGGGCAGGGACTAATAATATACTTAAATGCATTCGTAATAATAGAGAAATTCATTTGTATTAATATAGTTAAGTTTAGTCATAAATATATATAGTTAAATTTAGTCGTAAATATATAGTAATAATACAGTTAAATGCATCTGTAATAAAGAATTCGTTATTTCAACAATAGTAATAATACACTTAAATGCATCTGTAATAAAGAATTCGTTATTTATGCATATGTAATTAAGAATTCGTTATTTCAACAAAAATGCAGCCGTGAGTGTATAATTTTGTTAAAACATTATTTGGTCAATGGATGTTTTAAAGAATTTGTTAGTTAAACAAAAATGTTTTTTTTAAGAGAAAGGATTTGAAGCTTCATCTCTAGGTTAACACAAGCCTGATCACCACACTACTTGCAAATAAGCCACACACAAATGTTGTTAAAAACCACAAGATGCATTTAATTTAGCATTGATTTCAACAATGCATTGATTTTTGTTATTTACATGTATGCATTGAATTTATCAATTTAATAACAAAACCTACTTTGCATTGATTTCAAAAAATTAAAGTTTTCAGTTCTCTGTTTTAGGGTAGATCATTAAAAAACCTGTTGTTTTTAATATTAGTGTGGATTTTCATGATAATAGTGCGAATAATGAAGATATTGACAATCAAAGAAGGAAAGTATGACAAAGGGATTAAACACGGAGAAAAGGAATCATCAAAACACACATAAGAATAGAGAAAACAAGATCATGAATGGAAGAGATTACAAAGGGAGAAAGAATCATTAGAACACACAAAACAACCAAAAAACATGATCATGAACGATAGAGATCACAAAGGGATAATATGAATCTAGAAAAAAGTGAAAACCATAGAAGACAAGAAGCTGAAGGAAAAAGGGAACAATGAATAAAACATAAATACGAATGTTAGAGTTTGTATAGAGAGGTGGTTACTTCCACATTGCGTGTGTCTAGCAATGTGTGAAGTGCCTAACCTGTATCACTAGACAAAGTTGTAAAGGTGGTCTTTATAACACCTAAAATGGCTAAGTTTGAGTTTCCCCGTGGTTGTACTTTGTGTTATAAAGTAAGAAGACTTTTTCATTGTTAGGAACCACAAGTTAGTCTCATCCTGAGTCATAGAAAGAGAGATAAAGGTGTCCAAGAGGCAAAGTGCCAAGCTAGGGCATTTGTTGAGTGAGTCCTTCTAGTGGTCGAGTTAGGGCCTATTGTGCTCCTTTAGAGTTTGCTGAAGGGGTTTGGATTGAGTCATTAGGAAGGAATTTAGAGAATTAGTTTGGAAGACCTGATGTAATGTAATCAAATAACCCTGCAATGAGAAAAACAACAAAAGATTTACTGGTTTTCCCTATAGGTAGGGTAAAATAATTGTCTTAACATGTAGCTGCATTGTTTTATGTTCTGTTTCATTATGGTCTTATATATGTGTTATTCAGTTTACTAAATAGCAGTTCAAGTTCGCTTATGTAGTAAGTTTAATAAGAATAAATGGATATTCAGGTTAAGACATAAATTATTTACATGGTAACAGAGTGAAGGCTTTGGGAATCTCACAAGATAGACAAGTGCATGAATCCAAGGTATTTGTGTAGGTATTCAAAGTTGGAGAGAAACAAATAAGAGACAAATTTGATTTCACGTTGGGGTCAAGCCAAGGGTCACGAAGAGTTGTTGAAGAAATTCGAGTTAAGGGTTGTGTAGAAACCATGATCGAGCAAGATCATTGGAGTAGTTGGGTCTAGTGGAAGATTCACGTGATCTAACTGAGGTGAGGTGTAGTAGTGTTGGAACACGTGGATTGGGTGAGAGAGAAACCGGATGCGGGTGTAGCCGCTAGTCGTGAATTGTTTCCATCCTACATGAGTGTGGCCACAGGAGATGTTGCGGTTGTGGACGCAAAAGGTGGTGGAGGAGTTACTACAATCAATAGAAAGGTTGCGGGACAAAGTGCACATGGAGAAAAGAGGAGGGATGTCGATGTCAAGCAAGAAATTGGTAGTCGAATCTAGGCAGAAAATCATGGAGTTGAGTTGTTTTAGGGTTTTCGGTGAAGAGGAGGTTGACGTCAACATAGGAAGTTGGATTAGGATTGGGATCTCTGGTAGAGATCCCAATTGATGAATCTTAGTGGTATAACTGTTGGAAATATAACCATAAAATGCGCATGGTTCAATTCAGTGGATACTGATAGAGAATCAGAGGCCGCAGGGGCAAATCCGATATGACAACAGTGTATCCTTGGGGTGTAGTAGAGGTGGATGGTAGTATAGAAGGCTTGTCGCAGGAACATTCTATGAAAATGGAATCTATGGAAGTAGATCATGCAGCCATAGTCATTGCCACCACAGAAGTCAATCCGTTGGGGAAAGGAAACAACAGAGTCACTGATAAGGGAACACGATCAAGGGCCTAAATAAAGGCCACAATTTGAAGTTAGAAATTTGTATAGCTCGTGCCAAGAAGGGCCAAATTAAGTAGACGAGAAAGGTAGGATAGAGGGCATCGATAAAAGGCCGAGACAGGGCCATTTCTAGGTGCCAAGTTGGGACCATATCAAGGTGAAACCAAGAAAGGTCATCGTAGAAGGGTCAAGCCCGAGGATGCAAAGGAAGATGTGGAAGAAAGATGACCTTAGGGTTGAGGTGTGAGGAACGGTTGGAGAATGTCTCCAACAACCTTTAATGGAATGTTAGTTGAAATCAGAGAGCTATGGAGTATCACAATGGTCTGATGTGTTCTGTTGACATGGGATTTTTTTAGTTCTAGATAGTAGTTATCCGAGATCGTGGGAGATAGGAGGGATCTTAAAAGAAAGGTTAGCAACAGAGGATGATGAGAAGAATATAGCCTTTTCTTCTAGATAAAAGGAAGAGCAAGGGTCAACCTCAAGTGGACGTATTGCAAGTGGAAGAAAAGCCAAGAAGGATTTTTCTAGGATCAAGTGCTACGCTAGTTAGTGTCCCAAGGCCAATAAGGGAAAGGGGACTAAGGTAAATAAGCAACAAGTGGATACTCCAGCATAATAAAAGGATGGAGATGGGGATGGGGATAAGTAGCTGGTTGCAATAGTTAATTAGGTTATCCACATTGTTCAGAAAAGGGTACAACCTATTCCTTGATTCAAAAGGAAGTGTTAAAAAGGGGTGGTACTTAGACAGTGGTTCCATCAGTCACATAACCATAGAAGAAGGACTATTCCAAAAACTCTTAGTTCCTACGAGAGGCGTTGTGAGGTGTGGGATTCACACTAATATAGAAGCAATTAGGAGAGAGGGGATAGTGTATTTTCAACTAGAGTCATGATGGACTCTATAGGTGACATGGGTAATTTTAGTGCATGGAATGAGGGTGAGCATAATCTTGGTATCAGGCCTAAACGATCAGGTATTCATAGGATCTGCATACTTATGGTCATCCTAGGCAGAGGTCCTTGAAGATGTGATCATTATAAGCACCAGGGAAGGCCAAATTCAGATATTATGGGGGTATCCACTTCGCAGGATCAGAGGGAGTCACAGGAGGTATGTAACAAATTATGCAACATAATTGCGAGATAAGGAGGATCATCTCAACAGACCCACTTGGTGGGAGTGTTCCCACCTAGGTGAGATTGGGGATTCATATGGTTTCAACACAACAATGACAGGGCAATATGGTGTAGGTGAGGCAGAGTACTCAAGTCTAGAGGGAGTAAAGTATTCAGATTCAAAGGGAGTAGTAGATAGTTTGAGTGTAGGACATCCAGATGCTGAGAGAGAAGGATTTATATATGCAAAGGGAGCAACAACAGCTTTAGATGTAGATTATGGAGGAGGAAGATCTAGTGAATGTACCTCCCTCGCTAAGAGGGAGTGTTAAAGTTTGTATAGCGAGGTAGTTACTTCAACTTTGGGTGTGTATAGCAATGTGTGAAGTGCCTAAGTTGTATCACTAGACAAAGTTGTAAAGGTGGTCTTTATAACACCTAAAATGGTAATTTTGAGTCTACCCATGGTTTTTAGTGTCCTATGGTTTTAGTCCATGGTATTTGGATGTACTTTGCATTATAATGTAAGAAGCCTTTTTCATTGTTTGGCACCACATGTCAGTCTCATTCTAAGTCATAGTAAGAGAGAGAAAGGTGGCCAAGAGGAAAAGTGCCAAGCCAGGGAATATGCTGAGTGAGGCCTTCTACTGGTCGAGTTAGGGCCTAGTGTGTTCCTTTAGAGTTTGCATAAGGAATTTGGATTGATTCAATAGGAAGGTTCAAATATTTTGTTTGACATATCTTCTGTAATGTAATCAAATAACCCTACAATAAGAAGAAGAACACAATATTTGTTGGTTTTCCCTAGAGGTAGTGGGGATTCCAAGGAAAAATACTTGTATTAATGTGTGGTTGTATTATTATTTTTTGTTCCACTACATTATGATATTATATGCATGTTATTCAATTTATTAAAGAACAATTCAAGTTCATTTTTGTAGTTAGTTTAATAAGAATAATTGGATAATCATGTTAAAACATAAATTCTTTACAACGAAAGTATGGAAGAATTATCGGCAACCACAGTAGTTCAAAATGAACATGGGACCACAAAAATTGAGAATAAAATTCGAAGCATGAGTATAATATTTGAATAACATGTTATTACACATAAAAAATTTAGTGTAAGGATTGATCAATTATCTCAAGTTCAGATGTACCATGTGTGTGAAGAATCATATGGTGGAATTCATGTGGTTAATACCAATATAAGACCAATGTGTATGAGATGTAAAAGAGAGGGATGTCATCATAGGTTTTCAACTCATATTCATATGGACCCATTAATGCAACCACATGTACTTACAAATCTAACATATGTTGATGAAATTCCGATAGCATGTGTTGATCCAATTTTGCAAGTCACGCATTCACTAGGTGGTCAATATAAGTATAGAGGACACATGATTAGATTTCATTAGGAAATAAAAAATATTGTCAATATATTTACATGACATATTATAGACTTTGACATAATGATTGTGGAACACAAAAAGGTTGTCACGAATTGAGCTATGATTTCACGGTTAAAAAATAGAATTTATATGGTGCAATGAAGTATATAGTTGAACATGATCCATTTTATCATGATGTTCAAATTGATTACTGCGCACTTGATGAGAGATATCAACAAGGTGGCCAAGAGGAAAAGTACCAAGCCAGGGAATTTATCGAGTGAGTCCTTCTACTGGCCGAATTAGGGCCTAGTGTATTCCTCTAGAGTTTGCAGAAGGGGTTTGGATTGAGTCAATAGGAAGGTTCAGAGAGTTAGTTTGGAATATCTGATGTAATGTAATCAAATAAGCCTACAATAAGAAGAACAACACAATATTTGATGGTTTCCCCTAGAGATAGTGGGGTTTCCAGGGTAAAATACTTGTCTTAATGTGTGTCTGTATTATTTTTTGTTCCACTGGATTATGATCTTATATGTGTGTTTTTCAATTTATTAAATAACAGTTCAAGTTCTTTTTTGCAGTCAGTTTAATAAGAATATTTGGATAATCAAGTTAAGACATAAATTCTTTACAACAAAAGTATGGAAGAATTATTGACAATCACAATAGTTCAAAATAAACATGGGACCACAACAATTGAGAATGAACTTCGAAGCATGAGAATAATATTTGAAGAGCATGTTATTAGACATAAAAAAAATTTCGTGCAAGTATTGATTAATTAGCTCAAATTCAGATGTGCTATGTGTGTGAAGAATCATATGGTGGAATTCATGTGGTTAATAACAATATAGGACCGATGTTTATGAGATGTAAAAGAGAGGGATCTCATCACAGGTCTTCAACTCATATTCATATGGACCCATGAATGAAACCACACATGCATATCTAACACATGTTGAAGAAATGTTGAGAACACGCGCTGATCCAATTTCACAAGTAATGCATTCACTAGGTGGTCAATATAAGTATAGAGGACACACGATTAAATTTCCTTAAGAAAAAAAAGTGTCGACAATATACTTCCATGACATATTATAGAATTGATATGATCATTGTGGCATGCAAAAAAGGATAGGACATTGGGAATTGAGCTATGATTTCATAATTAAAAAGATAATTTATATAATGCATTGAAGTATAAAGTTGAACATGATCCATTTTATCATGATGTTCAAACTTATTATTGTGAACTTGATGAGTTTCCAGAAACTCCAATTGATGTCTCACAAATGATTAATACTATTACGATACCATGTTTGAACAAAGAAACATAAATGTCAATGTTAAAAGGAATTCCAAGGGTTGATCCAATGTTAGAAGGTTGTTAAACAACATCTTTTGGATCATGACCTCCAAATGCACTAAGTCATATTGAACTTATTAGATCATGGGTAATTAACCCTAATGGAGAGGATGCAAATTCAAATCCTGAATAATAGATGTCATTAATTGGTCTAGTGTTGTCAGGGAAAGTGTTCCTATGGTTGGGGTGAGGCCATCAACGTACTAGGGGTTCTACAGACTGACATAAATGATTATGCAAACATAAAACAAAGAAAAAGTTCAAGGGTTAGGAGGATGCATAACTTATAAACTGAAGGTTTATCCAAGATTGCCCTGTATTCCTCATTTTTCCCTTCCACTATGTAACCTGCAAAAACACTTTAAACCTTCCTCAAAACAATTTGACCACATGTAAGATATTGATATTCAAAATAACATGAAACCATAAAGTCATAAGATCAACATATAATCAAGAATTGAGATGTACACACAATGATTTGGAAAGGGAAGAATGTCAAGTATTTATTAAACAATGAAATAAGTACAAGATATACCTTCTCCTCATTCAAGGCACCTCATGAAACCTTCGGTCTGGATCTTGTGCTTCTTTCCTCCAAGATTCTCAACCTCCATGCTGTGTAGCAAGGGTAGATGGAAACTAAGGCATAGGTGAGGGGGATGAGAATCCATATTCTGACAGCATAGAAATACTCAATGCTAAGTCCCTTTCATGGTCCCCTCTCCCTCTCTTATATGGAAAATGGAAGAGATCAGGTTGAGGAAGGAGTAATTACAACCGAGGAGGCAATTCCAAAACCACCCAAACCACCAAAAATTTGATATTTTTATATATTTTTATAATTTTTGAGGCTACACGCTAGTGGGACATTGAAAACTAGTGTGTTCAAGGTAAAAAACGCTAGTACAACACTAGCAACCAACAGTTTTGTGAAAAAATGCATTATTTAGGGTTGTTCTAGTGGTTTTTAGGAGATGGTTTGGTATAGAAAGTTGTTCATCATCCTCTTAAGGATATAATGGACCAAGAAAAAGGTGTGGGGGTTCTACAAAATCCCAAAATATGGCTCTTCCATCCATACATTTCCATTGGGTGACTAACAATAGGCTTCATGAGGTGGCGTCGTGTGACCAAACATGTACATGTCCTCACATATAGAGAAGTGCCAATTTTGGATATAATAGATGGCCCCTAATGTACGAAATACATTATAAATAGGGTACAATTAATTCATGGAGTTTAAGAATAGAGAAACCATGATCATAGGCTCAAACGAAGGTACGTGAAAGAGAGATAAATTTTAGACAAACTAATCTCTGGGACTAAAATGTCCATCTACAAACAATCACCAAAAAGATACAAGGAATATGCAACATGAAAATAACTGATGTAGCTATCATGGTAGCACAATATGAAAAAAGTATCCATGTAAAATATAGAGGAGTCATGGCCGTAAATGAACAACATGGAGCCACAAATGAACAACGCGGATCCATGCTCAATAATCGATCATAGCCATAAGAATACAAGGTGGATCTATTTCTCGTAAAATGTCATATGAAGTGTGACAAGGTGTTGTGCAACTCAAGAAATAGTAAAATATGATGATGCTACTGTTAGCTCAAGGTCTTCAATCCAAATCATCTAAAGGTACGAATCCCAACCACCTAGATAGAGGAGCTGAAGTCGAACATGGAGGAAATTGTTTGATTACTAGTCATTGATGAAATTCGTTAAAAAATGTGAGGGAAGCCACCAATAATGAAAATGGTACCCAAGGTACGTAGTACATTCTAACAAGTGTGAATAAATGTTGTTGAAGTCGAACACCTGAAGAATCCGTTGAGTAGGGTAAATTAAGGTATTCCCGCTACCCAGTAGTGAGGGAAACTGCCACTGATCACTGCAATCCCCAATGTACTGTCATAAAATATAAATGTCATTCCCAAAGAAATATGATTTGACATCGATAGGAAGATATATCTTGGAAGGGATGCATTAAGGTATCCTTCATCATCCAAGATGAGTAAATTCAAAGACCGATTTGATTTGGAACTGGGACAAAGTTTTGCATCAAGGATAGTCGAAGACTTGATGTAATGAACTAATACCAGGAAGTGGCTAACACATGAGGTCAAGGAAACTATAGAAATATCGACATAGGTTATCCTTGAACAGTGATCATGACACAAAAGTGACTTAGGTAGATTTGGACACAAAGGAGCCAACGATGCAAATCTGTAATGTAGGAGACAATGACAAATTCTCCATATGATTGGAAGAGTAACCAACTAGAGGAGTAATAACACTAATATCAGGCTTAATCCTAAGGCCGAAAAGTAGAACCTAACTGTTGATAGACTCAAATCGGTGCTTTGTTTAAGGAGAAAACACTTGCTGCCATTATATATAAAGAAATTCAAGCAGACTTCCCTCCCCTTTCTCTTTTTTTTAATACCCTTCTTGTATAAGTTTAACAAGTACAATAAAGAAAACTCAAGACTTTCTTCATTTTTTAAGAAAGTTCAAAGAAGAGAGAGAAGAATGCTTGATAAAGCATTGATCCGTGGATTTTATCAGCCCAAATTAGTGGATGATCATCTGTGTTTCACAATTTGAGAGTCTAAAAATGCCAAAGAAGACTCTATGGGGGAAGTTTTTCATAAAGTTAGTCTCCAAAGTCCAAAAAGGTATAAAAAAATATAGACTAGAACTCTCTTAGCTCAGGAGAACTAAGGTATTCCTTTTTCGTAGTTAGTCAACAAGGTCCGAAAAGGGGTAAATTATCACCATACAATCAATCCTTCGAAAAACAAGAAAAAATATATAGTTTAATGAGTGTGAAGGAAAGAAATATCACTCGTGTTGTTCCATTGATTTGCGAGTACGGGGAAACAAAAATAAAATCGATGCTTTTGTCCTAAAGTTTAACAAGTATGGAAATGGAATAAAGAACACTCAAAATCCTTTTCATGGTTTACACCAGAGAAAAAAAAAAAAAAAGTAAGCTCAAACGAGTTCCTTTTTTGTAAATTTAGTCTCATAGGCCTGGAAAAGAGATAAACCTATACCTAGGAATACTCTTCTAGTTGTGACAAACTAGAGTATTCCTTTTTTCTAAGTAATACACATGGTATGGAAAATGGGTAAACTTATACCTATGTGGATGTTCCTTAAATTCCTTTAACAAGTTTGAAGGGACACACGAACTCAACAATCTTGTCATATTTAAGGAGTTTAACAAGAGATTAAAGAAAACTCCATATACCTTTCTTGTAAAGTTTTAATGATCCCCGAAAAGTTGACTTGTTGCCTCCTTATTTTTTTTAATGAGTTCGAAAGAAATCTGGAAGAATTATCTTAATGTGAGGAGACGAGTGTTAGGGCATGCATAACTAGTTCCAATTGCAAGGAATGGGCCTAAACATAGTGCAAAGAACATGGGAAAGATACAAACACTCAAGGAGCATCCCTTCCAGGTAAAGGGTGTCAAGTTGCAACAAAAAAATGATACAAAGCTTAGCGATGATAAGAGAAAAGATTAGGGATTATATAACGAGCTAAAAGTGTGGAAGCCAACATCAAGCTCATAAGCACCAATAGGGTATATGTAAATGCGGTTACGACTTGAACATAAAACAAGGCCAATAAGAAGTTGTGAATCCAACTAAGAATCTTATCACCAAGAAACAATGGTACCAAGATCATATTTAGAAGAAAATATCTGATATAGGTCACTTTGGTAGAAGAATTTGCAACTTTGATATCTTCCACAAGAGGCATAGTCAAGGAAAAGTTAACAAAAAAAGACTCTATAGTGCCAAGGCCTGAGGATTTACAATCAATAAGATCAACATAAAGAGGAAAGCTAAATTTGACAAAGGTGATGGATTCTGCAGGAACAAACTCAACATCACGATAGTAAAGAAATCTATAGCTAGAATTAAACTCATCAGGATCACTGAGTTGTTGCTCGATGGGAGAGTCCAAAGATTCAAAAGTGCCAATGTCTGAGGATCGATCATCAGAAGAGAAGACCAAAAAAAAAAGGCAGGGATGGGTCTAACCACAACTAAGGTAACTCCAAAAGAAGGTCAGATTGTATCATAGAATCTAGGAAGACTTCATCCAAAGGAAGTAGAAAGTCCCAAATGGAACACATATCTAAACATTTAGTTGGATCAATATGGTGGAGAGTGAGCTCCAAAGTCCCTGTTGTCACATATATAGTAGCTGGGCTACTTTTGTTACTGAGCAATTCTTTGAGCCAACCCTTTTACTACGAGATTAACATATGATGAGCCAAAGTTGATGATATCCCACTTTCAGTAGATCTAGAGGATCCAGATTGACCAGTTCTATGCCATGATTGAGCCTCATGACCCCATATTGGATGACTGAGTTAACCATTTTTTATGACCCATAATAGATATTATTACAATGCCCATGATAGGTAGCAGCAACAGTTGTTTCAATGATCCTCATATTGGTTTCAGATCCAGTGCAGCTATATGACCTAGGTGATAGCATGGCTTTATAAATATGGATACATATGTTTCTCTTTTTTCTATTTTAATGGTAAGACTTAGTTAATGGAGATTGTATGTTGGTGATATTCTATTTACCTTTCTGAAATATAAAATTATAAGTGATCTAACTGTTTTGGTCAAGAGGTTCCTTTATATACTCATTGTTCATGCCCTACTTGTAGTATGGATTTGACCATTTCCTCCTTAGGACACAACTTTCTATTCTTGGCACCATATTCATTGTCTTCGTCCATCCATTGATTCCCCTTATTGTTGATTAACCTAGACTTGTGACTTGACTAGTGACATGGAATTTCCCCCACCTTCACCTCTATGTTGGAATAGGTCTGTTTGATTTTTGGTTTATGTGATGCTTGTCATGGGGAATGTCTACCTCTAGGTATTGACCACAAGTATTCCTACCAAAGAAGTGTTTTTAGACAGTAAGGCATAAGATGTTAAAGTTATTCTAAATGGATGCCATGCCAACAAAAATAAAGTGTCTCTAGACACTACTGAAAAAAAAAAAAACTTTATCCCCAAGAGATGAACACTCATCCATTGTATGGTGTAAGGATAATTTATCCCCACATGGTATCAAGGCGAGGAAATCCCTTCAAGGCTGAGCCTTAGTCATTTTCTGGGAGCCTAGAAGGATTTCCAGGGCACCTGATCTTTGAGGCTGGAAAGTTAGTAATAAGAAATAAAGTCGATGTCTAGAGGATGAGCACTCAATCTTTGTTTAATGTATGACTCATTTCCCCCCATAGGGAAATAGGAAGAGATGGCAACCATAAGGATATGTATTTTTCATTTCTGGAATTCTAGAAGGCTTACCAAGGAACTTGAATTTAGAGGTTAACTAGTGTAATATTTTTGTGCAAATAAGTATAAGAAGGTTGCTTGTCTAGAGTCTAACAGAGCCTTCTCATCATTCCACCCATTTGTGAGACACTTCCATTTCCTATTGTTCACCTAATCCAACGTATGTGTTGTGTGGATCCCCTTTTCATTTAGCCTAGATTCTTACAATGTCGAGTTATCAAGTCATTCCCTTGGCCTTACCTAGTTTCAGTTCCTCTCACCCTTGACTAGCAAAATGATTAAATCCATAAATGAGTAGACACTGGAAATTCTTGTTTGAAGCAGGTGATCATTTTGATTTAATATTATTTATGTATTATGTTGTGCTTATAATCACCAACATAATATACTTGTACATTATTCTCACTGTTAGCATAGATAATAGAGCATGAATGTCCATTTTTTACATTACAGTGTCAGAGTTCAACACTTGGGTCAACATTTGATCATTCTTGACTTGGTCAACCCAGTTTGACCAAGCCAGGAGTAGGGTCTGGGATGAGTTTTAGACCGATGGTTGTGGATGATGTTTATTTACAGTCTATATATGTCCATTAGACATATTCACGCCTCATATGGTGACTTACTATTATGGCTTGTATTATTTTTATGATTATCAACATTTATAGGGTTTATTATTATTATGGTTCTGACATGGATGAGGCCTTTGATGTATCTTTGTGATGAACATACTATGTATGAGTACTCATTCCTAGTTTATTTGGACATTATGAGTCCATTGGTGCAACTGGTTTTCAATTTCGTGCAGTTACATGTGAGATATGGGTCCTTTTTCCTTTATGCAGTAGATTTTCCCTAGGAAAATGAAAATAAAACAATGTGGAGAACAGTGAGATATCCTAGGGATCTAGAGGGAATATTGGGGTGTATCCAATCGATTGTACCATACTACCATGGTTCCAATCCATTCATGCAGTCATTTTGCTTCAGTTTTTTGTCCATTGTGAGATATTGGTTGTTTTATGTTCCCAAGGAAACATTTTGATATTAAAAAATGGCTAATGAGGAAATTGATTTAGGAAATTGAGGTAAAGGATTGGCATGGAATTGGTCCAAGGAATAGTATTTGGGTCATCTTAATCATCCAGAATCAACTCCACTTCACCCGGGGTCCACATTTTATTTATTTTCTTAGATTGAGGGCATTTTGATGTATTATTGAGGGAGACACCGTGGTGATTTTTATCACTCTTGATATCATTTGCCACCACACCCTGTTGTTGTGCCATGGGGACATGCTAGTGAACGAATTTATAACCTCTTATCCCCACCAAGTGATACTTTTTGTTTATTTGACATATTTTATGTGGTGTGCCCCCTCATTGGGAAATTTTAGTGATGCGCCCCATTCTATTATTGGGTTGATCAGTGAGTGATGTATTAGGATAATCTTAGTCGTTGATTAGATTGTTATTATCTTATGGAATTGACCCTTTATCTTTTTGGATCTAGGTTTTATGTACTTGAGAGATCTATATATTAAAGGGATCTCTTAATTGTAAAGGGACTTTTGGCTCTTGAGCTCTTGGAATAAATAAAATATTTTGCAAAACCCTTGGAAGCTTTGTCGAATATCTTGTGTGGAGATTGGAAAGTCTTATTCTCTCTAGCATTGTTGCATATCTATGTATTTCTAATATTTTTTGCAAGTTTCCATCCACTTGGTGAAGGAAGTGATTTGGGTAGGGACGCTATTGTGACAGAGATCCATAGCATTATCTCAAATCATCATTGGTTCAGCGAGTATCTTTATTGTGTCTTGTGGACATATTTATGTTCTTTAATTCATTTTTATTTTTCATTTAAATCTATCTTTTTGCAAATCGATTCTCATCGAAGATATATTTTGCATGAGGAAGGAGTGATTGACATCTTGGAGGGATTAGCGATTTAACTTGGAGAGGCATAGAAAATGCTCATAATTAATTGGAGAGGAAATATCATCGTCATACAAGATTAGTAGCAAGTATTTCCAGGTATGTTTGCATTTTTTTTCTTGGGATTAATCTAATTGTCACCATAAAACCCTCTTTTTACAAACCCTCATTTTGGAGATCTGATAGATACAATGAGTATTTGTAGATATGATAGATCCAGTGATTTTTTGATGACCTGGATCATACAACTGCATTGGATCTCCCATCAAAACCCACTTGGATCCGTGGAGCATGGTTATTTTGATTTCTAACACAAGCACAACTACTGAATCTGAGCTCGTGATTGCATCACCCACACTTAGCATGGAACACACTGCTGGATACGTTCCACAACATCCTGCAGATGCCGAAGAAGATGAAAAAGATCCATTTATCCCTTTAGTGAGGTTTAATGTCCTTGTTGTATATATCACTTTTTTACCGAAGCGTAGAAGTAAATGTGTGTGTCAAGCAATTAACTATATCATTTCACGGTGGCTTCCTATGGCTCAACAATAAAAGTTTCTATTGATGTCAAATTCATAGAAACAATTACAATATTACCACTTGTAGGAATAAACCCAACGACGTTTTCAAGAAATATGAGGACACTATGCTAACAAACAAGATGAAGGAAAAATATGATTTTTCTAAAGATACCAGATGTTTCTTAATCAACTCCATCAATGGCCATACTATTCGGTTAACTGTGAAGGTATTAGCTACCAAATTATTATGGAATATGCGACCAAACCAATGTACTGCAGTTACGATAGCAGCGGTTAAAGTCTGTGCAGAGGGAGTTCAAATGAACTGGTCATTCTCTGTTGAATGAGTTATTAGCAGATGCAGAAGAGTTATTGGAAAAAGGTGTTGCATTCCACCACTCGTGGCTACTCATTTTAATTTCATTCGTTGGATGGTCAAAACTAGAAAACTACTAAGTAGTAGACATAATAGTGCGTTGTCGAGGAGATCAATACCATAATCTCTAATTTGAGAAATATAAAAAGGACCGACAAAGAGACAACAATGTGCAATTATTTATGCATAGAGAGGTCCTATGGCATCAAGTGAAGAAGCAATCAAGAATTATGGACAAAAGAATTTGACAGTTTCGAAACATCATAAATTTGTAATTGGGCCACATCACATCTTGTTGCAGTCGCTACAATATACACAACACCAATGGTTGGAAATCCAATTTTCATCATCCGAAGAAGAAGTTGAGGCCATTACCTAAGATTGGCAGGAAGAATGGTGACTTCCTGTCACATATAACGTATTATCTACCGAAGAAGAGATCCAACAGGAAGACCCACAAACACAAAAGGACGACGAATAGGGAGGGGACCCACCACTGAAAGAAACACAAGGTCCCAACCCTCCCCAGAATGGTTTAAGTACAACCCTGACAGACCTAGTGGTAATAGAGAAGAGGAAGCATACTAAGGTAGAGCTGCTTGAGACAAGATATAAGAAAAGAAAGGATGATAAAACTACAAGCACTACCAGCCATTGATGGTGAATATTTTACCCTTTTGACAGATGCTATGGAAAAAGTTGCGACACAAACCATGAAGAAATAATAAGAGAACTAGGAAAATATCACAAGAAGTATTACACATCTACTATAGATTCTCTACAAAGTCATAAAATAATTATGGGCATTAGAGGAAATTTCAACTCAAAACGGACCTCCTAAGGAAAATTAATAAAATAATAGTTAAAATAATAAAATAATATTTATTAATTTTGGAGGAAGAAAAGAAAAAACTACTTTTTGTTCGTATTTTCGACATATCTCCCTGTTATTTTACTCAAATTTCGATCGAGACAGCTCGTTGGATGCGGAATTAAATTTCGCATCCAACGAGTACCCACTCGACATACTTTTTATGGTCCCTGATACCCCAAAAACAAGAAATACCTTAAAAAACATGATGATGCATCCAATGAGTACCCACTCGGCATACTTTTGACAGACCCCGCTACCCCAAAAACAAGAAATACCTAAAAAAATGTGATGATGACATCATCATCACATTTTTTTAGGTATTTATTTTTTTGGGGGTAGCGGGGCCCATCAAAAGTATGCTGAGTGGGTACTCGTTGGATGTGAAATTTAATTCCGCATCCAACGAACTCTCCCGATCGAAATTTGAGTAAAAACATAGGGAGATATGTCGAAAATACGAACAAAAAAAAGTAGTTTTTTTTATGATACCTATCCCAAAATTTATATTAAAAAATTGTTTAAGAGGTGCTCCCTTTTTGAATTTTAAAGCATTTTGATTGGCTAATACATGATGACATGGAATTTGTATTATTTTTGGAAGGCCCATTTTAAATTGAAATTTCCTCTAATGTTGTATTCGACTACAGACCACCCTTGATAGAGTTGCAAGACTTACTTGGCCCATCAGAAGAGAGACCAAGTGAGGTATCAATACCAATTCCACCAATAAAGACCCAAGTAGTGGGAGAGGCACTTGACTAATTGGGAACATCAGAGTTGAATACTATGGTTAAGAACTTGGGCCATGTGACAATAGATTTTTCATAGATGCTGCTATATGAAGTCTATGCAATGCAGAATGTCACACTCTTGGAAATGAAGGTAAGAGAATGTGCATTGATAAATCATGTGAAAGTATTGACTAAGGTTGTTAGTAAAATGAATAAAATAGTCAAAGAAACTGAACAAAAAGCTAAAAACTGGGAGGTGGACATGCATAGGATACAAAATGTTGTAGCCCTTGCTTGCAACAAATTTCTCAAATCAAGGCATAACGGAGGAAATGTTCGTAGAAGCCAAAGTCATTCGAATTGGTGAACTTGCAGAGGACCTTCACAAAAACTCATAGAATTATAAGCATAGGTAAAACCTAGTACGCTTCTAGAGGTGTTGGAAGAAAGAAGGATGACAACGACAGAAGTTGCGAAGAAAATAAAAGAGAGAGAGGAACTATGTGCCAAGGTAGTCAAACAAGTTTCTCAGACTTGGGAAAAATTGATCCATGATTCTAATCTAGAAAATTCACAAAGAAGCTACGCATTGCTGAGATGAAGGAAACTCAGTTGAATATTGAAATGAAGAATTTACCCTTATCTGAGAAAATGGCTAATGCTGCAGATATGAAAAATATACATCAACAATTCATAGCGATGTGAACTCAATAGCAGCAAAGGACTAATAAAGTCATATATTTGTAGGTAGAAGCAGAAAGAGTTATAGACATCATTCAACTTATACATCAGAAGGTGCGATGAGCAGCAGATTCACAGGACTTGTAACATTGGAACACATCAGTTTTGACCTTGTGTAAAACTTGTAAAAGGTAGAAGAGTCTGTGCGACAAGAGATAGAAGAGATAGTGAAAATCCTTCAATATTTTCAAAGTAAAGTCGTCATAATTGCAAAAGTTTTGGAGTAGTGCAGCGTGTACTGGGACGAGCCACAAGTGAGTGTTGGAGGCCTATTGGTCCTAGGGAAAGATAGGAAGAATCTAGTTAGAATTATGCTCAAAAGTATGAAGAGTTCGGTCACGCGACATAAGAAGAATGATAATAGAAGAAGCAACTACATAGGAAGCTGCGATGAAAGAAGAGATATGATAAAATAAGTAGCAGTAGAAGGGAATCTGCAATAGAAGAAACCACAAAGGAAGAAATTCGCAACAGAAGGAAATATGCGACTAGATCAACCATGATGGAAGAAACCATGATAAAAGGCATGAATCGGCTGAAAAGGACAACTTGAGATTTCTTGAATAAGAAGTTGGCTAAGAATCACATGTGCTTTAGGGAATAAATCATCTTTGTATTTTTGGCTAATAGTGCCTACTGACAGTCGTAACTAGAATAGGAAAGAAAACCTGTCAACTAACATAATGAAGTCAGTTGATTATGGCATGTAAGACTCTATAAAAGGAAGAACCCAAGCTATGTGCAGGTTTCATTTGTTACTCACTAGTTAGACAATTTTGTTGTTTACTTCCTAGTCGTTTGTGTTTGTTAGAAGAGTCAAAGAGTTGAAGAGAAGAGTGAGTTGATCCAGGATGTGTGTGGATCAACAACAAAGTGAATGAGAGAAGAACTCCATAGATATGAAACTAGATTGCATGAGAAGAGAGCGAATTTTGTATAGAGTTAGAATAATATATAGAGTATATTCAACAAGATGAGTGCACAGATGAAATTTGCCATATATTTCTAATGCCATATGAATAGCGTCTTTGTGGTTTTTCCCATATGGGTTTCCACATTAAATACCATGTCAATGTGTATTTGATGAATGTGTTTGAGTCGCATAAATGTATGTTGTGAATAAGTGTTTGTGTATTTGCTTATAAATAGTTCTTGTATGCACCTGCCACACTATTTCTAGTTGGAATCTCTAATAAGGCATTATATTGACTATTGTAATCTCTATCGACAAATAAGTATAGTAATATATTAAATGTGTATAATAAATATAATTAATACATCCACCAACTTTGGTCAAGCGATTTGGTAATATTCTATGAGAGTATAAATCCCCACCCAACTACAACAACCTAGTTCTGTCACTTACCATAAGAGATATCTTAGGTGAGACGACATCTGTGTCGCAGGTGTTGTCGATTGAGCCTTTATCTACCAGGCCAATATCTTGGGCTTTATTGTTGTATAAAGAAGGTATGAACCTAGGTTGAAGGGACAAATGCCAATAAATGGTTATGTTGTCAAGACTATGAATCATTGTGGTGAGGGATATGTTTTGGCACCCTAGGAAGCAAAAAATTCAAGAGTGGGTGGATTCTAAAGAATTATATTTTGCACGAGAAGAAAGTCAAGGATCACAGTTGAATCCGAAAAAGTGGTTGGAGTGATACCTCTATACAGATATTCATGAAATTTTATTTTATGAGTTTCCTATTTTGTTAAATGAGTGGTTGTTGAAGCTAGCAACCTAGCAAAAAACAATTCCAAGGGGGACAATCGACATAGTGGAATCCTTAGGTGATACAAAGACTGAAGAGTATTAGCAACCCTGTGTTGAGGGCTGTTGATTTTTGGGTAGATGGTATTTTGGAGGGATACATTACTAAGTTTGTTGTTGACACAATAACATAATATAGTGAGGTGGAAAGAAAAGTTTTCCAAGGACCACGAGGAATATACTTGACATCTTTAATAATTTGGATAAAGATGCTTGTATGCAAAAAAATAATTATGTGAATAGATTCTGACGAGTAATGAACTTTATATAAATCCCTGGGTTATGTCCTACAGTAAGTGAGTGAAAAATGGAGCAAAGTAAGCTAATATGTTCCTTGGTGATAGCATAACTGCACTAGGAGGTGGACGTCTAAGAAGTGGAAGGATATTTTGATTGGGAAAAAGAAGAAGAATTGTGACAAGAAGAGGAAGTTGTAGTATGACAAGAGGAGAAGATTACAATTTGGCGTCACACTTTGACAAAATTTCTTGCGATGAAGAAGATGATTATCATCCTATCCCTGAATGGTAATAAGAAAAAGAAGAAGAATACCTAGATCTAGAATACAAATATGAGACATCTAAGACTCTACGTATGTCTTTGGAGGTAATACACAAAAACTCATCTCCTAGTAGGTTTGTCAATACAAGTAATACTAACTATGGGAATAGTGGACAAGGGAGTTCTGCTACCCAAAAGTTTTTCCTAGCAGTATGAAGGACCAATCTAACGGGTGTGAAGGGAATTAAGTTGTTGATATTCAACAAAAATGGGTTAGAAGACCCAGAGAAGCATTGGTTTCTATGTGAAGCCATATGGACCATGCGACAAGTCCAATATGAAGCCATAAAATAAGGCGCAAATTATCACAACTCTGAGGGGTTGTGCGCTAGATTGGTTTATGAAGTTTTCTATAGTTCTGGCAGGATTCGCGTAGAAAACACTCAACCAAATTCAAGTGGGACTAATAGATGAATTCAAAAATAAAAAAATATGAATCTCAGTGCATCACAAAGATTAAAGAGATTAAGAAATTTTCTATGGATTCTGGGTGGTACTTCGACCAAATATTTAAGATGTTAATGGTTAAATTTTTTTACACAAAACCCGTCGAAAGGGGTTCCCTCTATGTCGACACCCAAACCACCACTATCTCCCTGAGCACTGGCCTAGACAGGTTTTCCCCTGTTCGACAACACTAGAAGAGCAGATGAAGTCTCACCTGAGATGATCAAGGGAGAGATGTCAGAACCAAGTTTCCACAGTGTGAAGGAGGACCGTGCATCAACTTATCCATTCAGCGTAGCATTATTCAACAGATCTAATTATTTATATTATACATTAACAAAATCATGTCATCATTCAATAGATCTCATTAGCATAATTGAATCACAACAAAGCCATCGATGCATAAACATATCTAACAGTATATCATCATTCATGCCAGAGAAACATTGCATCAGTCATAGTTACACATTGCATGCACATTTAGATCGCAGAGAACATGAAGACAGAAAGATAGGAAAAGACACAAAGTTTTTGCTCAATCTTCGTCATATCATATTCATATTCGCAATAAAACATAGGTTCTCAAAATATTTCTTCAATCACATACACATATCTAGAAATGTCTCAGCAAAAAATCGAAAAATATAAAAAGTATCCAAGCAGATATTAGAAGTACGTGCCCAAGAAGTAAGAAAACAGATCTAAGAATCCAAGCCACCAAGAAGCAATAAGATCTAACACTTGCACTTCTAAATCTATTCATAGGCTTCCAAATTTACATTGATGGTCCATTTCCTAACTACTTCTAACAAACTCTACAAAATAATGACCACAATCCATAAAATGCGGTCCAATTCTACAAAATATGACCAAAATACATAAAATATTGTAAATCCGCCTTATGTACTGTTTTCCACCTTGCGCAACATCTTTGAATTTGCGCAGCATTTGCAATGCTGCAAATATAAATTACCCAAAAACTTCCTTCCAACAGGCCCCAAACACAATATTGTGGCTTACCCTCGATCCACGTCAGCTAGAAATAGCGTATCCATTGATCTTCACCTTGAATTCCTTGTACTGTTAAGTAATTTTGTTGACCTATTCTTTGATTTTATGAGTAGTCTCCCGACTTTCTATCACTTCATGCTCTAATGGGTGCTCAACGATCTTTGCGGTGACATCCTTTCTGCCCTCTTGAACTTCTTGTAGCACTGAAAATGCATTTATTGAGAGGTGCGCATCAACATCTTGAAATTCATCTAACCGCGTCGTACGCATCTATTGGAAATCCCTGGCATTTGTAACCCGTTTCTATTAATTCTTCAGTTCTATGGCCTTTGTGATTTGTATGACTAGGGGCATTGTTTTGAGTGATGTTCTCAGTCTAGCCAACTGTCCTTCAACCTCCTACAATTATGCGGTTGGTTTCTCCAACTATGCATCCTAAACTAAAATGCCCAAAAATTGTGTAGTAACGTCAGTGACTCGCTTCGCTTTTTGCTCCATTTCCTCCAACTGCGTTGCGAAGTCCTCAATAGAACTTTCCTCTCCACAAATTTCTACAGCAGTGTGTCTGGATGTACCAAGTCCTGCAAGTCTTCATTGTCAAGCTATAATTATGCAATGATGACCCCAAGCCACTATGATTTTTCCTCCAAGTTGAGGTCCTCTGTGCTCTCAGGTATTCACTTACAGGAAACAGAAATTTCCTGCTCCAAACACACCCTATTGTCCTAGAGTTTGGCTTTTTGTATTACCAATCAATCCTGCTCCTTATAGAGGTCCAAAATATCCTTTTTTAATCCTCAGTCAGCCATTTTGTTTCCTTCTGCAATGCCTCATTTTATTTTCATGCTTTGACCTCTTTCTCTCACGACCTCAAGAAGTGATCATGGATTACGTGTTCCTTGCCCGCCAACTCCTGATTGGTGACCCTTTGCATGTGCACCAATGTTTGTGTCGACATCACATTGATGTCTATGAAAAGATATTGTAATTGTTGTAGTGATGCATTTAGATCATCATTGTTGGTCTTGATCACATGCAGTGGAATTTGCACGTTCCCAATTCGCGTCCTAGTGCTGATCAAGCCAATCTGTGCACAGTTCCTACCTCCGGTACCTTATTTAAAACTACATCAATTAAATATTCAGGGCGATTTTTTACCTCACCAAATCCATTTTTTATTTCTTCTTCATCTAATCTCTCACTGCATCAGTCGTTGTTGTAATTAACACAATGATACGGCTCAATTGCTCCTCAGTCACTGGTGTGGTGCTGCTGGTCGCACCTTGATCCTACCTCTTCTTCATACATGATTCCTCAAAAAACCACTCTGCATATGAATCTGTGGGGTCCACGTTGACGCTTCATCGGAGTCATTATCACTTGATGGGTCAGGTAGAGGATCCACCGGTGCATCAGCTGGTGGACCCATCGACACTTCCTTGATGCTGATAGGTTCACGCCATTCCTGGGGCCAATCAGCGATAATAGTCTCCATATCCACGTCAGAAACTTTATATGTTGTGGGAAACCATTGTTTATCTGGGTCTCACCGTGCTTGTACATGAATGTCATGTGTCCCAATTGCAAATTAAAGGACTCCCTAGTACTTTACCACTGATTCCTCCATCAGTTGTAGAACCTTCACTGCTGCAGCCTGCAGTGCCTCCCAGTATATCTAGAAATGAATTGCATAGTCCTTAATTCACTCTACTTCCTTCACATAATAGAGGTTCTGGTATCATGCACCCTTAAAAACCTTCACCGCATCCACATCCATCCCCTGGTAATCCTCTAGCTCCATCCAAGCCACCAACGCAATCAAAATAAGTAGCCAACTGTAGGTGAACATTCGTTGCCCCTCCTGGACTACAAGTGCATCATCTGTCAACTGGTTCATTAAGAACAATGAATAGTTCAAGGAACTCTTCTTTTCCCTCACTCTGAGGTAAACATGATCCACAACAATGAACTCTATGTTCACCCTATGCTTATCTGCATAGCTTTTCTGTCTATCCTGTGCTGCTTTCAAATTCTATCGGATCTTTACAACCTATTGCCCCATATCCTTGAGCAATTCTGGACCAAGCACAACCCTATTCACTAGATTATCCCAAGTCACTGGTGTCCTACGCCTCCTTCCATACAAATATTCATATGGACTCATCCCCAAGGATGCTTGTTGTCCATTGTTATAAGCAAACTCTACCAAGTGTAAATAATCTTCCCACTTGGTTGGTTTGTCCATCCAATACATACGAAGCATGTCTTCAAGCAATTGATTGACTCTCTCTATCTGACCATTAGTCTGAGGATGGTAAGTAGTGCTGAAGTTCAACTTTGTACCCAAATATGAAAACAACCCCTTCCAAAAATTGGAAGTGAACTTGACATCTCTGTTAGAGACTATTGCTTAGGCAATCCATTCAATTTGAAAATCTCCTTCATGAAGATTTTTGCAATGTCATCAGTCTTATGCGTAGACTTAAACGGTATGAAATGTGATGCCTTTTTCAACTTGTCCACCACAACCATGATGGAATCATGTTGTCTCCAAGTCATTGGCAATCCCGTAATAAAATCCATGGAAATAACTTTCCATTTCCATTCTGGAACTGGCAAAGGATGCAACAAACCTGCTGGGTGTTGATGCTCAACCTTCACCTTCTAACATTTCATGCACCTTGAAATATATTCAGCCATGTCCTTTTTCATTCCTAGCCAAAAGTACTACTTTTTGGCTGTAGCAATTGTCTTATGATATCTTGGGTGACCAGAATATGGAGCTTGATGGATTTCATCCATAACAACTCTTCTCAAATCTGCTACATTTGGAATATAAATTCTTCCTTTATAAGTAAGAAGTCCATCTTCTTCCAGCTTATATCCCTTATACCTCTTCTCAAGAATTTGCTGCTGCAATTTGTCTTTTACTTGCTCATACAATTCATCCCCAGCAGTATGATTAACAATCTGCTGCCTCAAATCGGATTGGCAAATACTAAGAGATGCCACATGCATTTCCTGCACCTTCCTGCTGAGTGCATCGAATACCTTATTCTCTTTTTCTTTTATGTGTTTTATTTCAAAATCAAACTCACATAAAAACTCCAGCCATCTATCTTGCCTAGAATTTAGAGTAGGTTTATCAAATAAATACTTCAAACCACAATGGTCTATCCTTGGCTCAAATCTTCTGCCCATCAAGTAATGCCTCCACATCTTGAGAGAATGTACTATGGCTCCAAGTTCTAGATAATGAGTGGCATAGTTCTTCTCATGCTACTTCAGCTTTATTGACTCATAACATATCGCATGGTTGTCTTGCATAATGACTCCTCCAAGCCCTTGTCCGCATGCATTGGTACACACCACAAAATCTTTCGCTGGGTCTACAAATTTTAATACTAGTGCATTGGTGAGAAGATTCTTCAACTGCTGGAATCTTTCTTCACACATCGATGTCCATTCAAAATTTATCCCCTTCTTTTGCAAAGAAGTGATGGCATGTGCAACTTTGGAGAATACTTCAATGAATCTCCTGTAGTATCCTGCAAGTCCCATAAAAGATCTTACATGTGTCACATTTCTTGGAGTAGGCCAATTCATAATGGCTTCAATATTTTCAGGGTCCACAAATATACCCTCTTATGAGATAATGTGACCCAAATACTGAATCCTATATCTATAGAAGTCACACTTGTAAGCTTTTCATACAACTGATGCTCCCTGAGAAATTGCAATGTCAATCTCAAATGCTCTTCATGCTCTTCCTCATTCTTAGAATAAATAAGAATGTCATCAAGGAAAACAATAACAAACTTGTCCAAATACCTGCTGAAGACATTATTAATAAGGAACATAAATGTAGCTAGTGCATTTGTGAGACCAAATGGTACCACTACAAACTCATAATGTCCATACCTTGTTCTAAGGTTGTCTTATGAATGTCTTCATCCTTGATTCTCACCTGGTGGTAACCAAAACTCAAGTCAATCCTGGAAAATACCTTTGCTCCTCTCATTTGATCAAAGAGGTCATCAATCCTAGGAAAAGGGTATTTGTTCTTCACAATAAACTTGTTCAATTATCTGTAATCAATACACAACCTGAGTGTACCAGCTTTCTTCTTTACAAACAGAACTGGTCCTCCCCAAGGAGACAAACTCGACCTGGTATACTTCTTCTCCAACAACTCCTACAGTTGCATCTTCAACTCTAGCATCTCAGGTGTACTCATTATGTAGGGTGTCTTGGACATTGGTGCTTCTCCTAGCACAATTTCAATTGTGAAATCAATGTCCCTCTTTGGAGGAATCCCTAGAATCTCATCAGGAAACACATCCCTGAATTCCTGCAACACACGAAAGTCTTCCAACCTAGGAGTTTCATTCTCTGTTGCCTCCAAAATATGAGTTTCATACAACTGACAACCTTTCCTACAAAACTTATTGAACTACCTTGCTGAAATATGCCTCATAGAAATCACCTTTGGAATTCCTTTCACAATCCTTAAGTTTCCTTCTTCACCCAAGCACTCAAACGCCTTATTATAACAGTCAAGCTTCACTCGGTGAGATTCTAACCAATCCATTCCGATGAGAATATCATAGGAACCAAGTGGTAGAACATTCATATCTACACAAGTGACCAATCCGTTCATGACCAATGGACATTTCTCTACCACTTCTCTAACCTTTCTCTTAGTTCTAATGGCTAGCTGAACTAACCAAGATTTTCTATGATTTACTTTCTTAAAGGCACAAATATCCACTACTCTAGGGGTAATGTAACTATGAGTAGAACTAGGGTCAATCAAAATAGAAATAGAGTGCTCAACAATCTTACCTGCAACTTCAACCACAGTTGACTGGTGATCTTCCTGGCGGTCCTCCAGTGCTGCATAAATCCTAGGGATGGCCCTTGCTACTTGACCCACAGTTTCTGCTTCTTGAATGTTGCAAGCTGGCCTTGCACTCTCATTCTCAAGTGGACAATTCCTACGCATGTGGGTTCCTACACATTTCCAACATTAGATAGGTTCTTTGTTTTGTTGTGGAGCTCTAGGATTTTCTCCCATCACTCTGGTTGGCTGCTTCTCAGCTTGTGATGGTTCCTTCTGCTGATTCCTGAAGTTAGAAGGTTTGAAACATTTCTTCCTTTGTTCAGACTTCTCATTCTTCTTGTCCTTCCATGTCTTATGACAATCAATTTTACCTTTTCTTTGCTCATAGCAATACTTAGCTTTCCTTATTGCTTCTTTCAGAGTTCTAGGTTCGTAAAACTCAATTCTGTCTTTATAAGACTGAGGCAATCCACTCAGGCAACGTTGGATCTTCACTTTTTAATCTTTGATATACCTGACATACCTTAATAGTTCCAGGAACTTATTTGTATACTCTTCCATGGTATGTTGTCCCAATATCAGCTCAAGGAATTATTGAATCTTATCATCATAGTACCTATCAGAGAGATACTTCTGCTTGAAGTATTTCTTGAATTGTTTCCACACAAGTATTCTTTCATGAACGTTCTTTACTTGTTTGTGGTGTTCCCACCATATGGATGCTCTCCAAGTCAAATTTAATATAGCTACCCTTGCTTTCATATTTCCAGAGTAGTCTTGAACTTGGAAATACTTCCTCGTCCCAAGAATCCAAGCCTCGACTTCTTGACCAGTATTGACCTCACCATTAAAAGTAGGAGGCCTTGCCTTTTTGAATTCATCTCATGAACTGTTCTTGTAATGTCTCCTCCTCTTATTCATGAGAGATGGAGAGATTGAATCCCCACTGGGTTTTTCAGAATCAGATGACCCACCGGTAGGCCATTCTGGAGTATTCCTTATGTCCCTGGAAGCCTTCCTGGAGACATGGGACCTTTTATAGGAATCTCCCCTGGCACTACTCCCGCTTCTTTCTGGATTAGTTGTCTGATGCCTAGATTTTATCTGTCCCTAGATGTCTATCAAATTCTACAATAGAGCTGCATTTATTTGATTTTTATCTTCTTGAGACTTAAGCATCCTTTCATTGTCTTCCCTGCAACTTTGCAACTCCACCTTTAGGGTCCTCATGGTGGCTGCAATATCTGGTGGAGTCTCTTGATTTCTCCTCCCATTGGACTCTGTCTCGTCATTTCCAACTATGACATTTTCTCCCATAGCAAATTCCTTGAACTCATAGGGGTCCTGTGCAACATTAATGTCGTCGATTCTCATCTTGGCCCAACCAAGAACGAATATTTGAAACTGCTCTATGCGGAATGTTGCCTCTAAAGGTGACTATAATTATGCACAATGTGTTAATAAACACAACTGTTAGCTGCATAAAAATATCATGAATTCATAATTACTTACTTGCATTTGGACAATACTATATTGACAACTTTGTCAAAACACGAAGTTTTCTTTTCACCAAGAACGACAGTCTTAGGGGGATGACGGGGGTCAAAGGGGCTTGTCCCCTTGGAGACTACAGGGTGGGTCGAGGGCAGCGCCCTCATTTTTTTTTTGTAAATATTTTATTTTGCATAATGTGGCACATAATATCGCTTCCATTTTCACCTTTTCAGCATCCCTAAATCCCACTGGAATCCTACTTTTCTACTGAAAAATTACTAAAAATCTGCTTCTGGAAACTCACCATTTTCCATCTGATCGGAAAAAAACTTCAGGTTTCTCACTCGATGCTTTAGCAGATAGATCTTCATTTCCCTTCTGATGCCTTATCGGATCAATATTCCTCTGTCTTCTAACGCCTTATTAGATCGATCTTCCTCTGTCTTTCAACACCTTATCAGATTGATCTTCCTCTGTCTTCCGACGCCTTATCGAATTGATCTTGTTCTGTCTTCTGACGCCTTATCGGATCGATCTTCCTTTGGATCCGATATATTCCTCTGTCTTTCGATGCCTTATCGGATCGATCTTCCTTTTTCTTTCGACAGGTCGGCTCCCTTCTAGCGAGCCTTGCTGACACCTCGGCTCCGCTTCAACAAACATATTCCAATGATTTTGACACTTAGAAAACTTTTCAAAATTTTTCTTTCCATTTTCCTTGTCAACCAGGTATTTGGTTGTTAGCTGATGTATTGGCTCAACCCATCCAAGACCATCAGTTCCTCCCAGCCAATACCTTCGGCTCCAACCAGCTGAGACCTTCGGCTCGAACCAGTCAAGACCTTCGACTCCTCCCAGCCGAGACCTTCAGAAAAATTCAAGCTTAGGAATTTTCAAAATTTTCTCTTTGCTTTGGTTTCTTTGTCGGATGGACTTGGCTAAGTCATCTGATGTATCGGATGAACTCATCTTAAGTCATCTGACGTATTAGATGGACTCAGCTTAAGTCATCTGATATTTTTCATACTTAGAATTTCTCTGAAATTCTCCCTGCTAGTCGGTGCTCAATAGGGGTTAATTCTACCTCTGTCACTACTCTTCATGGCCCATTGAGGCCCATGCTACAACATGAGCTCTGATACCACAATGTAATGTCCCCAACCCTCCGATTGGTGAAGAGGACGCTACTGATGTTGCTATCTACCCGGGAAACTAACCCCATGAACATACACATGATAAAAATTGAAATGCTTTGAACTAAAACATGCATAGATGCATAATTATTTATCATACAGCGGAAGAAACTACATTCCATTCAAGCATTTAGCATGTTCATCATTTTCATTAAACATCAAATACGATTGTAGAGATGAAATTGACCAGAATACTTATCTTATGAAGAAGCTCATTCGCAACCAGCTATGTCGCTGCAACATTCCACCCAACCATAGGCCAATGTGCTCCTTAATCTCTCAGCAACACTGCCACCCCCAAGCTGGGCATGATTCCCGTAAGGAATAAGGAAAATAAGAAGGCTCACACATAGACAAAGATATTTCAAAACTCAGTCAAGCAAAGACGGTTGGGTTTACCGAACCAAGAGTACACAACAACACATAACCTAAGCTAGTGGGCTCACTGAAGAGCTAAGGATGCATACACCGGTACTAGCTTGAATCCTAAGACATCCACACACACCCAACACAAGGAATCATTCCCTTCTTTGCTGCACAGTCCCTCAGGACATGACTTCCCTCATTAGAGGAAATTTGAGGTCTAAAATGGGCCTAATAAGAAAACGTGCCAAAAATAAGTTCTTGTGAGTTGGAATTCAAGAACCAATAGAATTTCAATAAAATAAGTCAACCATAATGGTCGAATTGACATATTTGTCATAAAAAAACTACTTTTTTTTGTTCATATTTTCGACGTATCTCCCTATGTTTTTACTCAAATTTTGATCTAGAGAGATTTTTGGATGTGGAATTTGATTCTGCATCCAACGAGTACCCACACTGCATACTTTTTATTGACCTCGCTACCCCAAAAACAATAAATACATGAAAAAACGTGATGATGACATCATCATCACATTTTTTTAGGTATTTCTTGCTTTTGGGGTAGCAGGATCTGTCAAAAGTATGTGGTGTGGGTACTCATTGGATGCATAATCAAATTCCACATCCAAAAATATCTCCCGATCGAAATTTGAGTAAAAACATAGGGAGATATGTCAAAAATACGAACACAAAAAGTAGTTTTTTTCTTTCTTCCTCCAAAATTAATAAATATTATTTTATTATTTGAACCATTATTTTATTATTTTCCTTAGGATGCCCATTTTAGACCTCAAAATTCCTCTAATGTCCAGTGTTATTAAAGGGGTGTAGAGAAGAGAGCCATCCCTCTATCTCTGTCTATGAGGCTGCTGCAAAACACTAGGTTTTTCAAGCAGACTCCTTTCCACTCCTACATAGTCCAAAGACCAATTGCATACACAATAATATACACCATTTCTAGTTTGAGGAAAACATTTCATCCACAAAATTAATTGCCAAGGACGGTAAGAACAACCCACTAACAACAAATCGTGTCCCAAGGACGTTTTGGCCCTAACGTGGCCAAAAAACGAAATCAACAACAACAACCAAGAGGATGTGGTCTCTCCTCTAAATCATTGGGAAACACAAAAATGATTTTCAGCTTGGAAAGCATTGGGGAAAAGAAACATAAATCATTGGGGAAGAAACCCAACCATAAGAGCATCACAAAAACAAAATTCTCATCCTCTAGAAAATGAAGAACGACTGCTCACGTGAGGGAAAAATATACACAACAAATCCAAAATCGTGAATTTCACACTCAACAAATTTCCAACCGCTTGAGAGAGCCCCAATGTGGGTGAATGGTGATGATGAAAATTCCCAAGAGGCCAAATCGTGAAGGAGAAACATACCATAGGCAAATTCATGGAGGTGAAAACAGCTCCCAAGCTTCCCTGCATGAGCAAAAAATGAAGAACGTGGATGTATGTCCAAATGGGCATGCATTTTGGGTGTTTCCTTGCCCCAAAGTCAAAATTTATTTTCCCCAAATTCAAATTGCCTGCCCATACTCTTCCCATCCCCATGCAATAACTACTTCAACCAATTTCTGGCAGAATTAAATGATTGGGGAAAAAGACAAAATGGGTAGTTGAGGGTTTGATGGGTTCCCCCTTTGACATTTGGCTTTCCCCTATTGGCCCAAAGGTTTAAATAATTTCCCTCCCTATTCCTTAGGAAAATAATGCTCCCGTCTCATTAATTGTTGCATTGACATAGCTGGTTGTGGGTTTTTAATTAAATTGCATATTTACATGATGCCCAAAAATTATAATGTGTCGGCTAGCAAAAAATACCATCAGCAACGATTTTAATCGTCGGAAAATAAAAAAATTAAATCGATGGTGGGGCTTTTTCATTTAGCACTGCACCATGATTAATTACAATATATACATCATATACCTTTTTAATGCAAATGGGGTCAAAACCGGGGTGTTACAGCTGTTACCGCACATTCAAAATCCCCTGATGCAACAAAATATTGTGTCATAGACTGAAGCGCTGGAGTTGGTCATGAAGCTAGAATCCTCACCTATAGGATAAACTGGTGTAGGAATGATGCAGATTCATTTATAGCTAACCAATCTTATGCTGCAAATCCAAGACATTAAGAAAGGGAAGGAAATCCAAGAATAACTTTGGTGTACTAGATGCAGAACTTAAGAAAACCACAAGGACAATTGCCCAATGTTCATAAACTATGTTGCAACAGGAGCATCGAACCCATTAAATACATAAAGGATGCCTTGGTGTAGAATATGCAAGACAAGAGGTCAACAGCCAAAAGGATACATATACTTACAAAATATTGTAAGTGCACCATCTACTTTATATTTTAAATTTTGTAAATCAGTAGGCCATGATGAGAAGGACTGCAAAGACTTTCGGCTCCTGTAGGAGAAAATGATCGACTCTTATTTAATAAAAAATGAAGAGCAGATGAAAGCTCAATATCCAAAAGCTCAGTATCCTTAGCCCCAGTATCCACAAAATCAATACCTGCGGCAACAATACCCTCAACTAAGGGGAGGTGGAAATTTTTGGGTTCGAGGACAAGTAGGAGGATTTTTTCATGGAAGAGGCCATATCATATGTTAAAACTATGGAAAACCAAGACATTTTGTCAGGGACTGTGAGAACCCTACAAAGACATGTTTGTATTGCAAATCCTTTGCTCATACTATCGAACAATGTCCGTAGTTGATTGTAAAGTGGTAGGATACAAATGTGGAAAATTCAAACCCTCTGTAGAATCCCAATCTGAATCCCAACCAGAATATCTAGATGATTTCTACTGAGCTAGGGGAACCAAATATTGTTGTCATAACAAGAGGAGGTGTTGTGATTGGGGAAGACTAAGATGCACAATATGGGAAACCACATGTGCGTTCGAAAGCAAAAAAGAAAGTGTTGTTCGACGTCCAAAGAGAAAAGCAAGTATTCTTGGACGCCCTACCAGAATTAGCCAACAATAATCAAGCATCAACGTCTTCTCCTACACTACCAAGAAGACAAATAATGGAGATTCCTGAAATATTCGATAAGTTGTTTCGAAAGAAAGCAACAAGAATGGTTAGTAAGCTTAAATAATTTTTTAAAAGTTTCTTAATGCTAATACACTATAAATATGATGGCATGAAATTGACAGCTCTAATAGAATAACATCAAGAAGAAGTGCGACCATACAGGAGAGTAAACCATGTGGGAAAAATCTTAAAGACCGATCACAAGTTATGAATGACTTCCCAGATAGGAGATTACGATATGGATTACATTCTCCTATATTTGGGATCTGCTGTCAACATTCTAGCAAGAAAAACATGGAAAAGAATGGGGAAACTGTGACTGGATTGGTCTCCCATTCAACTCAGAATAGCAAATCAGTCAAAATTTATACCTATCAGTCGACTGACTCAAGGTCCAATCGAGGTAGAAGGCCTAAGAAGGTATGCTGATCTTGAAGTGATCGACATTGTTGATACCAAAAACCCGTATCCTTCACTTTTGGGGATCAACCAGGAGATCGATAATGAGACCATCATCAATTTAAAAAAAATAATCTTATCATTTGAAGTTTCAGATCTAAGGGTGGTCACACAAATTGATCTGTTAGAAGGTCAGAGATACGTCAAGCCAGTAAATAGTGAAGGTCAAGGCGACTATATTGACCATATTTATAACATCATGTCTATGAGGGATGACTATGTAAATCCAATAGATGACGTAAATTAGTTTGTGAAGTATTAGCTCATGTACACCATATTCTAGCAAAGCATTGGAACACTAGCAGAAACAGATGCACGAAGTATCCATGAGAAAGTGCACAAGATTTACACGGCCTGTGCGATGGTTAGGAATTGAGGAAAGTGAGCTACCTACTTATGAAGGTTTACCTAGCCTTTCATATTTTCTGATAGGTTTTGAAGAAAAATTCAGAGAACATCAGCACTTGTCTACCCTGGACTTTGTGTTGAAAGCTAAACCCGCTAGATGGTGGGTCGCACATAAAGAATATATCTCGGAATGGATATAATGTTGAATATTGTTGGAGATAAGGTTCAGATAAGAGATCAATTATACTGGTAAGAAATATATAGGATTGGCCAATCCTGTCGACCATATTGAGTATTGTTGTACGACGTGGGAGGCATGTCTACTGCAGGAGTGGGTTCAATAGTTCATACACACATTAGAAATGATACCAAGGATATGGTATGCATCAATTGAAATGAGACAAGGAAATTTTGAATTGGATGAATTATATACTAGCTTCATATGCATATTTTAATTTGATGATCATCATCAATTGATTGATGTCGCACTGCAAGTAATCAAGATAAAGATATTTGAAGATATCCCTGTCACAATGACAAACTTCAATCAACACAACGCAACAATTCAAAACTGGATGGAATGATATAATGTGATGGGACAACCTGATGATGATGACCCACTCGATGTAAACATAACTGAGTTTGAAGGTACACGTAGTGGAAGGATTCGATATTTCTAGCGACCAATTTCTGAACCTGCTAAAAGTCAAGAAAGTAAATATTGGCACCCTGAAGAATCCAAAATTTTCCAATATTGGAGATTAATGGGATGATGAGATTGTCGGGAAAATCAAATATCTATTGCATGAGTTTCAAGATTTGTTCCCTACAAAATTCTCAGAGATGAAAGGGATTGTCGGATACCTTGTAGAAATGAAGATACCTTTAAATCCTGACGCAAAACCTATCAAGTAGTGACCATACAGATTGAATTTAAAGTATAAAGAAAAAGTAAAGGTAGAGCTAGATCAAATGTTGGATGCAGGTATCAAAGAACCTTTAGAAGAATCAGAATGGATCAGTCCAATAGTAGTGCAAGATAAAAATACTATTGGTGAAGTGCGGATTTGTGTCGACCTGAGAAAATGTAACGATGCTTGTTTACATGACCCATTTCTAACTCCATTTACATATGAGGCACTGGAGATTGTTGGGGGTCAATAAATTTACCATCATATTATAATTGCAAATGAATACCAACACAAGACAACATTTGCGATAGAGTGGGGTTGTTTCCAATACATGGTAAGTCCCTTTGGACTCAAGAATGCTCCTGCTTTTTTTTCCTAGAATAGTAGTGGTTGCCTTCAAATATTTTATTCATAAATTTCTTGAGGTATAATTTGAAAATTGGATAATATTTGGGATCATTAAGGATCATATTGAGAGCCTCAATATTATGATGGACCAATGTTGCCAGTATCAAATTTCACTAAACTTAAAGAAATGTTTCTTTTTATTTCCTATTTGGAATTCTGTTGGGCCATGTAGTTTGTCACGATGGGATTTTGGTTGACTCTACCAAAATTTTGATTATCGTTGACCTACCACCACCTACCATAATGAAGTAATTGAGAGCCACATTAGTACATACAAGATACTATAGAAAATTTATCAAAGAATATGTGGAGGTGACTACTCCAATGGATAAGTTATTGAAGAAAGATGTTAAGTTCTAGTGGATGGAAATTTGAAAAGAAAGTTTTGACACTTTAAATAAAAGTATGCTTATAACAACGCCCATACTTGTATTTCTAGATTGGAAAAGGAATTTCATGTGCATGTCAATGCATTGTCTTTCGTGCTCGATGTGGTACTAGCGTAGACTGGTGAAGGGTCGATTTATCATCCTATTTCCTTCGCTAGCAGAATAATATCAAAAATAGAGAAGTACTATACCATGACGAAAAGAGAAGGATTAGCTATGGTATATGCTATGTAGAAATTCATACACTACTTGCTAGGTGGACATTGAAAAATGTACACAAACAATTCAACATTGAAATACCTAGTTAATAAGTGTTGGGAGGGGGGGAGATTTTTCGATGGCTTCTCCTTTTTTCAGGAATTTGACTTTGAAGTCATTGTTAAACCCGATCGACTGAAGTCAGGATCAGAAAAACTGTCAAGGATCGAAAGTGGCAACAAACCTAGTAACCTTGATGATAGTCTCCCTAATGTGCAACTATTTTCCATAAAAAAAATTGATGATAATTATAGAGACATCCTACAATTTTTTAGTACGGGATATGCACCACCTGAATTTACTACTGCATAGAAGAAACAATTAGTTGTGAGATGTGCATACTTCTAGTTGATCACTGGACAATTATATAAAACTAGCGAGCGATAATACTAAATGAAGCGCATGCGGATGTTGCGGGAGGACACTTTGCTGGAAAATATACAGTCTGAAAGATACTACAAGCATGATTGTGGTGGACCACTATGCATGTGGGTTCCTAAGAATATTGTCATATTTGTGATGTCTATCAAAGAACTGGAAAGTTTCCATGATGAGATGAAATTCCATTAGTACCCCTAATAAATCTACATGAATTCGATAAATGGGTCATTGATTGTGTGGTCCCTATTAGTCCAAAAGGGAAGCACACAGGTGCAAGGTATATAATTACTGTGACTGACTACCTAACCGGATGGGTGGAAGCAACGCTAGTAAAAGATTGTATTGTTGTGATTGCTGCTAAGTTTTTATTTGAAAATGTTGTGACTAGATTTGGATGCTCGAAAATTTTGATAAGTGACCAAGGAAAAACACTTTGTCAACCATTTGATTGAGGAAATCGCAAAAGAATTCCAAATCCAACATAAATATACAATGCCATATCACCCTCAATCCAATGGTGTTGTCTAAGCATTTAACAAAATCCTGGAGAATGCATTGACAAATATTTGCAATGTCCAAAGAAATGACTAGGATCAAAAAAAATTATGTAGTACTATGCGCATATCAAACGAACTGTAATAAGTTGACAGGATGAAATCCATTTCTTCTGGTGTATGGACAAGAAGATGTGATGCTTATGGAATACATTGTACCCATCCTAAGGGTTGTTGCGATCACAGAGATGATAGATGTTGGAAATTTTGAAGAAAGACTTTTGTAGCTGATACAATTGGAAGAAGATCATTTTGTCGTAGGATATCATCAAAACATTGAGAAAGAATAAAAGAGAGTATGGCATGATTTCCAAATCAAGAACAAGTAATTTCAGGTTGGAGGACTTGTTATTCTATATGATAGAAAATTCTTCAAGCATCCAGGTAAGCTAAAAACACACCGGTTAGGGCCGTATATGGTCACGAATATCACTAACGGAGGCGCAATGAAATTGTAGAAGTTGGATGGAACACTTGTAAAAGGAATGGTAAACGGAATTCGGCTAAATCCTTATCAGGATAACCACAATTTTTTCAAATGGAAAAAAATAGAATAGAAAATAAAGAAAAAGAAAAAGAAAAACCCTTTGAAATTTTTTGTTTTAATCGCAGGAAACCAGTTTTCTCAAAGAAAAAGAAAAGATCGTCACAGATTACTTGTATGTCACAGATAAAGGAAAATTGTCGTAGACTCTTTGTTTTTTGCAAAAGGAGAAATAAGGGAGAAGAAAACATGTCTGTCGCAAGGAAAAGGAAAATGTTGAAGGGTGTGTTATCTCTCCAGGAAACTCTTCTAGGTTGCAGCTCGAAGATGCCTGGTAACTTCAATATTTTTTCAATGGTTTACTCAATGGATCAAGTCAGATGAAAAATAAGACCTTACTCACTCAATAAATGCATAAAATTAACCAAATAGACAAGTATTCTAACTATCAATGTTCAGAGGGTTTGTAATAAAGGTGAATAGGTGAAGAATTCTCACTATGCTGGAAGATTCACACATAAGGCACTTACATATGAATGGATAATCATAACAAGGAAAGATAATTGCAATTCCAATTATCCACGTTGTTAGGATTATAACGAGTAACACTATATAAAATATATGCGATAAAATAAACATTGCAAGCAACAATACAAGATAGACACACAATATACCCTGGAAACCCCATGGGAAAACCAACACCAATGAAGATCTTCATTACATGGCCAAAACCGGCCATCCGAGCCAAGTGAGCTAGCCACCGCTCACCTCCGGTCTTGCTTACAATGGAGCCTCCCCAAGCCTTATAAAGGATTAATCACATGCAATACCATGGGACAATACCATGGGCTACAACAAACCATGTGCCCAAACCATGTGCTAGACCTAACCACCTTTGACTCAATCCCGAGTCAAGGTTAACATATGCAATACCATGGGACAATACAATGGGCTACAACAAACCATGTGCTAGACCTAACCACCTTTGACTCGATCTCAAGTCAAGGTTAAGCCTAACAATCCCCCCTTTAAATTTGACTTGGAGTAATCACCAACTCCCCTCAAGTATTTACCGAGGAATCTTACATACACCCCATATCACCTAGGTCTATCTCCCGACTTTACTGGTGAGTTACCAGGGGTATGCATGCCTTACCAGGTCTTACATCCATATGCCCATTTACATGCAAACCACTCCATTACATTTTTTTTTCATGTGCCTTCATGGTGACTATACCATCACCATCTGTTACTTCATCCTCTCGCTTTATTGCTCCTCTACTTGTCATGCTCCTTTTGTACCTGCATCCAAACTCTATCATTGATGTCCATATAAAGAAAAATCCATCTACCGGATTACATGGGTCATCGGCCACTGTAACCGCCAATTCTCTAGGAATTCTCTTCACATACATGGCTCATCAATCTTGGTCCCAAAACCGAGGTTAAACCATATCACATTTCTCCCGCAATCGAAGACTCAACCTCTCCGATCCACATCAAGCTAGGCTACGAGTACACCTGCCACCCTCGTACCTACCTACTGGTTCATTCCACACTTGATGCAACATCCCTTCTCTGCGTATAAGAGGGATACCTTGTGCTTTTAGCATCCAGAGAAATCCAAAATTGCCTACGGCTAAGTTTCACATGGACCAAAAAAAATTACTGCTAGGGTTTCGGGTACCACCGAACATGCACCCTACAATTTGATTCAACATAGAAACACCAACGAGTATAACCAAGACAAACCATGGCTCTGATACCAGTTGTTAGGATTAAAAAGCGAGCAACATTAACATAATCCAGAGATCTAACAATGTGCTAGACCTAACCACCTTTGACTCGATCTCAAGTCAAGGTTAACCCTAACACACGCAGAGATAGGATGAAAGCTATCTTGTATTAGGTAAATAGAATAAACATGAATTAAACATTCAAGCACAAGTATAGAATAGAAAGAAGATGAAACCTAAACATGTAATGGCAAAAGAGCTTATATTAAATGATAAAGAACATGAGAAGCTTGAATACAATGAGTGTCTAAAAGTATTAAAAGTTGAACCTTTTACAATGATTCTTCAATGAGATTAAATAATCTTTACAAATCATTTTCAAGATCCTCAAAAGACGGATCTAATAACCTCTTTTCCTATCTGTTGAGGCCTGGAAAATCACAGGCAACAACAACAAGGGATTCTCCCCAGTCAACGTTCCCAAGTAGCCCGTGACTGTTTGGTATGGGGAATCCGTCCGGTTTGTGGTCCGGCTACCGTAGGTCAAGTAACAAAAATAAAGGGTTTACCAGTTGCAGCCTGGTCCACTGTGTATATTTTTTTATTTTTTAACTTTAAGTATGATATGCCAGTGCCTATCTAACATGCATATTGATAAAGAATACGAGGAGCGGTCACAATGTGATGTGCAGGTTCTTACCTCTTGTCTTAAACCCTCTCGCATCTAAATCACACACAATAGAAAACAAGACTAACTAAGTTGTCCCTAGGGAGCAAGATTATCAATTAATGAGTAATGTATTACTGCTCATATGTTAAGATAAATCACAGATAGTTGTTCTTAGAATCAAAACACATAAACATGAATAGAGATATGCATAGCAAGATAGCTTGTCGTTTGTTAAAACATTCATTAATCATAGTGGAAATTATCATAAAGTAAACCAGAGAGCATTCATACAAGAACATAGGTTCAGAAAGTTAGAACGATCTCACAGTTAATGAAACACAGCTGAAATGAAATAGTTCCCCTTCAACATTGTTCATTTCACCACATTTGAACATTCCACACAACACTTTCTCCAACCGGCAAAATTATAATTATATTATTGCAAAATGAAATAGTTCCTCTTAGAACAAGTTTTTCACTAGTCTCACTGGGAAAAAGCCCTTCTTCCCTCTAACTTTCGTATATTTATACAAAAACCAGCCAAAACCTTTGAGTTGCCCCCCAGCCATTTTAATCTCATAGTTTTGTCATTTTGTGAATTCTCATGATTCAAACGTTACGTTTCAGATAAACACTTTTATGAAAACGGGACCGGCTTGGTAACTGACGAATTGCCCAAGCCTGAGCCTTTGCTCTCAACGATTATGCTCCGTAGTTCGATGGTCCTTTTGATATCCTATCTGCCTCAGACGTTCATTTTCTTCTTTATGCTTCAACTTTTCTTTTCTTTAACCAATTTCCCAATTTGCAGCAGTAGTCATCAACTAAATATAGAAAATATCCTAGGCTTGCCTGCAATCAGACGAACAACTCATCATTCATCCGGACTACCTTCAACAAACATAAACCAAACTACCGATCAAACCAGCGTTAAAAGTAAAATTGGGACTGTGTTTTCAACGTGAAAATATCAACTTGATAAAAACAAAGCACATCTCACCATTCATGGAACCAGTTACAAGCTCATAACAATGGTGGGAAAACGATCAGGAAATGGGCGTATAAAAATCCCCATCGACGAATCGGAACACTTGAAATCGGTTGGTTAGTTCACTGGAACGCCGCAATGGCAGGTGACCCATGGTCTAGGGGTTTCATAGCAAAAACCAAACATCAACGAGATAAACATTAGAAGAGGGCGTCTAAACGTCGGAGATCCGATCTACTACAGCATCATACGGTTAGTACGTTACATAGCCGCAACGTCGGAAGTTATACGGTCCAAAATTTCTGCAAACTAATCAACATCGAAGAAAAATAGGACAAAACATCAATGAAATAAAAGTAGTGTGGCAGACAGTTAGTCTACTTTGGAGCCACAACGACGGAACACAATCATCCCACGGCTTCCGATCAGAGTCAAAACATTCTGGAAAACATCGCAAAGCAGAAAATTTGAAACAATAAAACCGCGTGATCGGCGAAAGAGACAACTAATTATCGGTCCAATCTCTATTTGTCCTCCAAAATAGCGGCGACTAAAATTCCATTTCAAACATCGACCAAACTTCAACAACGATAAAACAACATGAAACTTGCTAAGTTCCACAGTCCAAATCATTTGCAGACACAAACAATTTCTCGAAAAGCAAGAAAACAGTTGGCCTCAAACAATCCAAATGTGTAGCAGAGTGGAAACAAAACGGTCTTCAACAAAATCAACAAGGAGGGTCCAATTTTTTTTAGAAATTTGGGAAAACGTTGCAGCTGCAACACTATCTCAAATCTGAATTTGTGAGGTGGCTAGAAAATGCAGAAATTTCTGGAAATATGCTGCTCTAATATTGACCTATATCTCTCAAATAAAAACATATTTCAGAAAACTGAGAGAGGTTTTTGTATATTGGGTTGTTATGAGAAAATACCTCTCTTATTTATTTGATATTAATTTTCATGTTCCTGACATATGTATTTCAAAAACATGTTTCAAAAAGGGAAATTTTGAGATCCAAAAAATTAGGGCTCAGAGATGGACTTGATTATCCCAATATGCAACACCTATAGGAGAAATGAGAGCATTTATTGTTCTATGACATGTTAGAAACAAAAACCTCTAAATGTTTTGCAAAATGATTCTCCAGTTGCTCAAAAGTATCATTTGAAAATGATGACTTTTCAGAGTAAAAACGTCAATTTCGGTGGCTTGGAGCGCCCTGAAATTTAGGTCTAAACTAAAGCTCATAGATGGATTTGGTTCTCCAAATATATTACACCTATAGGAAAAATGAGAGAGTTTATTGTTCTTTGGTTTATTATTAGAAAACGCCTCTCTCGGTTCTTTGAGATTAATTTTCATTTGCCCGACATCTGTATTTCAAAAACATGTGTCAAACAAGGAAATTCTAAGATCCAAAAATTAGGTCTCGCAGATGGATTCGATTCTCCCATTCTATGAAACCTGTAGGAAAAATGAGAGAATTTATTGTTCTTTGACCATTTCTCAAAATGATCCTCCAGTCTCCCAGGATCATCATTTGAAAATGATGACTCAGCACAGTAAAAACGCCACATTCCTGAAAATAGTGCCTCATATTGCGAGGGACTTTTGACTACTTTCCTGAGCTCTAAATGAAGATCTGAAAGTAGCATTGGAAATATGAGGATGTCTAGTCTTCAATCGAATATTTTAGCATGTAAAACAGCCTCTCTGCGGCTGATAAAATTGAGTTTTCCTAAAACATGCTCACCATTTCCAAGCTTCTGTGCTTTCGGTGGCTAAAATAGCCCCAAATTTCGCGCTTTAGCTGCCGAAAGCTCTGCTTTTGGTGGAAAATGAACAATTGAAATGTCCGCCTAAGCCACCGAAACCTGATTTTTGACTTTTTTTGAAGGAAAAACTAAATCAAATGTTTTTCAAACTTTATTACATACCTAAAGCTCTAAAAAATGAGCCTTAAAAAATTTAGAAATGTATTTCTAAATGACTTCCTATCACCTAAAATAAAAAAAACTTGTCTAATTTATTTGAGGAGACAACATTTGGCTCCTACTTGGGGATGGAATCCTCCCTATGAGGTTCGAAGAACCACATATTTGATGCCTTTCCTGGACAAAAAAATATAGAACCTAGTCTAGTGTTCCATTGGGCATGGAGCCAATAGTACAATATTCTTCTGAACACCTTTCAAGAGATGCCTATACAAATAATCCCCTACAAACCTGTAGCATGCTTGTAGCCTGTCCTTCTTATTCAACAAACAATAACTGGAAAAGTCTACTTGCTCATATAAAGAGCTTATTCTCTTTCCTACTCCTAATTCTAATCAGTAGAGGCTTCTTATCAAGTGACATCACGCTTCCAATGAAGCCATGTAAGAAACTGATCTTCTGAAGTTATCCTTGATCTTGACCCCAAAAATAAAGGAAACCATAGCATGCAACAATGTAGTTTGAAAGGGTGACAGAACCAACTATCATCTGAAAAAAATATTTTCACATTTATGTTGCTTATAGATTCCAAATAATCAGCAATAGGGTCGTAAATGTCACAAAGAAATACCTCTCCATGCGACTGTTCCAACTGAATGAAATGTTGTTGCTGGCTACTTTTAGTGATCTCCATGTTAACTATAGATTGCTAAACCTCTGACTGAGAAGAATGCATGATGAACTATTGATTTGGAATTTTCGGATCATCATCTTCCTCCTCATATCTATTGCACTCTTCCTTTGTTTGCAAATCAGAAAACTGAGGGATGCCCTTACTATCTGTAGCATATTCAAATATGTCACATGCTATTATAAAAATATGTTCATTATCTTTGGGGTTGCCAAAGGGGACAATCTCATCTTCATGAAAACCTAAGTCAGTAGATGCATTTGATACAATGTCAAAAGCATCTGTACTATGGTTATCATCCTGAAGTTCATTAATATCTTGGTCACAATAAGAGGTGTCCCCTATTGCAGCATACTCTTCATGAATGTTTGGTTCTTTATTCAATAAATTGAATTCATGACATCATTCGGAATATAAAAGATCAACTGAAAATCTTCCTTTGCAAAACAAATGAAACACAAGATGAAAATATGCCAAAGAGATGATACTGGAAATAGGAAGGGACCAGTACCAATCACGAGAAATCCCCTCTAAAGAATACCAAAAGAGCTTGATCTGAACATCCTCATGCACAACTTGCAACTAATGAATAAAGTCATGAAAATCGAGCAAGTGTTCAACTAGCACTTCCCACTCTTCTCCTCGAAATCTGGGAATACTATTTTCCCATTCATCTCTACTAGGCACTGGATTAGGGTAACCAGAAATATTTGAGAAATCACAAAATGCATACTTCTTTGCTAAGATCTTTTTCATTTCGTACCGATGGAGTCGCCAATAGATTTCTGAGAAATGGAGTCGCCATTGAATCCATCCTTCATGGAGTCTCCAGATAGATGATTACAACTGAAAATGTGCCCAAACTTTGTCTATCATCAAAGCTGGAGCTTATGTTGTCTCCCAAGGAAGCTGAGCTTCTATCTCCTCTCCCCAAAAACGACGACAATCTGTTATCTCTCCAGGAAACTCTTCTAGTTTGCAGCTCAAAGATGCTTGGTAACTTCAATATTTTTTCAATGGTTTACTCAATGGATCAAGTCAGATGACAAATAATACCTCACTCACTCAATACATGCATAAACTCAACCAAATAGACAAGGCTTCTAACTATCAATGTTTAGAGGGTTTGTAATAAAGGTGAATAGGTGAATAATTCTCACTATGTTGGCAAATTCACACATAAGGCACTTACATATGAATGGCTAATCATAACAAGGAAAGATACTTGAAATTCCAATTATCCACACAGAGATAGGATGACAGCTATCTTGTATTAGGTAAACAAAATAAACCTAAATTAAACATCCAAGCACAAGTATAGAACAGAAAGAAGATGAAACTTGAACATGTAATGGCAAAAGAGCTTATATTAAATGACAAAGAACATGAGAAGCTTGAATACAATGAGTGTCTAAAAGTCTCTGAAGTTGAAACTTTTACAATGATTCTTCAATGAGCTTAAATAATCTTTACAAATAAATTTCAATATCCTCAAAATAAAAATATGATAACCTCTTTTCCTATCTCAAATCTAAATTTGTGAGGTGGCTGGAAAATGCATAAATTTCTGGAAATATGCTGCTCTGATATTGACCTATATCTCTCAAATAAAAACATATTTTGGAAAAATGAGAGTCTTTTGTATATTGGTTTGCTATGAGAAAAATGAGAGTGTTTATTGTTCTTTGACATGTCAAGCACAAAATCCTCCAACCGTTTCTCAAAATGATCCTCCAGTTTCCCAGGATCATCATTTGAAAATGACGACTCAGCATAGTAAAAACGCCACATTCTTGAAAACACTGCCTCATCTTGTGAGGGAATTTTGACTATTTTCCTAAGCTCTAAATGAATATATAAAAGTACTATTGGAAATATGAGGATGTCTAGTTGTCAATTGACTATTTGAGCGTGTAAAACGACCTCTCCATGGCTGAGAAAATTGAGTTTTCCTAAAACATGCTCATCGTTTCTAAGCTTCTGTGCTTTCGGTGGCTAAAATAGCCCAGAATTTCGCGCTTTAGCTGCCAAAAGCTTTGCTTTCGGTGGCTAATGAATAGTTTAAATGTCCTCCTAAGCCACTGAAACCTGAGTTTTGACTTTTTTGAAGGAAAAACCAAATAAAATGTTTTTCGAACTTTATTACATACCTAAAGCTCTAAAAAATGAGCCTTAAAAAATTTCGAAATGTATTTTTAAATGACTTCCTATCACCTAAAATAAACAAACTTGACTATTTTATTTGAGGAGATAACAGGGTGGATATCGGTCGTAGGAAAAGTGATGTTGTTGCAAGTTAATATATAGTCGTAGAAAAGAGAACTGGCCTGTTGTAGGTACAATAGATCCCATGTTATTTAAAACACGGGAGCCTAATTACACATACAAAGGTAACTGCTTGAAGTCCTTTAATCATTTTTTGTGGCCCTTATTACATTTGTCGTGGTTTCTTTGTTTTCTAACTTAGCCAAAATTCTGAAATCTATGCATGATTTGTGTGTTTTTCTATGAAGTTGCGGGGAACTATCTGTTAGTGAAATTGTTTAACCCCACAACCCGCAACTTGCAGATGGTGGGATTTTGAAGTTTGATTTTTTCCAAGATTTTCATCCTGCAACCAGCATCCCACAATTTGTGGAATGCGTGATTCAGAAAGATTGTGTGTGTGTAAAATTGGTCATCCCGCATCCCGCATCCCGTAAGTGCGGAATGCGGATTGCGAGAAAATAATTTATTTCGATGGTTTTGTTGCGTGTCTCTGCAACCCGCAACTTGCAGGCTGCATATTGTGAGAAAGATTGAATAAAATTTCGACGGTTTTGTGATCCCGCATCCTACATCCTACATGTGCGGAATGCGGGTTGTGGGATGGTTAAATAAAATTTGAAATTTGTAATGAGACCCCGCATTCCACAGGATTAATTGCGGGTTGCGGGTTGTGGGAGAGATTGAATAAAATTTTGATGTATTTGTGATCCCGCATCCCACATGTGCAGAATGCGGGTTGTGGGACGGTTAAGTAAAATTTGAAATTTTTAATGAGACCTCGCATCCCACAGGCTTAATCTCTACCGTTCATTTATCTTAATCCTACGGTCCTAACAGACTTGGGAAAATCTATATATATTTTGGTCTTTTGCGATTTCTTTACCATTTTTACTACTATAAATTGTTGTGTTGCTTTAAATTTCCTTACGTTTTTTACAAGTCGACGCTATCACTGTCCGATCTGATTACAGGTTAGAATTTGAATCATTTTCCTAGTTCAAATTGCTTATTGTTGTTCTGGGTTGAATTAGTTTTAATTCTAGGTTTCTGCATTAACAAAATATTTCAACCCTAAGATGTCTCTAATTACCCGATGCAAGAACCTTCAGAGGGATATGCTGACTAAGGACCCGAACTTTGGCATCTTTTCTGATACTAGTGGCAGAGTCAGTGAAACCTACCAAGTAGATTGGTCTAGGATATACTCTATTTTCGACAACGATGACCTCTCGGACATACATAATGACCAGTCCACCTACCAAAGAATTAGGGATTCTGGTATCCATTCCATTGCTACTAGAACTGCTATTCTCCCTTACAATGATGTGGTCAAATGGATTATTGAAAATGGAAACTTGAAAGACCGCTCCTTCAATAGCAGCATAGGGTTGCAACTCACTAACTTCCATTTTGAGATCTTCGTCAAAGCTTATTCTCTCAAGCTAGTCAGACAACTCCTCTAAGTCTAGATATAATTTTGATGAAATGTTGAAGTCTTGGATGAGCAAACCCGACAATTTTTCTTAGAGGAAGGATAACCTTTACCCCGTTGATTGGTTTAGGGAACCCTACTCTCTGCTAGCATCTATGTTGTGCAGAATTTACGGTCTCCACAATTACTCCTATTTTTAATCTAAATGGGCCCCAATAGCTCATCATGTTCTAACCACAGGAGATTCCCTCCCATGGGCTTCCATTCTTTCTCTAGAACTCAAGACAACCATCCAATACTATCAAAAGTACACTACGGGGAATAAACCCAATTTCTTCTTCTTAGCCTTCATTGTTGATGTATTTTGTATTGAGTTCCATTATCCCAATTTGGGATGGAACTGGATCTTACCAACCCCACCTGTACACATTTACCATGCAGAACTGTGGGACACCAACTATGTTGCCAGGTTCTACGAAATTTGTGAAAAATTCCTTGGCCGTATTTATTTACTAATCTTCAAAAGGGAATCTCCAGCCTTCTCACCTGAAGCCAAGAACCTTATTGCTACCATGGGCGATTGGTACATTGGAGAATAATTTGCATATATCAGAATCTGGGGCAGCAACACTGCCCATATGTTACCCAAAGTCGTACCTGACAGGTTGGTTATTGAGGAGATATCCTTTCATACAGTGACTAAAGGATTTTATAAGAAGCTCGTTGGAATAAAAAGAAGAGTTTGGCTTAATTTTTTTCAAACCCTTGGACCACTAAGCATACCAACTTCAACCCCGGCTGTAGATCTTAGTGACCACATAGTTTCTCTGAAACTGGGTTTTTCCAGCAAAAGGCAACATGAGCCCAAGGGGTGGGTTGATGCTCATCTTAGGCATAACCATTTCAAAGCGGGTTATAGTCATGAAGAAGTACCAGATGACTCTATTTACCAAGGAGTCGATACTTTTTCTGAATTTTTAGCTAGAGCCAAAAGCAAAGAGGAACAAAGTCAAATCTTATGCTACCAGAAGTAAATAAGAGACAGGGTCCGAGCTTATAGGGAAATGGAGTTGGATATTTTGGAAAAGATGAGAAAATACAAAGAAGAGAAGGAGGCTGAAGAAACTAAATATTCTTCAATGACACCAAGCTCAGGTATAGATAAAGGTAAAGGTGCTATGGATGATGTCCTACATGCATCTGTTACTCAGCAAGTCGAAGCCATGATACTGAAGAAGGAGGAAATTCTTTTATATCTGTCATTGAAGAAGTTGATAATGGTAAAAATTTGCAGGCATTTATGAATTTATTCAATGGTAGCAATAGGAAATATTCCTCCATTCCTGAAAACCCACAACCCACTTTTGGGTCTCATTCGTTTTCCTCGGCACTGCTCCTCTCGTCGATTCAAACCCTATCTGCTTTTCCTTTTGGATCAACTTTATCACCTCCATTATCCCATCTCTATCATGCTGCAATGTGCATACCTGCTTCTATCACCACTATCTCTGTGCACCTACCTATGCAAAAATATAATGCACTTCAAGTTTCTAAGATTCCATTGCACATTCCTTCTATTTCTCCATCAACATCATCCGTTCGTGAAAAGGTCTCAGTATTTTCATCATCGCTGCCAGCTAATACCATTCATGCTTCATCCCCTGAAACCTATTTTCCAATCATCCTTTCGACTTCTAAAGTAGTTTTTGTCCAAATTAGTTCTTCTCCTTTATCCACTGCTCACATAACCATGCCTATGCCTTCTCCTACCATCACTCGTACTTCTCCTTTGGTGTCCGCAGGGATTGACACTTCTTCCACTGATGAGGTAAGAGATGAGTTTAATGAAGATATTGTGATCTCTCTTGGATATTATCATTATAGCAAGTCTAATAAAGGAGTGGTTAGAAGAGGTAAGAAGAGAAGCAGAGATCAAGGTGTTGTAGATACATCTCTCTCTAACCAGGTAGTGTTGACTCAATAGTCTGGTGACCCACAGGTGGATGTTGCAGGTACCGCTTCTGCTCTGGGAGATTTCACAGGTGCAAACTTTCATGTTGTTAATTCTTTGAACATAGAGTTTGACAAGAAAAAATAAGAAATAACCAAACTAAAGGAAGAACTGGAACAAACCAGAAAGAAACATGAGGCTCATGTTGTTGATTTAATGAAGATATCTGAGGACAAGTGTAATGAGCTATAGGAGAAGAATACTTCTCTTCAGGATGAGCTGCTAAGTGAGAAGATTGCAAATGTTGTCTTTGTGAAGAGAATATCCTTTCTTAAGAAGCAATGTGAACATGCAACTGCATGTGCAACTTCATCTTTGTATTTCTAAATTCTCACAAGAATAATTCAAGGAATTAGCTCTCAAGACTAATCAAGAGCATTATGAATTAATTAGTGAATTGTTTAAAACTATGGATAGTATTTTGGAGACTCATCTTGTTTTTGATAAGATGCATGTTACTATTGAATATCAGGTATATAGAAGGGAAGAGGCTTCCAAATCATATGATGATGTTGTAGATTGGCAAATACACATGAAAGAGAGGCCAGAAAACATCACTATTCTTAGCAGTTTCCAGCTGAAGAAGGTTAGAACTATTTTACATGCTTAGGAAGATCTGGATGAAACAATTGGTGAAGCTATTAAGAAGGCGCAGGCTATCTGTGGAAGGAGGTGGTATGTTACTGAAAATTTAATGGACACTTGTATTTTCCTTTAATGGCTCTCATCGAGAATGCATGCCCACCGAAACACATGATTGAACAGGTTGAACAACGACGAGATGAAGCAAAAGAGAAGATCCAGGGGCTTAGTCATATCATCATTGATGATGTGGATCAGTTAATAAAAAATCCACTTTCTATTGAAGGGAATATCCATATCTACATTCTTATTTGGCATAAGTTAGTGAAGAATGAAATAGAAGATCACAAATGTGATGCCCAACTTGGACTTGAATCCGCTAACTATCCCAACTTAGATGAGTTGTTGGAGATTTGGAAAATATGGATATATTTTCTTTGGTATTAGCTTTGTTTGGGTTTTTCGATCCCATTTTGAAGGGAATTTATTATTTTGTAATAATTATTTAAGGGGCACACTTCAGATGTATTGGGCGTACTTTGGAAGGGGGAAGATTTGGACAAGAGAGTGAGGATACCTTTGTGTACTTGAGGTTTATGTAATTTCTTAAAAAACTTGATTTAATACAGTATTGATATCATTTCATATCTCTTGTTATTGATTTGATTAAATTTGTTAAACAAATCACGATTTTTTCTATTTCAGATGGATCAATATCAATGTTAGTTCTTTGCGATTGATAAATGCATTTATCTATAACTTTGATTTCTCTATGTTACTGATTCATGTATTGATAAAATTTTAAAGAATTTCTTCTTTTAAAATTCTTTCTCTATTTCTGCAAATGATTCAACAGTGAAGTTAGAAAGAAAAACATGTTGGTTTTTCAATTAACATGCATATATGCAGGTTAATCTTGAATGATACGATCTTAAGTTGCAGTTAGTTGATTTTCATTAATTGATTGTGAGTCAAGTGATAAGTTAATTAGTCTCATTTACATTTCTGTTAATTTGATGAAAATACTTGTTTGTCTTGCACCTCAGCTTGATCTGTAAATCAATTTAAAATCCTCTTTGAGTAGCTTATATTTATATCATATTTTCTTTCATAGTTAGATTTGAGTTTCTTTTCTTTGTATTACCCATCCCGTTTTCCAATCTGGGAAATAGATCCTTCAAGGATCAAATCCACAAGGACCAGCAGATTCTAGGAATATTTATGGGATATCACTACACCAAAAAGGTTTGGGATAAGACTGTCCTTGTGAAGGACCTTTCGAAGCCCTTCAGTCTGGGTTTTCCCCCTCTGTTGTAAGTCTTAGACACCCTTTTCAGCCACATACACAACTGAGGCTTCAACAAATGGCACTAGAAGGAGGACCAACAAATCATGCCTTAAAAAACTACCAAAAAAACTCCTCCAGCAAGAGATCCAATTATCACTCGTAGTCGCACCCACAAGTCTACATTAGTGGAACAAATCGCTCAAGGTTCAGACGCCATTTTGGCTACCTCTGTAAATGAACAGAGAACCCCAACAGATAGATACGTCCTCGTATCTCCTAATTTAGGACCCATCATAGTTGAACAATTATTGAAACATAATTCTGATAATAGTGTTGAGATTCAAAGACGGTTTGCTGAACAGAGTCTCCACTAGAATAATCCCCAAGCCAACAGTCAAGATAATCTTAATTCAGGTTAAAAAAACACTGAAGGATGCAATAATATTTCCAGTGAACCATCTACCCCTGGACTAGATCTTGATTCATTTTTCAGGGATTCAATTACTCCTTGACACAACATTCAAGTAGGAACACCACCCCCTTCACCTCCCTCTTCTTCATCCTCCTTAGACGAATTGTCAGACCCTAAATCTTCCACTTCATCATAGGAATCTATCCCAATGGCTGACAAATGACATAATAGGACTTGGCTGGATGGAAATGTTAGGTCTATTTTAGGTGATCAGCATAGGCTTCCTAGAAACCCCAAGAAGTGGCTTCTGAAATATAATCCAAATGAAAAAATCCCTGTGGAATACCACATAAAATCTTTTATGCAGGAAATCACGCTTATAAATGCCATACATGAAGACATAGTTTGCAAACTATTCCCTTATACTTTTGAGGGAAAATATTCTACTTGGTGTTTCTCCCTAGAATCTAGTTCTATCTCGTCATGGGATGTGTTTTCTGAACTCTTCACTCAGAAATTTGGGGATGAAAAGACCCCAGAGGATTTAGTCATAGAGCTTTCTTCCACGAAGACCAAAGGTAAGGAGCGAGTCAAATATTATAACCAACAGTTTTCATATTTAAAAAATAGGATCCCAACCACTGTCCTCCCTATCAAGGAATTATTGGTAGCATATTATATTAAGGGTCTTCCAGCTCAAATAACCATGTGGGTCAAAAGGGTTCATAAATATTCCTTGTAGGATGCTTTCTCTAAAGCCATACAAGTTGAAAAGGACATGTTCTATTTTAAGGACAACTCTAACACATCATCTGAACAAGCTTCGACTTCCCCCAAGAATATTGACAATGCTCCCAAACCCACCACCACAACACAATATCCTTTCAATATGAGTGACGTGAAGAATCTCCTTCAGAAAATGTCTAATGAGATGGTGGATCTCAAGAAAACTAATAACAAAAATCAATCCAACAATAGGGGATTTAATAGGCCACCTTTTAGGAGACCTAACCAACCCCCTCAAAACCCACCACCTCCAAATCCTAGTGAGGGATTCACGTAAGAGGAAATATTTTCTATCTTGAAAGCCTTGGATGTAGGAACAACAGACACTCTCGAATCCTTTGAAGATCAGTCAAATCAAGAGTCACAACCTCCCTAAGAAGAAGAGGAAGAAGACCAGCAGGTTAACACTGTAACTTTCTTTTCCAAAGAAGAGGAAGAAGAACATGACACAATTTTCAATCTACAACACACTCACAACACTAGATCAAAAGGGACACCCTCGCAGGAACCATCTCCTACGACACAGGCTCCCAACAAAGGTAAATCCCAAGCACAGAAAGACACTGCAATTCCTGAGCTTGAATATAATTTAGCTGAGGATCTGAAAAGAGTCGAGGAAATATATAATTATTCGACCTTTTCAAAATCCCTTCCATGAGATATTCCCTTCCCAAAAGCATGATAATAAAATAGCCTAGGGAAACTCAGAATAATAATCTTGACTTTTCCCCTCGACCAAACAATAAAAATCCTAGAAGCAAGGAAACCCCACCCTTCCAACTCACTTTTGAAATATTCAACAAGAATGTACATAACTGCATGGTTTATTTAGGGGCCTCATCTAATGTGATGCCTCTTTCTGTTTGCAAAAATCTAAATGCTACATGGGAAACTTGTCCTATCAAAATTGTCCAATTGGACAGGTCTAAGGTTGAAGTTGTAGGAAGACTGAAGAATGTTCTACTTAGATTGTTCGCAGATCCCAGAATTCATCAGACCATTGACATTGTAATCGCAGACATTCCGGAGACTTACGGTATGTGGTTAATCCGAGATTGGTCAGAAAAAATGAAAGGTTACTTTGCCACCGATTGGTCTCACTTGTGGCTACCCCTAGACGAATATCCTAACAAACTCAAAGTTTACAGGGAACCATTTATGAAACAAATGGTGACCGATCTCGACGGTTCCAATGAATATGTCTCCTTCTTCAGTAATCAATTAGAACATTTTACTTTCGATACATTCTTTGTATACTTTCCTGCTGACATTTCACCAGCAGAGAATGTACAAAAACAGTCCTATATTACCCATCTTACTTATGTACCATTCTCCAATACTATTGTTCAAAATGTTTATAATGTAAGTACTAATTTCAGAATTGACCCTTTTATTTGGACTTTATTCTTTGATGGCTCCAGGTCTAAAGATGGAGAAGGTGCAGGATGTGTCCTCATTGATCCGAAAGGGACCAAGACAATGATTGCATGCAGATTGGAGTTTGAATGTACTAACAACGTAGCTGAGTACGAGGCACTTGTTCAAGGAATCAAAAAAGCTATTGATTTGGGGGTAAACACAATTGAATGTGTTGGGGACATGGAAATTATAGTAAAATAGGTAAGAAACCAAATACATTACCTGTCCCCCCTCTTAAGTAACTATCAGAGGTTGATCAGAGACATGACTAGCTATTTTTCAGCATTCAATATCAGAGTTGTCCCTACATCACAGAATTTCGACATTGATCTATTGGCTAATACTGTGAATCCCACTTGAAGGTTTGTCTCCACAAAAATTTTCCATTGATTTTATCTACAGGCCTTCCATTCTATACAATGTCACAAATTGGAAAGTGTTCGATGATGACCCATAGATACTAGATTTCCTTTCAGCCCAAGACACCTTTAAAGGTATGGCTATTGATGAAACTGATCATGAAAAATATTTGTTTGACCCTTCCAATATCATTCCCAATTATGTTAGCATATTAGAAAGTTTTACGATTTACAAGATAAATTTAGACAAACCACCAACTGCAAGACCCAGAGCTCAACCCTCAATTATACAGCTGTCAATCTGGGAATGGAACAAGACCCCCATTTTATCAATCTTGGATTTCATTGTTCCCATGATGAAAAAAGAATATTTATCAAACTATGAAAGGAATTCAAAGACATATTTTCCTAGTGTTGAGGCCTGGAAAATCACAGGCGACAACAGTAAAGGATTCTCCCCAATCAACGTTCCCAACTAGCCCATTGACTGTTTGGTGTAGGGAATCCATCCGGTTTGCGGTCCAGCTACCGTAGGTCAAGGTAACAAAACAAATGGTTTTACCGGTTGCGGCCCAGTCCATCGAGTTTTTGTAATTTTGACTTAATGTATGCAATGCAAATGCCTAACTAACAATGCAGGGTGATAAAGATGCAAGGAACTACACAATGTGATGTGCAGGTTCTTACCTCTCGTCTTAGGCTCACAAACATCTAAATCACATATGCAGCCATGAAGTAAATCAATTAACTATGTAATCACCTATCTATCTATCCCCGGGGATCCAAAAGAATGATTATTTGTGAGTAATGTGTTATTTCCATGTATGATAAACAGAAATTACAGATAGCTGATATTCATATTTACAACACATGAATGAGAAAAATATTCTAACAATCAGATAGCTAATTGTTATATAAGCAACATACATTAATCTTGGTGAACTTTCCACAAAAATAAATCAGAAATCATTCAACAATACATAGGCCATAAAGTTGGAACGATCTCACGATTCATGGACACAAGCTGAAAAATAAAGTAGTTCATCTTTCAGCCATCCATTGCATAACATTAGGAAATTTCACATCTCTTTCTCCAACAGGAAAACTATAATTTTTTATTGCAAAAGGAAATAGTTCTTCTTACAATATGTCCTCCGGTCTTACTGGGGAAAAAGCCCCTCTTTCTTCTACATACTCTACATTTATACAAAAGGTGGAATGGTTGGGCTGCCCAAAGGGACCTTTGGGCTTCCCAACCTTTCATTTTCCCTATGCTCCAATTTTCCAAATGTCTTTACAAAATCAATACAAAATACAAAAGATGCTTAATCCCTCATGAGGAGGGCCCCGCTTGGCTGTCTAGGAACTTCCTCCATGCTGCAGTTTCATTGGCGATGCCTTCAAAAGTGCAAGGCTCCAAAAATTGAATACTTATCTCAAATTTCTCAGCTTGTTTCTTCATGGCCTCAATCCTGGCAGGGCTCAACCGAAGCTGATCCTCCAAAAATTGCACACTAACGGCTAGGTGGCCCACTTCATTCTTCAAAACTAGGTCATCAATGGCCTCGATCTGTTGTGTTCTGGCCTCTGCATGCTGGTATCTACTCTGTAACATTTCTATGAATATTTTATGGTCTGGGAATTCATAAAGCTTATGTTTAGCGTCTGTCTGACACCGATTGTATGTATTAAGGAGCCTCCTGAAGTATTCTGAGCATGCTCCTTGCGTTCTTTTGACGGTCTCCCTGAAGTCTTCTGCAGTGTTGACAGCGAACTCTACTAGGTTATGATCTCTCTGAAGGGCTTGATGGTCTTTGGATGGTAGCTCTGCTGGAGTCTCTGCATTGCCCTCTAGCCTCGCCATTCTGGCATTTAAGACCTCAAGAACATCATGGGCCCTATCTACGAAGTACGAAGAAGTTTCCATGATTTCCACTAACCGGCCATCGATCTGAAGGACTTTGCACCTTTCTTCCTCCAGAGCAGTCTGTAGCTAGAGCATTCTAGCTTTCTAGGCCAGGATATGTTCTTTGAACAGCTGGAGCAACGAAGAGATCTGTTCCTGATGCTCCTTTCTCAGTTCTAGGGAGTGCAGATCATTGGCCGTCAGGATAATCTTCTGCTGCTCTTCTAGCTCCTCCACCTTGGCCAGTAACTGCTCCTTCTCCTTCTTCAACTCTTGATCTTCAGCTTGCACTTGCTCAAGGTGTTCTTGTGTAGTCTCCTGAGCCTGTCTCTCTTCCTGTAGGGCCTGCAACTCAACTTCAGCAGTCTTCATCTCTCTCTGTAAGTGTTCAAATTTCCGCTTCAACTTGTTTCCTTCCTCTCTTTCTTTCTTCAGAGTATCTTTTAGCCGAGCAGAGGATTTCTTATATGACTCCAGCTCAGTCATCACCTTGTCTATGTTATCTTCTGAGGCATTTAGTATTGCAGTACCAGCCCTTATGGTAAGCCTTGGATCTAGGTCCGTTCCTAGCATAACAGCAGTATCTGTTATCATTTTGCCAGGCATACCTTCTGCTTCTACCTTCCTTTCCATCCTCTTCATTATTCTTTTGGTAGCCCTATCATAATAGACAGTATTGAATTCAAGGACTTCTTCTCCCTTTTTCTGGATGAAAGGCATTAGCTGGAGCGTAGGGGCCACAAGGGTGCTAGCAGCGGGTACTTGAGAGGTCTGCACCTCAGGGTTTTCCTCCTCCAGGGTCTGCCCTGCTGCTGTTTCAGAAACTGACTGTTGTGTCAACTTTATTCTTTCAGCCTCTTGATTTTGGAGCTCCTCATCAAGCTTTCTCTTTGCTTCCTCAGCTGCTTGTCTAGCTGCTTCCTCTGTTTCTTTGGCTTCCTCTTTTGCTATCTCAGTTGCTTCTTGGGCAGCTTTCCTTTTGTCTTCTTCTCCCATCTGCAGCCATTCTGTATCCTCCTTTTCCAACCTCTGGGCTTCTTCCTTTCTCCTTTTAGCCCCTTCTTCAGCCCTTTTCTGTCCATCACCTTTCCCACCTATGGTAGTGATTTTCTTCTTAAATCTTCTGTTTAGTGCCGTCATGTTAGGGGCATTCCGGAAGATAGATTCTTCCTTATCAAAATGATGGGTATATTCGAAAAACACCTTATGCTCTTTACAATGCTCAGCTATTTTACCAAGAGTATCATTTCGTCGGAAAGGCATCTCACCAAAATGGAACTTCCCTAGTTCCTCTATGAATTCGGCAGCTTGTTTCACCCTGGTGAATTTGTAGCTACCTAGATTGAATGGTAAAGGAGGGTATGCAGTCTTCTTGTGTTGGAACAAGAAACTACCTATTCCATCAATGAACACCTGCCTGACTGCCTCTTTATGGACTATATAATCCGTTGCATATTTGGGCAGCATTAAAGGTGTCTTCGATCCTCCAAACATTCTGAAATACATGCCATTGTCAGTCAAGAAATAGTCTGCATGTTCTTCTATTACCTGGATGGCACCTTCTGACATACAGTCACATTCCTTCTGAAAAATGAGTGTGTAGAGTGGCATAATGAAGTGCTCACAGACCTCTCTGTAATGACTATGGTACTGGTGAGCCCACAATGGTCTATAAGCGGCATACACAGGCATTCTTTCCCTGTCCCAGATGCACTTGAGACCGGGGAAGGGCTGGTTGCACAATATGCAATCTATTAATATTGAATTCATGTAAAATTTGGACCTTTTCTGAGCTTCTCCTCCCGAGGCTGCGGCCAAGCAAGAGGAAAGACTGCTTGATACAAGGCTGGCCCAATTGAAGATTGTTCCTTGGGTTGCCACATGAAAGATAATGGGTATCCATTCAAGCTTGAAGAGTCTGCCATGAGCTCTCCCAAAGATCCTATTAAGCATCAGAGCTATAAACCTGTAGGGATCCCTTAAGCTCACTATATCATACTCACTGCTCTGTCTATATCGGTAAAGCTTTCCCTGCAAGAGCATTTTCTTAAGAGTTTCCACTAGTTCCATTCTGATGTTGTCCAGCCAATCGTCCGATAAGAAAACCTGGGCCTCTGGTAGATGATAAGCCAACGCCACATATCCAGGGCTGAATGCAGCATAGCCTTGTCCTTCAATATTTCCCATGATCATTGTGGTTGTATCTACTCGGGGAAAAATCCATCCAATTACCTCAGAGCATGGGAACAGCTCTGTTCTGGTGGCAACTTTCATGATCGAAGATTTCTCTATGTTAGCATAGATAGATTCTTCTTCACAGCCCGTGTCGGGAACCTCCCTGCGGGAAATCAATATATATATTTCACCCCATTTGTACTCGGGTTCAACACCAGAAACACATTGAGTGTCTTCATATATGTATTCAGTCTTTGATTCAGCTTCTGCTTCTGGCACTTCTTCCACCACTGGGGCCTTCTTCTTTTGTCTTTTGGACATGGTGGATTCGAATTCTTCCTGCCATGTGTAACATCATAATATTAAGCAATTTAAGTTGCAGACATCTACAAGACACTGTGCAGCGTTTTATTTCTTCAATGTGTATTATGACAGCAACTTGTTAGAGAGATAAATGTATGCATAAATAGCCCAAAATGGCCTGACTATCAGAACCACTGAAGCTAATGTACAGTATTCCATGACCTTATCCATATTTAGCATGAAGCAAACTCAGTCTTATGCAATAAAATGAGCAATCTACTGCTGCTACATGATACTAAACAATTTATCAACCATATTCGGGCCAGCATTAAACTCGCATCACTACGCCATGTGCTATTTTCCTATACGGTAGTATTTAGTGAAGCAACTGTATGCATGTACAACAACAAAAAAACTTTGACCATCGGGACCATTAAAATGCAATGTGCAGAGTTCAGGGGTTTAGTCTATGTATAGCAACGAAAGAGATGCTTGAAAGTAGCTATATGCAGTATGACTGCGCAAGTCACCTATGCTTCCAATACCAACAATTTAACCATATAGCTAGGCAAAAATAATTACATTAACTCGACCCCACATTCCATTCTCTGCGGGTATTAATATCATTTTTCTGCACATGACGCTTTCATCAAAACCACTATCCATGCTATTTTCAGTTCGCGAACTACGACAACGGCATAGCCCTTTTAACCATCTAGGGTTTCAGACAACCGAGCCCCGATGGACTTCGCGGGACGGCACTAGCAATACAGGTTGGGGTTCTAAATACCGGGCAAATAGGAAAATTCGACCAAAGGAGGAACCATCAAAAAACCACAAGAAAACCCACCACAAAAACTCCCCCTGGACCTCATCATCTTACAAGGGGAAGCTAGGTGCAGGCGGCGTAATGGCCGCCTGCACCGCGCCTCCATCCACTACGCATGGGGTAGTCAAACACAGGCCGAGGTCCAAAATAATTAATACACAGGTTTAAAAGAAAAACGCCCCCAACTGCGAACAGTCAACCTACATGAGACTCCTCAATATGTGGGTGTTAGCACAAGGCGGGAAAATAATGACTACCGCAAACCTAACCATGGGTAAAACCTCCGTACGCAAGCAGAGCAGGGATAGGGGACACAATCCTAGTAACACACCCAACCGCAGTAAACATCACCAAAAAAAACCTTGAATAGAACGAGGTAGGGCAACAACGAGCCTACCTGGCAGCGACGTGTAACTGACAAGGTGAAAACGGTCGGGTTTCCTCAAATGCCACCTGGATGCGAGTACCGGCATGGTGGTCCACGAGCTTCGAGGGGTCGACAGCGCGGGATGATCATGACATTTTGGACAAACAACACAATAGAATAATCCAATTCGTTTATCCCCATATATAACAAAGACTCGCACGTGCGACGGGTTTTAAATCGGATGAGAAATAACTTTGGATCGGAGGGCGAAACCTTAAACCCTTCCGCAACGGCGGAAAGATATAACATACATCCGTCCGTAGTGATGAGCAAAGCAAAGACTAACAATCAGATGTTGAAATCTTTTAGGATTGGATGATGAAATCCAACACTTCTCCGCAACGGCGAAAGGAAAAACAATAAAGCCTCCGATTTAAAACCAATATCCCGCCGAGGAAAAACACACATATCGGAAAGAAAATCAAACGTGAAATCCCAAACTCATCCGCAACGGCGGAGGCCAAATACAAACATCGTCCATAATGGTGGAGAAAAACATGAAAAACTAAACCAACATTGAGGGCGGAAGCGGCTTTCCATCCGCAACGGCGGAGCCAAAAAAGGACAAATCCCTCCGATGCAACATCAAAAGTCATCCGTAACGGCGGGAAAGGGAAATGGAAATCTATCCACAACGACGGAAAAGTTAATTAACAACTTCCGATTCAGAGTGGCTTCATAGATATTCCCAGGTAAGGATAAGGATTAATAGAAATGGGAATTTTTTTCAACGTTAGAAGGGGATTTCAAATAGGTGGTAAATCAATTCAATCATTAGAAACTCTTTCTGAAAGCTCTCAGACCCTATCAAATAAGAAAAGAAAATAATCTAATCAAAAAAGGGGGGTCCTAAAATTTTTAGAATTTTGGGAAATTGTTGCAGCTGCAACACCTAGATGTATAATGAACTTAGGACTTTCGATACCAGCATCATGCACCATAACATCCTGATGAAACCTGAGGTGAAACCATACCTACAGAAACTAAGAAAGATGCATCCCATTTTAGAGCCCTCTGTCAAGAAAGATCTCGATAAGATACTGGTGGAAAGGATCATATTCCCTGTTAGACACACGCAGTGGGTCTCCAACTTAGTACCTGTTCAAAAGAAGAATGGAGAAATTAGACTCTACGTGGACTTTAGAAACTTGAACAGGGCCTAAGATAAGGACAATTATCATGGCTACAATGGCTGCAAAATCATTCAGGTAGGGTACTATTGGCCTACTTTATTCAGAGACGCTCATGCCTATGTCAGAAAACGTGAGCCTTGCCAGAAGTGTGTTGGAAAAGTAAAAAAACCTGCCTTCCCTTTGCATCCGTTAGTAGTCCAGTTCCCATTTCAGCAATGGGGATTGGATTTTGTCAAACCTATCAACCCTGTGTCTTATTTATAGCACAAATACATTTTAATAGCCACTGATTATTTCACCAGGTGGGTTGAAGCAGTCCCTCTTAGACTGTGTAATACGAACCAAGTGATCTCTTTTATTGAAAACCAAATAGTCACTAGGTTCAGCACTCTTGAGTATCTCATTTTTCATAATGCGTCATACTTCACATCCATTGACATGACTAGATACACCCTTGAAAAGGGGATCAAGCTTAAATTTTATGCCAACTACTACCCCCAGGGTAATGGACTTACAGAATCCTCCAACAAAAACCTGATAAACATCCTGAAAAAGACAGTGGACTCCCATCATAAGAATTGGAATACCCAGCTCTACAATTCTCTTTGGGCGGACCAAATCACCCCAAAAGTAGCCATTTTAACTCCCCTTATTGTTTGGTTTATGGGAAGGAAGTCATCTTACTAGCTAACCTCACCATCCCTTCGTTACAGTTATCCCAATCCATCCAAGAAGACAATTCATCCCCACTACAGTAGAGGATCGAAACTCCACTCAAGTTAGAGGAAGATAGGAAAAAAGCCAAGAAAAAATTCTATCGACATCAACAGTTGGTAAAAAAATGGTTCGATGAGAAGTCCTCCTCTAACAGAAATTTTTCAGTAGGGGATTTAGTATTAAGGTGGGACAAGTAGCACAAAGACAATAAGGAGTATAACGAATTCCAACGCCTTTGGCTGGGACCTTTCATTATTACAGAAAAAATTGGTCCTAGAACTATTCGGTTACAGACACCGGAGGGAGTCATCGACACCTACCCAATGAATGTTTTCCTACTTAAGAAGTATTTTGTCTGAGAAGTTTCATGAATCGTGTACATAGGTTTGGTGTGTTAGTTTTCTGTTTTTATTGTTTTGAGTATTTTCTTTATATTAGTAGGATTTTAATAATCTCTGCACATTTGGTAATGGAGGGTAATTATATTTTTCTCAATATTCAGATCTCTTAACCTTAAAGAAAAACGTGTCAGTTTCCAACCTTTCAGGATTTGTTGTATACATGAATTCCTACTAGTAACTGCAGGATTCCAGATTACTACACTCTTACCCTGGTCAATATCATGCATATTCCTTACTTGTGTGATGAAGGTCACGAAAGGAAGGAGGTTCTTCTTGTCTTAGGTCTCATTAGTGCACTACGTCATATCTTTATAACCTGGTCAACCTTACCTATTTTGGATTCAATCATGGTCATGAAGAAAAATAATTTTATTGTTATGGATTGCAGGATGAGGGGGTCTCATCATGAGTCATCCCACTAGGTTCATAAGTTCTTGGTGGAATGACATATTCACCATATAAGGTGGGGGGATGGCTTTCAGTTTATCTGGAAGATGGAATATCTTATCACAGGTCGGTTCATTCATGATCTGCGAAGCACCAGTGAGTAGCACTATCATTATGTGGATACCAAGCCATGATAGTGTCTTATATTCCATACACAAATAAATTCCTTGTTGCTTCCTTGGAGACAATTATTGTACATTAAGACGAGGGGCTCTTATCAAAAGCCAGCCTTACTATGATCATGGAATTGATTTTGGACTAAAATTATCGTTAGATGGTTCCCAAGACATGATAGTTGCTTTCAGTATTGCGGCTGGAAGACAAGAGGTCTCCTTACTGAGCCAACTTGTTCAGTTTCCAAATCAGGTTTGTGAATGGCACTGATATCCAAAATTTGAGGCAGTGGTCTTATGTCAATATGGTTCTCATATCAAAAAAACAAAAAAGGGCAAAGGAGAATAAAAGAATCTTGATGACCTGCCTGTTAAGATCCAAAATTATTAGGGCTTGGTCCTAGGTTCAAACTGAACTGTGTGCATATGCCTTCTTGAAGGCAAGAGACCCCTACCCTTCATGCCTTCTGAATATGAGTTACATCACTCCTAAATTTTACCATGGATGGGAATGTATGAGTCACTCTTTTGATAATTATTTTGCTGGTTTCATTCTTATATAAACGGTTTTTGTTATCTCGGGATAATCATTTGTTTACTGACATTGTTTTTCTTTTTTCTATGGAAAGGAGTTTTTGTTTGACAGAGATAACTGGTTCTTCCCACCCAGTCGCCATTTGTTGTAGGTACAACATATCCCATGTTATTTAAAACACGGGAGCCCAATTACACATACAAAGGTAACTGCTTGAAGTCCTTTAAACATTTTTTGTGGCCCCTATTACATTTGTCATGGTTTCTTTGTTTTCTAACTTAGCCAAATTTCTGAAATCTATGCATGATTTGTGTGTTTTTGATGAAGTTGCAGTGAACTATCTATTAGTGAAATTGTTTCAACCCACAACCCCCACCCTGCAACCCGCAAATTGTGGATGGCAGGATTTTGAAGTTTGATTTTTTCCAATATTTTCATCCCACAATTTGTGGGATGCAGGATACAAAAATATTGTGTGTGTGTAAAATTGGTCATCCCGCATCTCGCATTCCGCAAGTGTGGAATGCGGATTGCGGAAAAATAGTTTATTTCAATGGTTTTGTTACGTGTCTCTGCAACCCACAACTTGCGGGCTGCGGATTGTGAGAGAGATTGAATAAACTTTTGATGATTTTGTGATCCCGCATCCCACATGTGTGGAATGAGGGTTGCGGGACGGTTAAATAAAGTTTGAAATTTGTAATGAGATCCTACATCCCACAAGCTTAATCTTGACCGTTCATTTATCTTAATCCTACGGTCCTAATGGACTTGGGAAAATCTATATATATTTTGGTGTTTTGTGATTTATTTACCATTTTTACTACTGTAAATTGTTTTGCTGCGTTAAATTTCCTTGCGTTTTTTACCAGTCGACGTTATCACTGTCTGGTCTAATTACAGGTTAGTATGTGAGTCATTTTCCTAATTCAAATTGCTTATTGTTGTTCTGGGTTAAATTAGTTTTAATTCTGTGTTTATGCATTAACAGAATATTTCAACCCTAAGATGTCTCGAATTACCTGATGCAAGAACCTTCAGAGGGATATGCTGACTAAGGACCTGCACTTTGGCATCTTTTCCGATGCTAGTGGCAGAGTCAGTGAAACCTACCAAGTAGATTGGTCTAGGATATACTCTATTTTCGACAATGATGACCTCTCGGACATACATAATGACAAATACTCCTACAAGAGAATTAGGGATTATGGTATCCATTCCATTGTTCATAGACCTACTATCCTCCCTTACAATGACGCGGTTAAATGGATTATTGAACACACAAACCCGAAATACCGCTCCTTCAATAGAAGCACAGGGTTGCAACTCACTAACTTTTGTCCTGAGATCTTTGTCAAAGATTATGCTATCAAGTCGGTTAGACAACTCCTTAATGCTGATTTTTTTAAAGCCTCTAAGTCCAGATATAATTTTTATTAAATTTTGAAGTCCTGGATGAGAAAACCCGATAATTTTTCTTAGAGGAAGGATGACCTTTACCCTATTGATTGGTTTAGGGAACCATACTCTCTGCTAGAAGTTATGTTGTGCATACTGTATGGTCTCCCCAATTGCTCCTATTTTAAAGTTGAATGTTCCCCAATAGCTCATCACGTTCTAACCACAAGAGAATCCCTCCCATGGGATTCCATTCTTTCTCTAGAACTCAAGACAACCATCCAAGACTATCAAAAGGCGACTATGAGGAAGAAACCCAATTTCTTCTTCTCACCCTTCATTGTTGATTTATTTTGCACTGAGTTCCCTTATCCCAATTTGGGATGGAGCTGGATCTTACCAGCCCCACCTGTACACATTTACCATGCAGAATTGTGGGATACCAACTATGTCGCCAGGTTCTACAAAATTTGTGAAAACTTCCTTGGCCATATTTATTTTATAATCTTCAAAAGGGAAGCTACAGCCTTCTTTCCTTAAGCCAAGAACCTTATTGATACCATGGGCGATTAGTACGTTGGATAATTATTTGGATATATCAGAATCTAGGGCAGCAATACTACCCATATGTTACCCAAAGTTGTACCTAACAGGTTGGTTATTGAGGATATATCCTTTCAGACAGTGATTAAAGGAGTTTACAAGAAGCTCACTAGACCGAAAAGAAGAGTTTGGCATAACTTCCCTCAAACCCTTGGACCATTGATCATACCAACTTCAACCTAGGCTACAGAGCTTAGTGACCACATAGTTTCTCTGAAACTGGGTTTTGCCAGCAAAATGAACATGACCCCAATGGGTGGGTTGATTCTCATCTCAGGAAGAACCATTTCAAAGCGGGTTATACTCATGAAGAAGTACTAGATGACCCTATTTACTAAGGAGTCGATAATTTTTTTGAAGTTTTATCCAGAGCTAAAAGCAAAGAGGAACAAAGTCAAATATTATGCTACCAGAAGGAAACAAGAGACAGGTTTCGGGCTTACAAGGAAATGGAGTTGGATATTTTGGAAAAGATGAGAAAAGACAAAGAAGAGAAGGAGGCTCAATCAATTAAAGATTCTTCAGTGACACCAAGCTTAGCTATAGATAAAGGTAAAGGTCCTATGGAGGTCGATGTCCCACAAGCATCTAATGCTCAGCAGTTCAAAGCCTTGATACATACTTCTCAACAGTTTAAACAAAAGTTGACACAGATGACTTCTGTGCTAAATACTCAGGAAGTTGCAAATACTCAGGTGGTTGATGATAAACAGGTAAATTCTACAGTCACTTCAGCATGTGATGATCAGGTGATGGCTGAGATTAAGCCACTTACAATTCTAAAAATTCAGGTTTCCTCCTCTCTAGCTCATACCATAGACTTGACCAATTATGATACTGAAGAAGGAGGAACTTCTCCTATTCCTGTCACTGAAGAAGTTGATAATGGTAACAATTTGTAGGAATTTATGAATTTATTCAGTGGTAGAAATAGGAAATCTTCCTCTGTTCCTGAAAACCCACAACCCACTTTTGGGTCTCATTTTTTTTCCTCAGCACTACTCCTCTCATTGATTCAAACCCTATATGATTTTCCTGTTGGATCAAATTTATTACCTCCATTATCTCAGCTCTATCATGTTGTGACATGCATACTTGCTTCTATCACCCCTATCTTTTTGTACCTACGTATTCCATAATCTACTGCAATTCAATTTCCTAATATTCCACTACACATTCCTTCTTTTTCTCTATCAACATCATGTGTTCCTGAAAAGGTCTCAGTATTTTCATCATCAGTGCCAGCTGATACTATTCATGCTTCATCCCCTGAAACCTCTATTCCAATAATCCTTTCGACTTCTAAAGCAGTTGTTGTCCAAAGTGGTTCTTCTCCTTTATCCACTGCTCACATCACCATGCCTATGCCTTCTCCTACCATCACTTAGACTTCTCCTTTGGTGTCCATAGGGATTGACACTTCTTTCACTTATGAGGTAAGAGATGATTTTAATGAAGATATTGTGATCTCTCTTGGAGATTATCATTATAGAAAGTCTAATAAAGTAGTTGTTAGAAGAGGTAAGAAGAGAAGCAGAGATCAAGGTGATGTAGATACATCTCTCTCTAACCAGGTAGTGTGGACTCAACAATCTGGTGACCCACAAGTGGATGTTGCAGATATTGCTTCTGCTTTGGGATCTTTCACAGGTGCAAACTTTCATGCTGTTAATTCTTTGAACAGAGAGTTTGACAAGAAAAAAGAAGAAATAACCAAACTAAAGGAAGAACTAGAACAAACTAGAAAGAAACATGAGGCTCATGTTGTTGATTTAATGAAGATATTTGAGGACAGGTGTAATGAGCTACGGGAGAAGAATACTTCTCTTTAGGATGAGCTGCTAAGTGAGAAGACTGTAAATTTTGTCTTTATGCAGAGAATAGTCTTGCTTGAGAAGTATTGTGAAGATGCAACTGCAAGTGCAGCTTCATCTTCGTTCTCTAAATTCTCACAAGAAGAATTCAAGGAATTAGTTCTCAAGACTAATCAAGAGCATTATGAATTAATTAGTGAATTGTTTAAAACTCTGGATAGTATTTGTTATCACTCCAAGAAACTCCTCTAGGTTGTAGCTCGAGGATGCCTGGTAACTTAAACTGTTTTTTGGATTTTTCTGAATTGGATCAAGCTAGATAACCTATATAACCTCTCACTCTCAAGACATGCATGAAGCTCACTCAATCACAAGGATTTTAGTTGCAACTTGTTCAGTAGTTTGACAAAAAGGTGCAGGGATGGAGAACTCACCAGGATGGCAGACTTACACGCATAACACATGCATATAAATGGCTAAATCCTGTTGAGGATGGTGTTTATAAATCGAAATATCACTAAATAACCAATAGGATGACAGCTATCATCCCTTTAATAAATCTGAAAATTACCTAAATGCACATCCAGGCAATAAACACAGTAAAGAAAGAGATGGCTGAAAAAACCACAACAAAAGAGCTTATACTTAGAATAAATCAAATGAGACGCTTGATAATGGAACAGGCTCATAAATCCCTAGAGTTGAACCTTTATTAATGAAATAATCATGGGCTTTATATCCTTTTACAAAATTTTCAGATCCTAAAAATCCGATCTGTTTGCATAAAAAATAAATGAAAGTCATAATTTTTTCCCGATTAGGGCTTCAAACCCTTGCTAACGATTTGTTTATTCGTTGTGAAGATCTAGTTCACTGGGCGATCTTTTAATGACTGAAGTGGTAGATGATAACCACTACTACTAGTTTGCTGTGAAATTGCCGCCAACAGCCAGTGTATCGGCGTTTAACTGAAGTGCCTCGTCTTGTTCAATCCATACGAAACCCCTTTTTACTTTGTTGTCGCAGTCGCTGATCGAAAGCTTTGTCTTCTTTAATCTTGTTTCTTCCGCCATTTCAGTGCTCCAAGTCTCTTTGTTGCTGTAGTATCGGCGCTCCTTAGATCATCAGTGTCGCGACGGCTTCTTCATCGACGGTCATAGGTTTCTTCTTTTATCTCATCTGCGCTCCTAATCGGCGTTCTCCATAACTAACACATTGGTAATTGGGAGTGGTAATTACCGGAGTTGTTCGTCTTCTTTCTTCTGCCGTTGCGGCTTCCAATTTCACTATCTTGCCAATGGCTAGTGATACTGAGTTTCGATGCCAAAGTTTCATTTGCTTGTGGACCCCGTATTTTATATTTCTTCCACCGTTGCGGCTACTTAGAGGAATAATTCGCCGTCGGTTAGTCTTTAGCCTCTTCGACGCCGAAGTTTCCGTTCTCTCTGATCGGTGATTTTGATTTACCGGCTGCCTTTAATCATTCTATTCTCTGTAGTTGCGAAACTTCTAGTCACTGTGTTTTCCGTAGTTTCGATGCCCTTGGGAACTAGCTCGTCGATCTGTTAAATTTTTCCAATCACGAACTAAGTCTTTCTTCCTTCCATAGTTGCGGCTCCGCAGAGGACTGTCTCGCCGATCTGTAGTCTTCACCACTTCCGATTACTGTTTGAAAAATGCTCCGATGGTGTAAAATTTTCAGCAATATGCCTATCTGTCGAAGGGGTTTTCCACCTGCTATTTATCTTCCATCTTTCAGTGGCTAATGAGATGTTCTGATCCTCGCCCAAGCCACCGAAGCTACAACTTTGTGAAATTTGCATCAAAAATAGAGGTCTTCAAAATTGTTAGTGATCTTCATATCCTTTAGTGCATCATTTAAATTCTTCCTATTATCATAAATAAATTTATTTTATTTTGGGAGATAACAGTATTTTTGAGGACTCATCTTGTTTTTGATAAAATGTATGTTACTGTTGAAGATCAGGTAGACAAAAGGGAAGAGGCTTCCAAAGCATATGATGATCTTGTAGATTGGAAAAGATACATGAAAGATAGGCCAAAAAACATCACTATTCTTAGCAGTTTCCAGCTGAAGAAGGTTAGAACTATTTTATGTGCTTGGGAAGAGCTGAATGAAACAATTGGTGAAGCTATTAAAAATGTGCAGGCTATCTGTGGAAGGAGGTGGAATTCTACTGACAATTTAATGACACTTTGTGTTTTCCTTTAATGGGTCTCATCGAGAATGCATGCCCGCTGAAACTCATGATTGAACAAGTTGAACAACGGTGAGATGAAGCAAAAGAGAAGATCCAGGGGCTTAGTCATTTCAACATTGATGATGTGGATTAGTTAATAAAACAATCACTTTCTATTGAAGGGAAGATCCATATCTACATTCATATTTGGCATAAGTTAGCGAAGAATGAAATAGAAGATCACAAATGCGATGCCCAACTTGGACTTGAATCTGCTAACTATCCCAATTTAGATGAGTTGTAAGAGATTTGGAAAATATGGAGAGATTTTCTTTGGTATTTGCTTTGTTTGGGTTTTTCGATCCCATTTTGAAGGGAATTGATTATTTTGTCACTAATTATTTAAGGGGTACACTTCAGATGTATTGGGGGTACTTTGGAAGGGGAAATATTTGGACAAGAGACTGAGGATACCTCTGTGTACTTGAGTTTTATTTAATTTCTTACAAAACTTGATTTAATACCGTATTGATATCATTTCATATCTCTTGTTATTGATTTGATTAAATCTCTTTAACAGATCACGATTTTTCCTATTTCAGATGGATCAATATCAGTGTTAGTTATTTGTGATTGATAAATGCATTTATGTATAACTTTGATTTCTCTCTGTTACTGATTCATGTATTGATAAAATTTTAAAGAATTTCTTCTTTTAAAAGTCTTTATCTATTTCTGCAAATGATTCAATGGTAAAATTAGAAAGACAAACATGTTGGTTTTTCAATTAACATGCATACATGCAGGTTAACCTTGAATGATACGATATTAAGTTGCATTCAGTTGGTTTTCATTAATTGATTGTGAGTCAAGTGATAAGTTAATTAGTCTCATTTACATTTATGTTAATTTGATGAAAATACTTGTCTGTCTTACACCTCAAGTTGGTCTGTCAATCAATTCAACATCCTCTTTTAGTAGCTTAGATTTAGATCAGATTTTCTTTCATAGTTAGATTTGAGTTTCTTTTCTTTGTATTACCCATCCCGTTTTCCAATATGGAAAATAGATCCTTCAAGGATCAAATCCACAAGAACTAGCAGATGCTAGGAATATCCGTGGGAGATCACTACACCGAACATGCTGGGGATACGTCTTTCCTTAAGCAGGACCTTTCAAAGCCCTTCAGTGTGGGTTTTACCCCTATGTTGTAAGGGTTAGACACTTCAGCCACATACACAACTGAGGCTTCAAAATGGTCATAATTAATTTAAAGACGGTCGTAATTAATTTAAAATCCTGAGCGATTTTGGAGGCATTCTTTTAGGTCAAATCTATATTTTTGGTACAATAACTACCATGGATGTGATAGGAAAGTGGTGAAATGAATATAAATTTCCTTAATCATTCAGATGATCACCCATGTGATGGAAAGGACAACTACCTTTCCATTTATGACCCACTCGTGTGAAGAACATACAATGAATGACTAGAAATTATTACCATTCGCACCCAAGTATTCAATAATTATTCTATATTCAAGAAGAGAAATGTTTGTTTGCAACTACAAGAGTAAAACTATGTTTTCTACGGAGCATGGTTATATTGATTTCCAACACAAGCATAGCTATTGAGTCTAAGCTCACGACTGCATCACCCATATTTATCATGGAAGAAACTCCTTGAAACGTTTCATAGCAGCCTGTAGCTGCCGAAGAAGTTGAACAAACTCCATTTATCCCTTAAGTTAGGTTACGAACAGACCCACCGGGTCAATCTGGTATAATAATAGGGAAATGTTCTGGGAGACGAATAAAGAAAGCAAAAACACCACCACAACATCAAGAGGAGGAGGAGGAAGAAGAATCAGGACCTGTGACTATGCTACCATATGTTCCAACAAAACAATATGAAGCATCTGCCAAACCTTCAAATGTTGACCTTCATTGATCATGACATATGGAAACACCAATATTTGGACATGATGAACTACATGGTTGTTATATAGTATACACCAGATATCCCGAAGTGCCTAGCTCCAATGGAATGGGAAAGAGGACTGGACCAGGAAGGTTTACTATTGTTGATGTATATGTCACATTTTAGGTGAAGCATAGAAGTAAATGTGTGTGTCAATAATTTATTGCTATCATTTAATGGTGGTTTCCTATGGCTCGACAAGAAATTTTTTGTGGATGTCGAACTCATAGAAACAATTAGAAGATTTCCAGTTGTAGGCATAGACCCAATGCTGGTTTTCAAGAAATATCGGGACACTATGTTGATGAATAAGATGAAGGACAAATATGATTTGTTGAGGGATACCATAGGTTTCTTAATCAGCTCCATCAATGATCATATTGTTTGATTCTTTGCAAAGGTGTTAGCTACCAAATTATTGCGGAAGATGTGAACGAAACAATGTACTATAGGTACAATCGCAGTGATTGAACTCTGTGTGGACACAGTTTGGATGAATTGGTCACGTTATCTGTTGAATGAATTATAGCAAATGTAGAAGAGTCTCAGGAAAAAAGAACTGCATTCCACTACTCCTGGCTACTCATTTTGATTTCATTTGTCAAATGGTCGGAACTAGCAAATACCAAGCGTTAGACATACCAATGAGCTGTCGAGGAGCTCAATACCAAAATATCTGGTTTGAGAAAGATAAAAAGGATCAATAGAGAGAGACAAAAATGTTCAATTCTTCATGCATAGAGAGTCCCTACGCCATCAAGTGAAGAATCAAGAAAGAATTATGGAAGAAATCATTCGACGGTTTTGAAACATCATTAATTTTGTAATTGGGCCACATCACATCTTGTTGCAACTGTGAAAATATACACAACGCCAATGGTTAGAGACCCAATTTGTGTTGTCTGAAGAAGAAGTTGAGGCCATTACCCAAGATTAGCCAAAATAATGGCGAGTTCCTGTCGCCGATGACCTACTATTTTCTGAAGAAGAGCTGCGATAGGATGACCCACAAATACAGAAGGATGATGAATAGGGAGGGGACCCACCACTACCGGAAATAAAATATCCCAACCCTCCCCAAAATGGTTCAAGTAAAACCTTGATAGACCTAATGGTAGGAGACAAGAGGAAGCAGACTAAGGTAAAGCATCCTGAGACAAGATGTAAGAAAAAGAAAGTATGATAAAACTACAAGAGCTATCAGCCTTGATGGTGAATATTTTACCCTTTTGACAGAATGTATGGCATAAATTGTGAGACAAGCCATGAATAAAATAGAAGAGCACCAGATAGAGATCACATGAAGTATTACAAATTGACTATAGATTCTCTGCAAAGTTGTAAAATAAGTATGGGTCGCAGGCGACTACATACCACCCTTGGCAGAGTCGCAAGACTTACATGGCTGGTCAGAAGAGTGACAAAGTGAGGTATCAATACCAATTCCAAAAATAAAGACCCAAGTGGAGGTAGAATCTCTTGAATTGGGCACAACAGAGTTGAATACTATGGCCAAGAACTTGGGCCACATGAAAATATATTTTTCACAGATGCCGCTATATGAAGTCTATGTAATGCAGAATGTCGCAGTCACGAAAATGAAGGTAATAAAAGGCGTATTGATTAAGAAGGAGAAAGTATTGAATAAGTATGTTAGTAAAATGAATATAACAATCAAAGAAACAGAACAAAAATATAAAACATGGCAGGAGGACAGGCACAAGATCCAAAATGTTGTAGAACTTGCTTGCAACAATTTTGTAGATCAAGGCATAATAGGAGAAATGTTCACAGAAGCAAAAGTCATTCGACTTGGAGAAATTGTAGAGTACCTTCACAAAAATGTCATAGAATTAGAAGCACAGGTAAAACCTAGTACACCCCTAGAGGTGTTAGAAGAAAGAAGGATGAAAACATCAGAAGTTGCGAAGAAAATAGAAGAGGCGGAGGTACTATATTCCAAGGCATTCAAACAAGTTTCTTAGACTTGGGAAGAATTGATCAATGATGCCGAGCTAGAAACATTCGCAAAGCAGCTGCGCATTGTTGATACGAAGGAGACTTAGCGAAAGAATGAAATGAAAAATTTACCCTTAGTTGAGAAAATGGATAAGTCTATGGATATGAAAAAGTTACAGGCATCATTCAACATGTACATTAGAAGGTGCGACAAGAAACAGAGTCTACAGGACTTGCAATGTCGGAACACATCAATTCGAACCTTGTGGAAAACTTGCAATGGAAAAAGAGGATATGCGACAAGAGAAAAATGAGATAGTGAAAATATTTCAATATTTTCAAAGTGATTTCGCCATAGCTACAGAAGTTTTGGAGTAGTGCAGCATGGCTTGGGACAAGCCACAGGTGAGTGTTGGGGGCCATTGTCCCTAGGGAAATATAGGCATAATCCAATTATAATTATGCTCAGAAGTATGAAGAGTCTAGTTGCACAATAGAGGAAGTTGCGATGGAGGAACAATGATGATAAAAGAAGCATCTACAGAGGAAGTCACGACGAAAGAATAGATATGACAGAAGAAGTAGCGGTATAAGGGAATATGCGACAGAAGCAAGTGCGAAGGAATAAGTTCGCAGCAGAAGGAAAGATGCGACGAGATCAACCACGATGGAAGGAACCATGATAAAAGGTGTGCAACGGTTGAAAAGGAAATCTTGAGAGATCATGGGTAAGAAGTTGGCTAAGAGTCACATGTTCTTTAGGGAATTAAGCATCTTTTTATTTTGGGTTGATAGTTCCTACTGACAGTTGTAACTAGAATAGGAATGATAGTCTATCAGCTAACAAAATGATTTCAGCTGATTACAACATGTAAGAGTCTATAAAAGGAAGAACCAAAGTTGTGTCTAGGTTTCTTTTGTTACTCCCTGTTCAGTTAGTTTTGTTGTTTACTTCCTAATGGTCTGTGTTTGTTAGAAGAGTTGAAGACACGAGTGAGTCAATCAAAGCTGTGTGAAAATCAACAGTAAAGGGAAGGAAAGGAGAACTCCATAGATATGAAACTAGAGAGGATGATGCAAGAGAGAAGTTTGTATAGAGTGTAGAAGAGTATCCGGAGTAGACTCTACAAGATGAGTGTGCAGACAAAAGGTTCCATATAATTATTCCATATGAGGAGTTCCTTTGTGGTTTTTCCAGATGGGTTTCCACATTAAATATTGTGTCAATTTGTATTTGGTGAATGTGTTTGTATCGCATGAATGTATGATGTGAATAAATGTTTATGTATTTTCTTATAAATACTTCTTGTAGGCATCTGTCACACTATTTCTAGTTGGAATCTTTGTCAAGGAATTATATTGATTGTTGTAATCTATGTCGATGGATAAGTAGAGTAATATATTAAATGTGCATAATAAATATAAGTAATACATCCAATGGCTTCGGTCGAGCGAGATGGTAAGATGTTGTGAGAGGAGAAATCCCCACCCAACTGTAGAAACCTGGTTTTGGAAGTTACCCATAAGATATATTTTGGGTGAGACTACATCTATGTCACAGGTACTACTGACTAAGCCTTGTTCTGTTTGGTCGATATGTTAGGCTTTGTTGTCGTATAAAGAAGGTTTGAACCTGGGTTGAAGGGACAAACACCAAAAAATGGTTTTTTTGTTGACACCGAGAATGATTGTGGTGAGGGATATGTTTTGGCACCCGACGAAGATGGAAATTAAAGAGTGGGTGGATTCTAAATAATTATAGTTTGCACGAGAAGAAAGTGAAGGATCACGGTTAAATCTGAAAAACTAGTTGTAGCGATACCTCTATACGGATATTCATGAAATTTTATTTTGTGATTTTGGTATTTTGTTATATGAGTGGTTTTCGAAGCTAGCAACCCAACGAAAATTTTTCCAAAGGGGACAACTGGTAGAGAGGAATCCTTAGCCGATACAACGACTGAAGAGTATTATAAACCCTATGTCGAGGGATGTTTTTTTTGGTAGTTATTTTAAAGGGATACATTACTGAGTTTTTTTCCGACATAATAAAATCATATAGTGAGGTGGAAGAAATTTTTTCCAAGGACCACAAGGAAGATACTTGACATCTTTAAGAATTTGGATAAAAATGCTTGTATGAGAAAAATGAATTATGAGAATAGACTTTGATGAATAAAGAACTGTATATAAAGCCATGGGTTTTGTCTTAGAAGAAGTGTGTAAAATATGGAGCAAAGTAAGATGAGATGTTCCCTGGTGATAGCGGAATCGTACTAGAAGGTGGACGTCTAAGAAGTGGAAGGAGATTCCTGTCATAAAAAATAAGAAGAACTGTGACAAGAAGAGGAAGTTGCAGTATGGCCAGTGGAGAAGGATACGGGTTGAAAACAAAATTTGATGGAGGTTATTACATTTAAGAATAGGAATATCAGCCTATCCTCGAATGGGAAGAAGAAGAAGAAAAAGGACCAGATTCGGAATACGAATATGACACACCTACGACTACGCATACTTCTCTGGAGGTAAGATCCGAAAGATTATATCCTGGTAGGTTTTCCAATATAATTAATACTAATTGTGGGAATAGTAGACAAGGGAGTCCTATTATCGAAACCTTTTGTCCAGCATTACCAAGGACCAATATAATGGCTAGGAACAACATTAATTTGTCGATATTCAACGAAAAATGGGTTAGAAGACCCAAAGCACCATTGGTTTCTATGTGAAGCCATATGGACTGTGATACAAGTCCAAGATGAATCCATGAAGAAGGTGCTATGATCATGACCCTGAGGGGTTGTGCAGTGGAATAGTATATGAATTTTTCTATAGTTCTAGCAGGATTCGCACAGAATACGCTCAACCAAATTTGACCAGGACTAATAGACGAGATTAGAAATCCCAAATATGAATCTTAGTGCATCGCATAGATTAAAGAGATTAAGAAATTGTCTATGGATTCTATGTGGGACTTCGACTAGATATTTAAGACGTTGATGGATAAAGTAATATTCTAGATGTCGGACATACAACACAAAGAGTAGTTCATTACAGCATTGTTACCACACATCTAGATTACCTTGATGCAACAAAATATTGCGTCGAAGACTGAAGCACTGGAGTTGGCCATGAAGCTAGAATCCTCACCTGTAGTAGAAATTGGTGCATGAATGATGAAGATTTAGTCGCAGCTAGAAAATCTTACGGTGCAACTCCAAGACATTAAGAAAGGGAAGGAAATCCAAGAATAAATTTGGTGTACTAGATGCAAAACTTAAGGAAATGACAAGGACAATTGCTCGACGTTCTTGAACTATGTCGCAGCAGGAGCACTGAACCCATTAAATACACAAGGGATTCCTTGGTGTAGAATATGCCAGACAAGAGGTCATCGTTCGAAATATTGTCTGTACTTACAAAATATTGTAAGTGCACAAACTAGTTTATATTGTAAATGTTGTGAATCAATATGCCACGATGAGAAGGACTACAGAGCCTTCCAACTGCTGTAGGAGAAAATGGTTGAATATTATTTAATGAAAATGAAGAGAAGATGAAAAATGAGCGGACTCAAACTCAATATCCATAAGGTCAATATCCTCAGCCCCAGTATTCACAAAATCAATACTCGCAACAACAATATCCTCAACCAAGGGTGGTGGAAATTTTCGAGGTTGAGGACAAGGAGGAGGATTTAGTTATGGAAGAGACCAAATCATATGTTACAACTGTGGACAACCAAGACATTTTTTCAGGGTCTATGCCATCCCTGCAAAGACATGTTGGTATTGCAAAGCCTTTGATCATACTGTTAAACAACATCTGCAGTTGATTTTGAAATGGAAGGATAGAAATGTGGGAAATCTAAACCCTCTGTAGAATCCCAATCTGAATCCCAACCAAAATATCCAGATGATTTCTGTTGAGTTGAGGGAACCAAATATTGTTGTCATAATAAGAGTAGGTACTGCGAATCGAGCAGACCAAGATGCATAGCATGGGAAACCATAGGTGTGACCGACAGCATAAAATAAAGTGTCATTCAACATCCAAAGTGAAAATGAAGTATTCTTAGATGCCCAAATAGAATTTGTCGACAAGAATCAAGCGTCGACATCCGTGCCTACTCTGCCAAGAAGACTGATAATGCAGATGCCTAAAATCTTTGATTAGTTGTTTTGAAAGAATCACACAGGTGAGGTTAGTAAGATTAATGATTTTTTTAAAAGATGCTTATCACTAATACATGATAAAGATTATGTCGTAGAACTGACGGCTCTAATCGAAGAACATGAAGAAGAAGTGTGACCAAAATGAAGAGTAAACCATGTAGGTAAAATATTAAATACCAGTCGTGAGTTACGAATAACTGCCTAGATAGGAGATTATGATATGGATTACATTATCCTAGATTCGAGATCTAATGTCAACATTATAACAAGACAAACATGGCAAAGCATGGGGAAAACACGACTGGATTGGTCTCCCATTCAACTCAGACTAGAAAATTAGTAGAAATTCCTACCTATTGGTTGACTGACTCAAGTTCCTGTCGAGGTAGAAGGCCCGAGAATGTGAGTTGATTTTGAAGTGATTGACATTCTCAATGACACAAACCTATATCCTACAATGTTGGGGATTGACTAGGAGGTCAATAATCAAACCATCATAAATTTTAAGAAAATAATCTTATCATTTGAAGATTCATTGCTAAGGGTGGTTGTACCAATTGATCTGCTAGAAGGTCAGAGATACGTCGAGAAAGTAAATAGTGAAGGACAAGGAGACTATCTTGACCATATTTATAATATCACGTCTTCGAGTGACGACTATGTAAATACAAAAACTGATATAAATCTTAGTTGGAGAAGTATTATCTCATATACATCATATTCAGGCGAAGCAATGGAACACTGGAATAATCGAATGCATGAAGTATCCATGAGAAAGTGTGCAAGAATTACACAGTCTGTACAATGGGTAGGAATTGAGGAAAATGAGCTAACTACTTATGAAGGTTTGCCTAAACTTGAATATTTTCTGACAGAGTTTGAAGAAAAACTCATAGAACATCAGCGCTTTTCTACCTTGGACTTTCTGCTGAAAGCTACACCCACCAGATGGTGGGTCGCACATAAAGAATCTATCTCGGAATGTCCACAAAGTCAAATATTGTTGGAGATAAGGTTTCGAGAAGAGATCAGATATACTAGTAAAAAATATATAGGATTGGCCAATCTTATCAACCATATTGAGTATTGTCATGCAACATGAGATGCATGTCCGTGACAGGAGCGGGTTCATTAGTTCATACACACATTAGACATGATACCAAGGAGATGGTATACATCAGTTGAACTAAGATGAGAAACTATTGAATGGGGTCAATTAGCTAGTAGATTCATACACACATTTGATTTTTCTGATGATCATCCATTGATTGATGTCACACTGGAAGTAATCAAGATAAAGATATTTGAAGATATCCCTATCGCAATGACAAACTTCAATCAGCACTGTGCAACAATTCAACAATGGATGAAGTGCTATAATGTGAAGGGAGAACCTGATGACAATGACCCACTCGACGTAAACATACCTAATTTTGAAGGTACATGTGTAGTGGAAGGATTCAATATTTCTAACAACTAATTTCTAAACCCGCTAAAATTCAAGAAAGTAAATATTGGCACCCCTAAGAATAAACCATTTTCCAATATTGGAGATTACTGGGATGATGAGACTATCAGGAAAATCATAGATCTATTACATGAGTTTCAAGATTTGTTCCCTAGAAAATTCTCAAAGATGAAATGGATTGTCAGAGACCTTGGAGAAATGAAGAATTAGAGGAAATTTCAACTCCAAATGGGCCTCCTAAAAAAATTAATAAAATAATAGTTAAAATAATAAAATAGTATTTATTAATTTTGGAGGAAGAAAAGAATAAAACTACTTTTTTGTTTGTATTTTCGACATATCTCCCCGCTTTTTTACTCAAATTTTGATTCAGAGAGCTCGTTGTATGTAGAATTAAATTCTGAATCCAATGAGTACCCACTTGGCATACTTTTGACAAACCCGGCTACCCCAAAAACAATAAATACCTGAAAAAATATGACGATGACATCATCATCACATTTTTCAGGTATTTCCTTTTTTTGGGGTAGCGGGATCTGTCAAAAGTATGCCGAGTGGGTACTCATTGGATTCAGAATTTAATTCTACATACAATGAGCTCTCCGAATCAAAATTTGAGTAAAAAAGCGGGGAGATATGTCGAAAATACAAACAAAAAAATAGTTTTTTTCTTTTCTTCCTCCAAAAGTACTCGTTCGATGCAGAATTTAATTCTGCATAAAACGAGCTCTCCTAGTCAAAATTTGAGTAAAAATGCGGGGAGATATGTCAAAAATACAAACAAAAAAGTAGTTTTTTTAATGATCCCCAAATTTATATTAAAAAGGTGTTTAAGACCTATACTTTGTTTAAAATTTAAAGCAATTTCATTGGCTAACACGTGATGACATGGAATTTGAATTAGAGTTAAAAGTGCCATTTTGAGTTGAAATTTCCTCTAATGATACCATTAAAGACCGACATGAAACCTATCAAGTAGCGATCATACCGATTGAACCTGCGGTATAAAGGAAAAGTCAAGGCAGAGCTGGATCGAATTTTGGATGCAGGTATCAAAGAAACTATAGAAGAATCAGAATGGATCAATCCAATATAAGTGCAAGATAAAAATACTACTGGTGAAGTGTGGATTTGCGTCAACCTAAGAAAATTGAACGATGCTTGTTTACATGACCCATTTCCGACTCCATTTATAGATGAGGTACTAGAGAGTGTCGGGGGTCAAGAAATTTATTGTTTCACTGATGGGTTGTCTATATACCATTAGATTAGAATCACAAAAGAAGACTAACATAAGACAACCTTTGCAACAGAGTGGGGTTGTTTCCATTACACAATAATTCCCTTTGGAATAAAGAATTCTCCCGCTATTTCTTCTAGAATAGTAGTGGTTGTCTTTAAATACTTTATTCATAACTTTCTTGAGGTATAATTCGATGATTGGATAGTATTTTGGCTCATTAAGGATCATATTGAGAGCCTGAAGATGATGTTGGAACGGTGTCGCTAGTATCAAATTTAGTTGAACTTAAAGAAATGTGTCTTTTGTGCCTCATTTTGAATTCTGTTGGGCCATGCAGTTTATCACGATGGAATTTTGTTCGAACTTGCTAAAATTACGATTATTGTTGACCTACCACCACCTACCATAGTGAAACAATTGAGAGATACATTGGGACATACATGATACTACAAAAAAATTATCAAAGGATATACAGAGGTGACTGCTCTAATGGAGAAGTTATTGATCAAAGATGTTAAGTTTCAGTGGATGAAAATTTTCTAAGAAAGTCTAGACACTTTAAAGAAAAATATGGTTACAACACCCATACTTGTATTTCCAGACTAGAAAAAGGAATTTCATGTACATTTGGATGCATCATCTATCGTTGTCTACGTTGTACTAGTGCATCCTAGTGATTCGAGACACATGACAGTCAGACTCATGTGTGCAAATTGAAGGTCTTGTATGGATTGAAACAAGAACCCAGGACATGGTACAATAGGATGGATAGCTTCCTAATGAGCCTATTCTTTACTAAAAGTAAATCAGATTCCAATCTCTACTTCAAGGTTGAAGGATAAACACAAGTGATGCTCCTATTGTATGTCAATGACCTGTTCCTAATGGGAGAGGCAAACTCATTGAATATGCAAAGAGGAGACTTTCTACTGAGTTTGAGATGAAATACCTGGTATGATGCACTACTTCTTAGGCATGAAGGTATGGTCGATTGTGGATGGGATTTTCCTTAGCCAAGGAAGGTATGCAATTGATATTCTGAAAATATTTGGAATGCTAGACTGCAAAGTGATAACCACACATATGGCATTGAACTTGAATATTCCATATGATGCTTCATTAGATTCAGTTGATGCCATAATCTATTGCCGAATGATTGAATCATTGATGTATCTGAAAAATACAATACCATACATGCTTTGTTGTGAACACCCTAATCAAGTTCCCGATGGATCCAAGACATGTTCACCTGATTGTTGCAAAGCATGTATTGAGGTACCTAAAGGGTGTTATAGCTGATTTTACCACACATGGTTGATCACATATTTGTGGAATTTCCTGTCCCTATGCAGACTCTTTAGACCCCATGGAATTATATTATCCTTTGATGTTCCAATATAATCCCTAAAAAACCCTTGTTTGTTGTTGCACGTGACTTTTAACCCCATACTTGCGTGTACATGAAACTTTTGACCTCAAACCCGCATACATCGAGATGTGTGAATAAGTCCAAACATTTTCCTCATATGAGTCTAAAGATCCTGACTCTTGGCCTTCCAAATTCCTTGAGAATGATCGGATTCGACCCTCTATTTCCCTTTTGGAGTGTTATCTAAGGAACCGCTTGGATACATTGAAGGGGAGGAATTGAAGAGCAAAGAAACTATAGTCCATTGTTGCCTCAGTTTGCTTATACTTGAGTCTGCATCCCTTTTTCCCTTTGAAGCACTTTATGTTCTTCCCAAGATTTCCTTTGTCTTGTGAGCTTGCTATCGAGAGATGGAGGATTGAGGTGGTGGAGGCCTAGGTGGAGGACTTGGTTTCTTTGGTTCGTAGACGTGCCGACAGAAGTTGTCACTCTTGTAATATTTGATTTTATTAATAGAAATATCTTTTCCTATCCAATTAATGTGCATTTGAATATGAATATTGTATCCATGGATGTATTTAATTGCTTATACATTGTTGAATATATATGCTAGAGTAGGTATAACACATTATTATAGAGCATGCTTGTCTTGCTTGTTGTTGTTGAGAGTGAATTGCTAAAGCAAGCATGAACTGGAAAAGATCAACGGGGATCTACTTCAACCATCCGAAACAAGATACGATTTGATATCCCTTAGTGTTATATGTTTGGTTTCTCTTGCATATTGGGAAATATTTCTTTCTGGTGTCAAGCTGTCTGTAGAGGTATGCCCCAAGCCATAGGAAGTTTCTCTCCATAACAGAATTGGCAACTCCACTAGGGATGTTCCTTGTTTTTGTTTTGGGTTGGGTGCACAATGTGCTTGATATTCTTGAATTGATCTCTGTTTCTCCCTGTTTCTTTATTGAATTTAGTAGTATGTTCATCCATTGACACTCCCCTAGATTGGTTTGACCATTGGCCTGATTTTTACCACTTTCTTCGCTATATACACAGGTTTTTGGCTAAAAGTCATGTACATACGTGGTTTTTTGGCAAAAATTTGTGTATACATGCAGGATTTTGGTTAAAATCGGTGTATACATGCAGGTTTTTGGAAAAAAGTCATGTACATACGCTACTGTTCTTTATACAGTTGCAGATATCCTCCCTTTTGGTTGAGTTTGATTTTGTGGGAAGTTGATGGGTGGGTTGTGAGTGTGGCTGGGTCTTCCTAGGTTCTGATGTTGTCTGTTGACTGCTTCTTTCGTGACCAAAGACTACTTTTTCATTGATTTTTCTTTGAAAGTAGTTCTAGTCATTTATCTCATTTTTTGTTTTTCCATTAGTGCATTACTCTTTTTACAGAGAGAAACTTCCTATGTCTTAGGGCATACCACAATAGACAACTTGACACCAGAAAATCAATCTTTCCTAATGCAAGAGAAACAAAACATCTAACACTAAGGGATATCGAATCATACCTTGTTTCGAATGGTTGAAGTAGATCCCCATTGAGATTTTCCAATTCACGCTTGATTTATCAAATTGCTCTCAACAATAGAAAACAAGGCAAGCATGCTCTATAATAATGTGTTAGACCTACTCTAGAATATATATTCAATAATGTATAAGTAATTAAATACATCCATGGATACAATGTTCATATTCAAATGCACATTAATTGGATAGGAAAAGATATTTCTATTAATAAAATCAGATATTACAAGAATGACAACCTCTGTCGACACATCTACAAACCGGAGAAACCGAGTCCTCCACCTGGGCCTCCACCACCTCAATCCTCCATCTCTCCATAGAAGTCTCACAAAGCAAAGGAAATATTGGGAAGAACACAAATTTCTCCAAAGGGACAAATGGATTCAGACTCAAGTATAAGAAAACTGAGGCAACAATCGACTATAGTTTCTTTTCTCTTCAATTCCTCCTCTTCAATGTATCCAAGGGGTTCCTTATATAACACTCCAAAAGGGTAATGCAGGGTCAAATATGAGCATTCTCAAGGAATTTGGAAGGCTAAGAGTCAAGATATTCGGACTCATTTGAGGAAAATTCCAAAAATGTTTGGACTTATGCACACATCTCGATGTATGCGAGTTTAAGGTCAAACATCGTGTGTACACGTGAGTATGAGGTTAAAAGTTGCGTACAACAATAAACAAGTGTTTTTTAGGGATTATCTTGGAACATCAAAGGATAATACAAGTCCATGGGGTCTAAAGAGTCTGCAGAGGGACAGGGAAGGCCATAAATATGTGATCGACCATGTGTAGTAAATTCAACTATAACAGATGCCCCCTAATGTGTGAGGTCATAGGGGTAACATGATGGCTGAAATACATTATAAAATCCATCCCAAAAGTGGATTAATTAATACCCTAGTGGAACAACCAACCACTTATCAATAAAATACAATGATAAATCTATGCATGTGACTCCAAATACATGGAGCAGTCCCGAATACATAAGAGTACAATGGCCATGAATAGGAATGATATACAAAATGTCATGTGTGATCATCACCACGTACAATATACAATAGATAATAAACTCCAAAGTGGATGAAGATATACAATAGATCAAGATCTCCATAATTGTTGAAGATATCTGATATACACTAGAATCAAATCACGAGAGATGAAATCTCATGAACACTGGAACGATCAAGGAGGTAGCATACATGGAATGCCACCAAGATGGAAGGTATTCTATGTGTAACACTACAAGTACATGTCCTACTATGTGAATAGATGTGTCGAGGTCAAACATAGTACTCCATCATCTGATTACAGGTCATTGATGTACACCGTTAACAAATGTGATATCACCCATCGATAATGAAAATGGGAATCAAGGTACATAGTGAAATATAACAAGTGTGAATAGATGTGTTGACGTTGAACACTTGGAAGAATCCATCGATCATAGGACATTGATGTATTCCCAAAACTGTCGATGGCGAGAGAACCTACCATTGCTTGGAACTAGTTTGCTTTCCCCCTGACACTCGTCTCCTCCTAGATTTGTACTATAAAGCACTTTTATTATTTTTTAAGCTTTTCAAAATATCTGAAAAAAAATATAAAAAAATAAAAAACCAAAAATCCAGGAAAGAAAAGATGCTATCTTTGGAAGCAGTTGAGTTGTGTCGCCTTCGAACAGAGCACTATATATTACATCCGTTGGTTGGGTTATTAGTTTGACTTTAGGAGCTGTACTTGTTACTTTGAGTTTATCTCCACCGACTGGTTAAGCTTCCAGTCCCTATGGATCCTATGTTGATTTCTCCTGTGTCACAAAGATGTCCTAGTTTGCATATCGAGTCCATGCTTCCTACCTTTAGTCACCATTCTCCTTATGCTCTTGTTTGAATGAAGTTGAAGCTAGAGTCGACAATTCCTCAGTTATCTTGACTTTGCATGTTGGCCATTCCTGATACTATTACTAGTTTGTGCACATCTTATCAATTTCTTCCACATTATACAACGTTGTTGAGTACCTCATGTTGGTTGATTGGGGATGCCTTAATGCACTCCTTCCAGCAGATTCCATTCCATCGAAATCAGATCATTTATTATGGAATAAGAGTCTAGAGTCCTTTAAGTTCCTTGAGACTTACAGTCATCAGTGGTAGGTTCTCTCTCCATTGACAGTTTTGGGATTACATCAATGTCCCCTAATCGATGGATTCTTCCAAGTGTTCGACCTCAACACATATATTCACACTTTTTAGATTGCACTCTATACCTTTATTCCCATTTTCATTATCGATGGGCAATCTCGCATGTGTTAACGATATACATCAATGACCAGTAATCAGACGATGGAATACTATGTTCGACCTCAACACATATATTCACATAGTAGGACATGTACTCATAGAAGTTCGTGTAAAATACCTTCCAGCTTGGTGGCATTCCATGTATGATACCTCCTTGATCGTTCCAGTGTTCATGAGATATCAGCTCTGGTGATTTGATTCCAGTGTATATCAAATATCTTCATCCACTATGGAGATCTTGATCTAGTGTATATCTTCAGCCATTATGGAGATCTTAATCCATTGTATATCTTCATCCACTTTGGATATTCTGATCTATTGTATATTATACGGGGCGATGACCACACATGTCACATTTTGTATATCATGCCTATTCATGGCCATTGTACTCTTATGTATTCGGGACTGCTATATGCATTTGCAGTCACATGCATAGATTTATCATTGTATTGTACTGATTAGTGGCTAGTTCTTCCACATGTGTCTTCATTACTCCACTTCTAGGATGGATTTTATAATGTATTTCGGCCATCATGTTACCCCTCTGACCTCACACATTAGGGGGCATATGTTATCACTGATTTTACCACACATGGTTGATCACATATTTATGGCCTTCCTTGTCCCTCTGTAGACTCTTTAGACCCCATGGACTTGTATTATCCTTTGATGTTCCAAGATCATTCCTAAAAAACCCATGTTTATTGTTGTAGGTTACTTTTAACCCCATACTTGCATGTACACATGACTTTTGACCTCAAATCCACATACAACAGGGTGTGTGCATAAGTCCAAACATTTTTGGAATTTTCCTCATATGAGTCTGAAGATCCTGACTCTTGTCCTTCCAAATTCCTTGAGAACGCTTGGATTCAACCCTCCATTTCCATTTTGGAGTGCTATATAAGGAACCCCTTGGATACATTGAAGGGGAGAAATTGAAGAGAAAAGAAACTATAGTCCATTGTTGCCTCATTTTTCTTATACTTGAGTTTGCATCCTTTGTCCCTTTGGAGAACTTTGTGTTCTTTCCAAGCTTTTTGTTGTCTTGTGAGCTTGTTATCGAGGAATGGAGGATTGAGGTGGTGGAGGCCTAGGTGGAGGGCTCAGTTTCTCCGGTTCGTAGACGTGCCGACAAAGGTTGTCACGATTGTAATCTCTAATTTTATTAATAGAAATATCTTTTCCTTCCAATTAATGTGCATTTAAATATGAATATTGTATCCATGGATGTATTTAATTTCTTATACATTGTTGAATATATATGCTAGAGTAGGTCTAACACATTATTATAGAGCATGCTTGTCTCGTTTGTTGTTGTTGAGAGAGAATTACCAAAGCAAGAGTGAATTGGAAAATCTCAATGGGGATCTACTTCAATCGTCTGGAACAAGGTATGATTCAATATCCCTTAGTGTTAGATGTTTGGTTTCTCTTGCATATTGAGAAATATTGATTTCTGGTGAAAATCTGTCTATTGTGGTATGCCCCAAGCCATAGGAATGTTCTCTCCATAATAGTTCTTTGTTTGGGGTTGGGGGCACAATGTGCTTGAACTTATTGACTTGCTCTTTGTTTCTCCTTGTTTATGTGTTGCATTTTATAGTATGTTCATACATTGACACTCCCCTTGAGTGGTTTGACCCTCTGCCTTATTTTTACCACTTTATTCTTTGCATACGTAGTTTTTTGGCTAAAATCCGCGTACATATACGGATTTTTGGACAAAAGTTGCGTATACATGCAGGTTTTTGGCCAAAATATGTGTATACATGAAAAAATTTGGTGAAAAGTCACTTACATATGCTATTGTTATTTATATAGCCATGTACATCTTCCCTTTTGGTTGAGTTTGATGTTGTGGGAAGTTGTTGGGTGGGTTGTGAGTGTGGCTGGGTCTTCGTGGGATCTGATGTTGTCTGTTGACTGCTTCTTTCATGACCAGAGACATTTTTTTATTGCTTTTTATTTGAAAGTAGTTCTAGTCATTTATCTCCTTTTTTGTTTTTCCATTAATGCATTACTCTTTTTTGTCTCGGTGTCTTGCTGGGATTGTGTTTTATACTTGTTGTAGAGATTGAGAGTTTTTCAATGACTTTTATTTCATTTTTTATTATTTAATATTGAAAAATACAAAGTAGTTGCATTTTTTGCATATGGATTTAAGGAGGTACTTGCATTGGATTGCTTGGATGAGAGTTGTATTTAGGATTTCATATAGGAAGGATTGCATTGGCATTCAGAAAGGAATAATTTTACATGCATATCATGTAGTGGCATACCCTATTTTTTCATTCTACGCAATTTCACTTGGCATTGCTTGTTAGGTGTGTATATTTACTTCAATGCTGAGTCATAACTTCATTAGTTTCACAACCATTTCCCTTTGAGTAAATACAGCCAATTAAAATCAACGCTTAATTAAAATGAACTACACATTTTTATTATATAGGGTTAACCAACAATATTAGGATTTAGATTCTTGGAATAGTTCATTGTGAGTCAATTCTCTAAGACTAATAAACACAAACAATTAGGTGTCTGTCCGGGTGAGAGTGTGAAATCCTTGGTATAATTGGTGTTTCTCAGGATGCTCCTCTTACACGGGAGTTAGTCATGAGGTAGCATGCATGATTGTGATTGGGATATCCCTTGGTCACTTTTGTAAGCGTGGGAGATATTTCCAAGATCATATTTGTATCTGGGGGCTCTTTTGAGTTTCGTGCTTTGCTACCCTTCCCATTCGGTCGATCCCTCCTACGACTGCCTGCTTGAGCATTAATTATATTGGGGTGACCTTAGTTTCCTTACCTAGGTATCGCATGGGGGTACTTGCAGAGGTTATTCTGTAGGTGTCCTATCCAGGTAGGGGTCAGACAGCACAGTTGCTTTATGCGTTGAAGCTGAGGGCCACTATAATTGGTTAAATACCTCCACTTGTAGTGTATGGGAGTCTCGTGCCTCTCCTAGGTGAGGCATACCTGTAGCATTCGGGAGCTCACTTATCCTCCCCTTGGCTTGCTTGCATTTTGACTGTAGATTTTCATAGGAGTGTGGTCTTTGTGCACTAGTTGTCCTTTGGGATCATGGTTACTTGAGTATATTTATGTTCTCTTGAGTTTAGATCCTTTTATTTTTGGCATGCCTGGTATCCTGTCACTCGTCCTTGGTCCTAGTACGGACCCTGGTGTCGGACTTGGGGGCATCACAACCCCTTACCGTGCTCATAGATTTGGGAATGGTCATATTCCATACTCTACTCCATTTATGGAGGATTTTTATTCCCTTCGCTCAGCCTTTACACCAGTGGTCACCCTCACAGGGTGGTAGTTGATATGTGAACGTTGGGTCTACACCTTACATTTCTTCTTATGTCCCATTGTCCACCGCACTGTTTCCTTTGAATGTAGTTGTCATGATCAATCCTCCTCGTAGCCTATAGTTTTGACTCTTTATTGACTATTTCCAGTTGTTTTGGACTAATATTATTGTCATGTAGGGTCCATTTTTTGTACACTCTCTCTGAGTCTTTGATATGTTTGTGCCTATTACAGGTATCATGTCTAAATTGGCATATAGGTAAGGATTTCACATCCGCCTGCATTTTGCATGACCTTATGACCATTTCATCTTATCCTTAGGTACAAGCCCATTCCATAGTTTCATGGAACCTTCATTCTTCTCTTAGAAGTGACATTATGCAAATGGTAGAGCTTTCCTATACATGGGTACCCTAGTTAGATCCTATATTGCGTTTGGTGCCCATGCTGAAATTTCTCCTTTAGGTTGTGGGAGTCCCTTTTTAGTCCCGCCATGTCCTTGAGCAAGAGCTTCATACTCCTCTTGAACTTTATGCTGGCCATTTCCCTCGGGACTCCCCTATATATATCAAGCTGTAATTTCATTTTCATGAGTTTTTCTTTCCTTCTTGAGATTTATGACGGCTCCCTAACTTTGATTTATTAGCCATATATCCCGAGCTTGTTTCGTGTCTAGCCAAGAAGATCCTTTTTACATATCTTTTGTAGCTTAATCATCCCTTTTACCGGGAGGATAAATTCCCCTGAGTGTCTTTATCCTACACATATATCCTTGCATTGAGCATAGGCATGTTCCACTGCTTGGAACTAGTTTTCTTGCCCCCTGACACTCATCTCCTCCTAGATTTGTACTACAAAGAACCTTTTTTTTTTTCAAGCTTTTCAAAATAGCTGAAAAAGTACAAAAAATAAAAACATAAACAAAAATCCAAATAGGAAAATATGTTATCTTTGGCAACAGTTGAGTCGTGTCTCCTTTGAACAGGGCACTGTATATCACATCCGTTGGTTGGGTTATTAGTTTTAATTTAGGAGTTGTACTCATTACTCTAAGTTTATCTCCACCGACTTGTTAAGATTCCAGTCCCTATGGATCCTATGTTGATTCCTCCTATGCCACAGAGATGTCCCAGTTTGCATATCAAGTCCATGCTTCCTAACTTCAGTCACCATTTTCCTTTATGCTCTTGTTCAAAGGAAGTTGAAGCCTGAGTCATCCATTCCTCAGTTATCTTGAATTTTCATGTAGCTAATTCCTGGTACTGTTACTGGTTCGTGCACATATTTTCTGATTCCTTCCACATTATACAATGTTGTTGAGTACCTCGTGTTGGTTGATGGGGGATGTCTTAATTCCCTCCTTCCAACGGATTCCATTCCATTGACATCATATCATTTATTCTGGAATAGGAGTCTAGAGTCCTTTGAGTGCCTTGAGACTTACAGTCATCAATGGTAGGTTCTCTCTCCATCAACAGTTTTGGGAATACAACAATGTCCCCTGATCAATGGATTCTTCCAAGTTTTTGACCTCAACACATCTATTCACACTTGTTAGATTGCACTCTGTACCTTGATTCCCATTTTCAGCATCGGTGGGTGATCTTGCGTCTGTTAACGATATACATCAATTACTGGTAATCAAACGATGGACTACTATGTTTGACCACGACACATCTATTCACATAGTAGGACATGTACTCATATCTTTTCATATAGAAGACATTCCAACTTCCTAGCATTCCATGTATGCTACCTCCTTGATCGTGCCAGTGTTCGTGAGATTTCAGCTCTCATGATTTGATTCTAGTGTATATAAGATATCTTCATCTACTATGGAGATATTGATCCATTGTATATCTTTATCCATTATGGATATATTGATCTATTGTATATCTTTATCCACTTTGGAGATTCTGATCTATTATATATTGTACGCAGCGATGACCAAACATGTCACAGTTTGTATATCATGCATATTCATGGCCATTGTACTCTTATGTATCCGAGACTACTCCATGTATTTGCAGTCACATGCATAGATTTATCATTGTATTGTACTGATGAGTGGCTGGTTCTTCAACCTGGGTCTTCATTACTCCACTTCTGGGATGGATTTTATAATGTATTTCGGCCATTATGTTACCCTTCTGACCTCACACATTAGGGGGCATCTGTTATAGCTGATTTTACCACACATGGTTGATCACATATTTATGGCTTTCCATGTCCCTCTGTAGACTCTTTAGAACCCATGGAATTGTATTATCCTTTGATGTTCCAAAATCATCCCTAAAAAATCATGTTTATTTTTGTGCAAATTTTAACCCCATACTCGCGTGTACACGCAATTTTTGACCTCAAACCCACGTACATCGCGATGTGTGCATAAGTCCAAACATTTTTTGAATTTTCCTCATATGATTCCAAAGATCCTGACTCTTGGCCTTCCAAATTCATTGATAATGCTCGAATTCCACCCTCCATTTCCATTTTGGAGTGTTATATAAGGAAGTCCTTAGATGCATTGAAGGGGAGGAATTGAAGAGCAAAGAAACTATAGTCCATTGTTGCCTTAGTTTGCTTATACTTGAGTCCGCATCCCTTCGTCCCTTTGGAGCACTTTGTGTTCTTCCCAATCTTTCCTTTTTATTATGAGCTTTCTATCGAGAGATGGAGGATTGAGGAGGTGGAGGCCCAGGTGGAGGGTTCGGTTTCTCCGGTTCGTAGACGTGCCGACAAAGGTTGTCACTATTGTAATATCTGATTTTATTAATAGAAATATATTTTCCTGTCCAATTAATGTGCATTTGAATATGAATATTGTATCCATGGATGTATTTAATTGCTTGTACATTGTTGAATATATATGCTAGAGTAGGTCTACCACATTATTATAGAGCATGCTTATCTTGTTTGTTGTTGTTGAGAGTGACTTGCTAAACCAAGCGTGAATTGGAAAATATCAACGGGGATCTACTTCAACCGTACGAAACAAGGTACGATTCGATATCCCTTAGTGTTAGATGTTTGGTTTCTCTTGCATATTGGGAAAGATTGATTTCTGGTGTCAAGTTGTTTGTTGTGGTATGCCCCAAGCCATAGGAAGTTTCTCTCTGTAACAAAGGGTACAATGGATTATGGGCTCAAGTATGATGCAAATCAAAATATTATCCTACACATTTATGTTGATTTGGATTGGGCAGGTAGCACCACTAATAGGAAGAGAACCTTAGGTTGTTGCTTTAGTTTGGGATCTGGAATGATCTTCTGGTTTAGTAGGAATCAGTCCTGCATGGCGCTAAGTACAATCGAGTCAGAGTATATTTCCACTTGATTGATAAGTTGTGAGGACGTATGGATGTGGAATATACTGTTTGACTTGTTTAATCTCCAATTAGAAGTGGCTCGTATATTCTGTGATAATAAGAGTTGTGTGAAGCTATCGGAGAACCCAGTGTTCCATGACAAGTCGAAGCAAATAGAGATCAAGTTCCATTATATCAGGAATATGGTGCAGAGACGAGAAGTGAATCTCTAGTATGTGGAAACGAACAAGCATATAACCAATGTATTAACCAAGCCTCTAGCCAAAGTGAAGTTCTATTTTTTCAGAGAAAGACTTGGTATGATCCAAAATGAGACCCCTTGAAAGAGGGAATGATGAGTTCTAGCATAGTCAAAGATACAGGTTTTCTTGGTGACATAATCAATCTTGTAGGTTGTCCTAAAATGTAAAAAATCCTATAAAATATCGCATGTTATCCTTCGACGTAATCAGTACTGATGTGTTTCTATGCTAGAATATGACAAGAGACCAGAAGACGCAAATGCATGAGATATCACATGGGAAATGAGAGATCTAGGTTTTATGTACTTGAGAGATCTATATATTGAGGGGCTCTCTCATTTGTAAAGGGACTTTTGGCTCTTGAGCTCTTGGAATAAATAAAATATTTTGCAAAACCCTTGGAAGCTTTGTCGAATATCTTATGTGGAGATTTGAAAGTATTATTCTCTCTAGCATTCTTGTGGATCTATGTATTTCTAATACTTTTTGCAAGTTTCCATCCACTTGGGAAAGAAAGCAGTTTGGGTAGGGGCTCTATTGTGACAGAGCTCCATATCATTCTCTCAAATCATCATTGGTTCAGGGAGTATATTTATTATGTCTTGCGACCTTCTTGATGTTATTTGATTCATTTTTTTTGTCATTTCATCTATCATTTTTGCAAATCGATTCTCATTGAATATCTATTTTGCATGAGGGGACAACAATTGGCATCTTGTAGGGATTAGAAATTTCACTTGGAGAGGCATAGAAAATGCCCGTAATTGATTGGAGAGGAAATATCATCGATATACAAGGTTAGTAACAAGTATTTCCAGGTATGTTTAAATTTGTTTTATTTTTCTTGGGCTTAATCCAATTGTCACCATAAAACCCTATTTTTACAAACCCTTGTTTTGTATATATAATAGATCCAGTGAGTTTTTTATGACAATCATTAAAACCTACTTGGATATTGGTGAATAAACCCTAGATATTGAATTTCATGTAAATCAGAATTCATTTGCCCCAGGATCTAGCACTAGTTACTCTAGGTGGGGTGCCCCCTTTGGGTGGGTGGTCAAAATTTCAGATCTATCAGCTAGGTATGCTTGAACCCACCTAAAAATCACAGATCCATCCTTCAAGAATTTCGATATAGTCATCCCATGCCCTGATATACCTTTTTGGGTCTACTTTTTCCACTTTTACATAAATTCCTAAGTGGGACCTTTAGGTTTCTCTTGTATGTGGCTAGATCTTTCTAGATCTACCTTTCTTAACTCATTGTGGTATTATCCTTATCAATTTGGGTCTTTTTACCTATTATATAAACCTTCCCAAATTCACCTTAACTCATATACCACATCCTCTTCCTAGATCTAGACTACCTCACTCATTATCTCTCCTCTTTTAATCATTGCTTACCCATAGGAGTTTCTTGAGTAGGTGCGCTAGCCTTCTTGGGATAGTAGGGTCTCCCCCTTCATAATTTTCTTGATTAATCTAAATTGAAAAGAGCCTATCAGGTGTGAAAAATACCCTTCATCTGTAGTGGAAAAGGCCCTTGCAGTGTCACTAGTTAGCTACCTCACCTCTACCATCCCGGATGGGATACCTTTAGTGGGTAGCTACACATTATGTGGTAACAATCCCCATTGGATAGATCACCTCATCAACTGTTAGGAACGAGTCCCAAGAAGGTAAGTATGAATACAAAGGCTTCTTCTCAGTAGAAATTGTACATGAGGGATATGAGGCCACATAATTCACCCGTGGTAGGGTTGTGTCTACTAAAACACTGTGAATTAACAAAGGTTACACTTGGTCTAAAGTTGGGTAATGAGACGGATCAATGAATTCCAGTTGATCAACAGTGGCAATGATTTCATTATTAGGAAAATACATCACATGAAAGAGAATATACACCACAAATTTCATAACATATACATAATCATACCCAAGGAGCATATTGAAGTCCAATGGGTCCTCTATAACCATAAAATCAACTAAGATAGTCTTCCCACCCAAAGTAACATGTGTTTGAGAAAGAACTTCCAAATTCTGACTAGGTTTTCTATAAAAGTCCAATGGTTGATTAATATTTGACATGAGGGTGGGATATCCCATACCTCTACAAGAATGCACATATATAATACTAACAAAGGATCCTTTATCTACAATACAATGAGCAACTGTGTAGTGTTCGACTTGGACCTTTATCTGAAAAGGTGTAGTTGAAGGATGGTGTGGATCATCTAGACTATCTGTTAACAATAATATATGTTTTCAGACCATCATCTTTGAGGGTGTTAATTTTTATTGTTAACAGATAGTCTATGTGTTAATTTTAATTTGTTCTATGGTCTGAAAACATATATTATTGTTAACAAATTAAGACCGAAATTTGGAACAAATTGAGAGCTTTGATCTCTCATCAGACCACTGCTTTCGCAAAGGAAGAAGTATGTGAAGACAAAGGTGTCTCTAAAGAATTCAATAGCAAGAGTACTTAAGTATCAAAACATAGTCACCACAACTCTTGGAAAGAATGAAAAATATTCAAAAAGATTAAACCCACATTCATGGTGAATGATTGGAAACACAAACCCCAATGCTATGTAAGAAAGGCATGTGGAAGGAAGGAAGGAGGACAAGCTAGAAAAGCAAAGGCATGTTGTAGTAATTGGAGGCTAGAGATAGAGTCTTTTCTCATCATAGTTTCTTTGGTGATCATCAGCACTAATGGAGAAGGATAGTTTAGAGCAAGGGAGAAAGAGATTCACCTATTATTGGGTTGTAATCACTTTCCTCCCATTTTAATATGATGAAATCTGATTTCCGCCCAAATATTTTGTTTGAATCTATGCATTTTTATGTGTTCTTTATCAATATTTGGTAGATAGATTTCATTCTTTTTTAAATTTTTCAAAATATAGAGGTAAGGAACTAGCTAGTAGGCTGCTAATGGAGGCCTAAAGGATAAGAAGGCTGGAGAAAAAGGAGCTTCTTCGAACAGCACACTTTAATAGGTAATAACCTTCCTTCTCTCCCTCTCTCTTCTTTGAAAAAGTTTAGAAATCTCAGGAAGCTTTCATTTATTGCATGTATTTCTGTCAATAGGATTCACCCTCCCTGTAGCAAATGTTATATTAGGTTGTAGAATTGTCCCTACAAAGAAATATGACTACAAAATGGCGACTCTGCTAGGGGTATAAGGGGATATTCTCTTGAAACAATTTTTCTTGATAATTTCCCCTTATTTGAGTGTTTCTTTCCTTTTAAATCCTTTGATGCATGCATTGTCTTGTTCTTAGAAGGTTTTAATTCAGCCCTAGAGGTCAAAACTGACCTAGATCTACATTTTCATAGTTAAAATGCTTCGAAATTTTGAGGGTTCTGTCGTGAGATCTTGTGTTTCTTGATATACACGGTTATAGTGGTAACAGATTCATACACATGCTGGTTTTCTCTGAAAAGTCGTGTATATACGCTGGTTTTCTTAGAACAGTAGTGTATGGAACAAAGTCTACTGTTTAGGGCATAAAATCCTTAATTCTTGTCCGTTTTGAGTGATTTTTTTTGTTGTGGAAATATTAGAAAACCCTCTATATGATTCTAAAGTATGATTTCACCTATTTTGATTAATATTTTTGCAATTTTTGAATAAGTTTGAATTTTTGTATGCATGTGAATGGAATTTGAAAAATTCATGATTCTTGAATTTTTTTATGATCAGATCTGCAATGTTGGCCCATTTTGGTTGGTTTTTGCTACTATAGATGTCTTAAAAAACTTCTTAGATAGTTTTTAGATAGTAATTTCCTCTCTTTCATCAAGTTTTAAAGGTTTTGTTTGAAGAATTTTGAAGTTTGGTGTGCATTTGGGTGAAATTTGAAAAAGCCATTATTCTTGACTTTTGATGGTCAGATCTGCAATTTTCGGTCATTTTGATTGATTTTTGTTGCTGTAGATGTCTTAGGAATTCTCTAACAAAGGTTTTGGATAAAATTTTCTTCCCTTTTATCAATTTTTAGAGAATGTTTGAAGGATTGTAAGCTTGGTGTCATTTTTGGCTTGAGTTTGAAATTTTTGGAGATCACTGATTTTTTATTTTTTATTGGATTCTTTTGAAACTTTGCAGAACTTTGATTGACATCCTAAAATTCTGGATAAATCCTAATATGAACTTTTAGGATCATTTTCGAAGCATTTTGGGACATTTTCCCTCCATTTTGGAAGGCTTGGAAAACTCTTTTTAAGAAAAAACTAGGAAAAAATCACTTTTAGGAGGAGGTTTGTTTTAGTATTATTCAAAGTTTTCCTTGAAAAGAATGCTCAGATCTGAAAGTTATGACATGTTTTCCATTTAATTCATTTATTTTATCCTTGAATGTCTAAATTGGTCATTTTTATCACATAGTGACATAAGGAAATTATTGAAAAAATTAAAGAACTTGACATTGTTTCAATTTATAGATTCTTGTGACCATGAATTTTGAATCCACATAGACTTGATGACCTGCCAAAAAACTTGTAATCACCATTAAGACACTCTTCATACCATAATTTAATATCAAATTCACAAACTATGAACCTACCACTCAAGATTAGTTCAAATACAATGAGAGGATCTTTTTCGCCATTATCAAGCTTCTTAAGATAAGTTGTGTTCGATCCACAAGTATCCTCTTCACTTGCGCTTTCAGGCGGTCTAGTGAACGAGAAAGTGGATCTCAAGTGTAATAGATAGGTTTATTTTTTAGCAAAATTTTGAGCCAGAAGTATCCTCTTCACTTGTGCTTTTGGGTGGTCCCGTGAACGAGAAAGTGGATCTCAAGTGGAATAAGACTCTTCTGAAATTTTGAAGCATATAGTCAAGCCACAAGTATCCTCTTCACTTTCGCTTTCAGGTGGGCCTGTGAACGAGAAATTAGATCTTAATTGTAAATGCTTATCATGAAAAATTAAAATTGAATCATGTTCTTACATGTACACATCAGTTTGAGAGACTTATTGGAAACAATAAAAAACATTGAATATTAAAAAAAAAATCATTTCTAATTAGTAATAATTGAAACCAACATCTTGAACCCTTGATTGAAAAATGAAAGTGATTTCAAATTTTTGAAAGTGATTTTGCAATACGCACATCTGAGGGATCTCAATGAACCTCTTACTCTCCCATAGTATAGAAGTTCATCGAATGAAAAGATAGGATTAAAAGCATCTATGCATTGGTTTGGTTCAGTAGAATAAGTCACAACGTCATCAATTTCACCACCACTCCTCAAAACTAATTGAATTACCTTTAAAATCAACGCTTAATCTAAAAACAACCAAAATTTTATCTTTGATATCACCAACAAGATTAGGCTATGGATTTGGGTTAATATGGTGAGTTAAAACTCCAAAACCACATAAAAATTAAACTAGCATTGATTAACGAGAGTTAAATCCATTAGTAGGAAAGAGTGCTAGCTGGGAAAGTGCTTCTAATACAAGCGTCAAGCACAAGGTAAATCTAAATTAGTAAGGGTGGTACCCCCCCTCTTACTTATTTGGTGGGATATGAGCACATTATAGTGTCTTAGTTAAGTGACAAGTCCTCGAGGTGACATCAATTTTCTAAGATATCTAGTCTATGTGAGTTATCCTGGACTGACGATTGTCCTACCCGGTCACCGATTGTGAAGTGGTAACCATAGTTTCTTGTCTTGGGGAATCACATAGGATGTTGTGAGTGGGGGAAAATTGCAATACCTGAGACAGACACAAGGTTGTTTTAGCTCCTTGGGAAGGTGAGTAGCCTAGAGCTAACACTTGGACCCCTAGAATTTGAAGAACAATGTAACTGTTTCTCGTACCTTCACAAATTAGTAATTATTGAGACTCAACGTCCCTCAAGGGATACTAGTTTTGGAAGGCCCTCTAAAAATCCAAATTTTCACCAAACCTTGGTTTTTGGAAAGAAGCTTGATTGTTACTTCCTTAGGGACTTTTTTAGTGGTGTGGACACTTTAATTTTTGTTGAGTCTATCTTCCTTTAGGATTGTTTGACTTCATTTTGATATAATATAATAAGCAAATCCTTTTATTAAACTTTAGAGTGATTAATCTCCCGATCCACCCGTCAAGGTGGCGGTGAGGAAAACTACTCAAGTTTGAGGGCCCCGCTACATTATGGAGGCATATACATGAACCACATCATTGTGAATTTGAAACTGAACTACTTATAAACCCAATCAAATAGTACTAGATTATAATAACGTCAATTCAATTCTAAAAATTTGTCACATCATGGACGAAACATAGATAGAATTGATTATCTTACTTTAGTTGAGTTTGAAAAAATAGAATATTGCACATTTGCACACGTAAATCCACACTTAGCATATCCTTTGAACTCAATCATACTTACAGAAAGTGAATCACTGGTTAGTGTTTTTGAAAGTTGTGACAAAATGCAGAACATTACACTTAACCCTCTAGCTTCGTCAGGAGTTGAAGGAACCGTATCAATGCAGCCTGAAATGGTTGCGGGAGGTTATAAAAATCCTCTTGGCACACACAATAGTTGTCTAGGTTCTACTTCTGGGGGCAACCCTTTGCCATGGAATGTTAATATTCCTAGCAGAAATAATGCATCTTGGAAAACAAATTCCAATTGGAATTATCCTTCACCGACGGGAGAAAATTCCCCAGAGGGTTATCCTATGATTTATCCTAGCACAATTCCTAGGGAAAATCCACCTATCAACCCCATTCCACAATGGAGTGGTCATGTTTCAGAAATTAACCAATCTTTTTGGATCCAACCTCTACAAGGAGGAACCATACCTTGGAATTCCAATCAAAACCAAGGACATAATCAATGTAATGGTCGGGTTCTAATAAGTAACCAATATTCTTGGGACCTAACTCCATCAGGAGGCAATCCACCCAGTGGTCAGGTTCTACGAAATAACCAATCTTCTTGGGACCTAACTCCATTAGGAGACAATCCACCCATTGATCATTGCTGGTGCAAATATTAAACAAATTTATAACATATATCCAATGATTTAATTGTCAACCAGGAGAGAGCATAAACTTGTGAGGTACAAACAAAATATATTGAGGGGCAGAGTATTTCTAACATATTCTATAACTGAAATTGAATTTGAGTTATGAAAACAAGAAATTGTATGAAAGTAAATCTAATTGCAGAAAACATGAAATTGCATAAATTAACTTGATAAACAAAGACTGAAATTGCATGAAATAAACTGATTGGAAATAATCAGCAATAACTTGTGAGCTCACATAAAAATCAATACTATCAATTCATAGGAAATAAATAACTGAAAATATATATTAACATGGGAGAGTAACAAGATTTTCATCAAAGCATCATCTCCATTACATAACAATGAAAAATCCATTCTATGACTAACTCTAAACTATTCTCTACTTCCACACCACTAGATAGATCTCTAACCAAAATGAGGAGAGAGCCCTCCTATTTATACATGAATTCAAGATAACTAATCATAATTACAGATCCACAATTCTCTCAACTTATCCCTCAAAATCCTCAACAAACCCACTTTTCTCTCCACTTATCTCTTCAAATCCTCAAACAAATATTGGATGAGATATTCTCTCCACATGTCCATGATCTTATCCTTGAAATTAGCCCACATCTTGAGGATGAAATTCGAATTTGAGGCTAGGTGGTCACTTTTGAGGTTCTTAAAGTCTTCAAATACACCTGTAAGCATCACCAAACTCATCCAACTTTAAAGTATAATGAAAATATGTTATTTTTCTCAATAATTAGCCACAAATTCACTCAAAATACTCAAAACTAAATGATTTGGAAAATAACAAGGTAACCCATATTTAGTCATGAAAATGATGGATATTAATGGTTTTATGGAAGGATAAAATAGGAATAAGGTGACCAATGGTATGTGAAAGATGAGTAAAATGTGGTCTTTTTGCGGCTTAACATCCCCCCCAACTTGACTGGTTGCATGTCCTCATGCAACTATGCATTGATTCTTTTTAAAAAAATTGGCTTTGTAGCTGGGCTTCACATGATGATGTTATGTAACAGTAAATCATTCCAGGATTTGAAATGCATGAGTAGCAACTGATTTTTCTTTTCTTTTTTTTATTTATTTTTTTATTTATTTTTTTATTTTTTTTATATATATTCGTGGTTGGTTCTTGTGTGACAACAATAAAAAATGTTGGTTCTTGTGTTAACAACATTCATTTCTTTTACTTGTATTTTTGCTGCAATACATAGGATTTAAAACTATGCTTTCATTAGAAATGATGAACCATCAATATATATTAGAAATCCTTTTCTTCGTATTATGAATCATGCGAATATATATAGCATAGTTTACAAAGTATAGTTTGGGAAAGACATGTTGATTAAGGGTAAATGAGACGATGAATAGGTAAAATGATAATGAATAGTCCCCACCCCCAACTGTTACACCCAAATCCTATCACCACCATGTGATAAGACCTTTGACTTACATAATTGCCATTAATCCTAGCACTTGGAGTGGACACCCATGTTGTTTGTCAATTCTACATGAAAATACTCAGCACCACACTTTCCCTGTGAACCATGAGTGGTACCTTGCTCGCACCGCCTTCATCCTATTTTCCATAAGCGGTGCCACCGCATGTGGCCTTTGGTCCATAATATTTTTTAATCTAAACCGCTCTGTCATAAGAGGAGAAAATTGGTACCTGGGTAAAATGGGAAAAAGAGAAGTTTCTCGAGGCTTCTAGATCATGAGCCTCATGTCCTCCATTATCCCTATCACTGTGGATCAGTTGAGCTCAAGATCCCTCATAATAGGATCTTAGAGGCCACCTCATCCATAAATCTCTCAACCATTCCTATCCATTGAGCCTTATAAATACAAGCTCATGTCCATGGTTGAGGGGGAGAACTATAGAGGTATTGTTATGTTGTTGGATTGACCACTTGGCCCAAGCCATTGGAGAGCATAGAGAGAAAATTTGGAGCTTATGGGAATGAAGTGTTGGTATCATGGAGATGCATGTCAACACTAAGGCTTAATTGGTTGTAAACTTCTACTTTCATCTTAATGAAAAGATGATTTCCGTCCGACATTATTGTTGTTTTGATTTTGCATGTACATGTTGTTAGATTCCTCAGTCACTAACATGGATAAGTAGATGATGTTCTAGTAGCTTTGATTTGTTTGTGTGTTTGATCTGGTTGTAGGTACATAGGTTCACTATCGAAGCAGCATTCCAGGTGTCTACAACATCCAGGGAGGGTCTTCATCCTTTGTCGTTCACTAATTTGTTCTGGATCTGAACCATTCAGACTAGAGGAACAACTTCTGTCCGCAGAAGGTGAAATATTCTTGGTTACAAATATGGAGACTCCACTGGGGAAAAGTGCATATATCAGTTGATCTGATCTTCCTCAATTCTTGATCTCTTGTCCGAATCCAAGCTCCATCTCCAACTCTCTTCAGTCATATTTGCTATCTGACTCAGTGAATTTTGGTTTGAAACTTTCGGATCTGTTCAGATCTAAAGTATTTCAACTTTTTATGCTCTTTTTTATTATCAATCCATCAGTTTTTTCCTTGATCTGATCTTTTTCTAACTTGATCTTCCATTCTCCTTTTGTTTTGGATCTATTTAAGGAGTCGCGTATGTGCCTTTGGCAAGGAGCGGTGCCACTGCCTGAGTCCAGTTAGCAATAGGTAGTGCCACTGCCTGAATTTAGTGAGCAAGAAGCGGTTCTACCTCAAAACCACCTGTCAAGACCCATCCAGCGCAGTGCCAGGTAGGCCCTATTCCAGACTTTGTATTTTGATTTTTTGTGTGTTTTTTGCTTACTTTTTGATGAAAATGAAGTGTATTTTTGAAAAAAAATTCTCCCTCACGGACGGGAGGGGCCATAAATTGTGTATTCTGCAGTCGCTTTGATTGTTTTATTCTTTCTGCATTCAAAGAGAGTTTGTGTTTCTTGCATTAGATTCTACATTATTTTCTTTGCTTGAAACCTTTTGCTCTTTTCTGTAGATATTATTCATTGGAATTGGAAATATACATTTCATTTTCTTGAGTAGGTTTTGGTTTGTTTTGGAGTAGGTTTTGGTTTGTTTTGGACTTGGACTGTGTGAGTGATCCATGTTGTTTTGAGTCTTTCTTTGCTTAGGGTGATTCTTATTTCCTTTTGCATGCTGATTTTTTCAGTGCTTGGTAGGAAAGATTGGTTCTTCGTCTCCTTGTCTGTTTTAAACAGAGTTTCAATTTTCTCTCTCCTTTGCTTTATTCGCAAGCATGTTAATCGATTTTCTTCTTGTTTCGTGCATGATTGTTTGAAATTCTAGATCTTACTTTCATTAAGAAGAAATATATGTTTTCAGCTTTGTGTCCATTAGAATTGGTTTTGTTTGGAATTGTTAGTGAAATCATCTTTCCATTAAATTTTTATGCATCTTTTTCAAGCATGAAAATATAGGAAACTTTTTTGGTTTATTTATGTCTAATGTTCTCTAGATCTCTTTTTTATTTGCTTAGAATATTGTTTGGGGTGCATTGATATTTCACTTTTCATTTGAAAAGATAGAATTGCATTTGCATTTGGGTGTGCATTTTTGGGAAGAAAAGTAAATCTCTCTCCCTCTCTCAGGTATAATTTCATTGAAGAGGAAAACTTGCATTATCATATAGATCAGTGTGCATCTTCTTTAATTTCAAGTTTTCACTCCATGGTTCCACCTAAACGCACAAGATAAAATTAATGGTAGTACTAGGTTAAAACTTTTAGCAATTTGAGTGATAAGTTAGAGACGTGTTCAGGCGTCGTTAGCGTAGGAGTTGTTGTTATTCATCTACATTACATCTCGGTACTTGCACGGTTCTTCCACGTACCATCGGTATATTGAACAGCCTTTCACGTACCCTTGAGGTATATAGAAAGGTACTTCACATACTTGATTGTATATAGGAAGGCCCCTTGTGAATGGTTATGCATTAGACAACACTGCTACCAATTTGAGCTCCCACGTACCTAGCGTATATCGGGAGACCCTTTTAAGAATCCTCAAACCATCTGAGTTATCCTTTTGGCTTGTCCTGTGAGGTTCTTGACTCTTATCCACTCCTTTCACATGTTTGCTTGTTGCTTTTAGTTTGCGTAGTACTTTTTTTTGCATGGTAGTTAGGGGGTTATTAGAGAGTTTAGAGATGGCATCCCAATCTGGGACCACTACTCAAGAGGTCCCTTTCCAAGGTGTACCTTTTGTATTCCCTCCAAGTGAATGTATTGGTCCTCCCTTTATTGCCACTCTAAATATTCCTGGATTAACTATAGGATTACTGGTCTCGATTTTTAATCTGTTAATTCCTGTTACACCTACTGTCTCAAATGTCACCTCTCCTCTAGGAGAGGATCAACCTCAACCTAATCCCTCTCCTTCTTCGTTGGTTGTTGTTTCACCCCTTTATTCTTCTTCACTTGACCAAAGCTCTATGGTTAGTAGTCATGTGGATAAGAAGAAGAAGAAAGGGAAGGTTTTATCTCCCAAAATAAATTTATTTTGACAGTATGAAGAATTGAATTCATGTAATGAAAGATCTGAGTATGACTCACAACTTGAAAGCCTCTATTTTTTATTTGGTTGAAAATTTTAAAAGTTATAGCTTTCGGTGGCTTAGGCGAGGCTTATTATAGCTCATTAGCCACCAAAAAGCTACGTTTCGGCGGCTAAACGGTTGAACGCGAGGTAAAAGTGAACCACTGAAAGAGGTCCAAGCAAGCAGAGTTAAAATAACACTTTCAATGGCTTAGGAGAGACTCTAGAAGACTCATTAGCCACCGAAAAGGGTCACTTTTGGCAGCTTAGAGAGAGGAACAGGAAGGATTTTAACCTCCAAAAGCAGGCAGTGAAAAACATTGGAAAAAGTACATTCAATGGCTTAGGCGAGGCTTGAAACAGCTCATTAACCACTGTAAAGGGTTGCTTTCAGCAGCTTGGAGAAAGATTCAACGCATATTCTAACCACCGAAAGCAGGAAGATAAGCATCGGGTGAAAAATACTTTCGGTGGTTTAGGCGAAAGATAGGGTATTTCATTAGCCACCGAAAGGATGGTTTTTTGGCAGTTAAATAGGTTTTTCGGTGAGACCATTATCCACTGAAAGTAGGATTTCACCACGGTGATAGGGTAAAGGTTTCGACGGCTTAAGAGGGAAAGATAACACTTTATTAGCCACCGAAATCCATCTTTTCGGTGGCTAGCTAAAAAAATATCGGAGGCTATTAACCACTGAAAAGGAAAAGTGAGAAAACGGTTAGAAAATAATCACATTTGACCCAATCAGCAAGATAAATGATCAGTAGAAGGCGTGACAAACCACTGAAAGTATTTGGGCCTACATAACCACGTGTGTAAATGAGTTAAAAAGGTTGTTAGGAAACTAGCAAAGGACTGATATGACCATAAACCCTTAGTCTCCTTCCACATGTCCAAAAGAGCATCAAAAATCCCACCAATTACTCTGGCTGATGTAGGTTATGATTACTTGGGAAAGGAGATCGAGAGGATCAGCTGCTGCCATCCGTTTATGATCTCAACCTCCCTCATGATAGAATAAACCCTCATAATCAGTGCCAAGAGACTCCATCAACTTTCATCTTCGAGATTATCATTCTTCTCCACCAGAAAAACTAGCTCTGAAAGAGAAGCCTGCTAAGCAAGTTGTATACAGAATTGAGAACTATTTTGTAGGTACCCAGGAAAGGCACTCATCAAGATGAAGAAGAGTGGACCTGCCCTCAGGTAGGAGCTAGGTGATATCAGTTATTTAGAAGCACATCTAGAGGTCTGCAAACTCTTCCAAGAGGTTAGCTGATACAAGTTCAGTGAAAAGATACAAGGCTGCCATCACCAGGTGGTTGAAGCATTTTCCCTCTCATTCGATGGTTCAAAAGCAGTCATAGGAGAAGAGGAGTTTTAAATAGATGAAACCCTAATCACTGAGGTGACAGAACTCCCTGGCATAGGGAAAAAATGGTTCAATACCACCATACCAAAAGATGTGGAATTCAAGTGTTACCTTAAGCCTGAGCATAGAGGAATGGTGTGGAAGAAGAGTGTGCCATCATCATGGCTAGAAGAGAAGTGCAAACAACTGCTGAAGGCCATTGTGTTCTACCTAACATGTGAATGGAGATATAACAGAGCCATGATCTACCATTTCAAGTTGATGAATCACTTCACAGGTAAAATCCCTCTTAATTTTCCCTTTTACTTACACAGAAGTCTCAGAAATATGGCACATCAAGTGAAATCCCATCCATCCAAGATTGCTGGCAGGTTGTCCCACCATGGTCTTATCCAGCTATTGGTCCAGGATTTGTTGAAGAGAATGAATATGGCATGGCATTATTTTTTGTTTTGGAATGGAGCTGAGATAGGCCTTCAGCCAGAAGAGAAAGGGAAGTCTCCTGCCAAGAATTCTAGCACACCAAGGAGTGGGAGAAGAAGGAGGAGGGCCATTTCCCCAACAGCAGCAACAGAACATCCTCCCTCCTCTTCTAATACCAAGAAGGTAAAAAGGAACTTGGACTTTAGTGAGAAGGGCTAGGAGGTTGAAGCACACTGGGAGAATATCCTAAATCTACCCTATTCATATTCTGAAGAAGAGCAAGAAGAAGATGCATCACTAGCTCTACAAATTGTACCAGTGTCTGAAGCACTACCATCCCTCACACCACAGGAGCAAGAAGAACCAACAGAGAAGGCTTCCTCCAGCAAGCCTAAGACTCAAAAGATCAATCAACTACTGAGGCAAATTTATGAGATGGAGGTTTTGGAAAGAGAACTAAAGATAAATAATGAAGCATTGACCAACAGGAACAAGCTACTGCATAAGTCTTACCTGGAGCAAAGAGAAAGATACATTTTCTTGAAAAGGTTGAATACAAGTTACCTTAAGGACAATACTAGATTATATAGGATGATTAGGCTCCAAAGGCTGCAGCTAAAGGAGGCCAAAGAAAACCCTAGCAGCCACCCCACCTTAGAAACCCTAGCTGAAGCAACAATTAGTCTCCAGCATCCTAAAACTATCCAAGGCGTTGTTAACACTCCTAGCATGAAGCCTGCAGAAGAGGAAAGATGAAGGTGTAAAGATCCTCAAGGAAGTAAACCCAGCAATACCTGGAAAAGTCATCTATGAATGTCAATGCATATTTGGCCTGACTCATTGACATATGAGGAAATGGGCCAGCAACATCACTGTGGATCAACTCAAGAGGTGCAGAGGTTCTCTCATGACTAGCTCTCTCAAATTTATGCTCTAGGTGTTTTCCTAGGATACAACCTTGACAGACTCCTTTGGAAAACTTAATCTTTGGTAACCCTATGACCATTTCTTTTTCACTAAGATCAGAAAGATACTTGTAATTTAGGTGGCCAAATATTTCATGCCAAAGCTTGCTTGCCTCATTAGCATGAATCAGAAGAGTAGAGGGGTTTGAGTAGGGTAGGAAGTGTGAGAACATGTATACCTTCAAAGTGTGATTTGCAACTCCTTTTGCAATGACTTTACCACTTGAGATCTCTGTGATCTCAACTTCATCAGGGGAGAATATGACCTTCTTTGGAGACCCTGTGTGGGTCATCTGATACACTAATAAGAGGTTAGAGGCAAGACCTGGAACATACAACACATTGCTAAACTTACCATGGTCAAGATCAATCCTCCCTTTGCCCAAACTTTCAGTGAGAGAGTCATCTCCCAGTACTATTGGTGGACCTTTCGACATGTCAATTGAGGTGAATGCCTCCTTGGTCGAAACAATATGTCTTGAAGCTCCAGAATCAATGATGAAACTAAGTGAGCTTGATGTGCCAGCAACCAATGCATGAACTCTCTCTCTGTCTTCTGAATTTGATCCTCCTGCCCTCTTCTTTGAGCTGTCTGGAAGGGAGATGCCATTTTTCTCCAGGAGTTGGGTCAGCATGTCAATTTTCTTCTTCATGCAGGAGCTTTCAGAATGATTGTCCTTACTGCAGTATGCGCACTTGCTCATTTCTCCTTTGTTCTTCTTCTTTTGGGGGTTCTTCTTGGAACCTTGAGGCTCCTCTGGATACTTGTTCTTGTCTCTCTTTTGCTCAGGTGGATTTTTAGCTTTCTTCTTGCTTTTTGAATCCACCCTCGAATATCCAACAACCAAAGCTTGGTATTTAGATGGTTTGATGGTGCCCATCATCACCAATTTATCTTGTTCTTGTGTGAGAGATTCCATGAAATCTGCAAGGCTAGGCATTTTCCAGGCTCGAGCTGTCAACTTTGTGGCATAGAAGGTCAAAACAAACACTGAATAGTCAGGGCCAAGCTTCGAGAGTATGGCCAAGACCAGCTGATCATCCTTCTTTTCGATCCCACATTGTTTTAGCTGCAAAACAAGTGCTTTGAACTTGGAAAAATAGAGTTGAAGGGATTCAAAGCTATTGGGACTCAGGGAGATCAATTCATTTTCAATTTGATGTCCCCTCATTTTCAATTTGATGTCCGACCACAAATACTAATTTTTGGACTTCTTCGGGCTCATTGTCACTATCTAGGTGGCTCCCTGCTGCATGGAAACTATCTGCAACTGCAAATTCTGAGCCTTGATGCCACAACCTCGTCATTCCTTGCATTCAAGATCAGCCCGGGCTGCCTAAAGTTGATTCCTTTCCCTATTCCTGCATACTTAATCAAGTGGGGCAAGAAATATTATCCCTTTCAGATTCCTCGTGAGTTTCTTGGTCTGCGCCTCAGACCAACTAGGAGAAATATAGCCAAGGAAGACCTTGCTAGGCACTTCCATTTTGGAAGATCTAGCCCACATGCTTGCAACTTCTTCTTCAATGTCCACTGATGAAGCATTCTCACTCAAAATCCCCCCTGCATCCAGGGTGCGCTGCATATTAGCTTCGGTTTCCACTGCCTTGCGTAGAAGAGCTTCCTACCTCTACAACTTTGGACAGTGTAACTTCACCCCATGGTGTCCTCTCAGCGACTGACCATTTTCTTATAACACCAGCCTCACTTCAGATATCATCATTGTCATACCGAGTTCATCATTAGGACTAAATCCTGCATTAATGAACTGATTACACCGTTGATTCTGCCAACATCTCACTTCGATATGATATCATTATATGCTACTTCAAAAAGTGTCATCGTTCACCTTTCTTAACAGTTGTCATTGAGTACTAATGTGACATCCAGCCATCATCTTCCAATTGGAAGAACCCGTCATCTAAACAGTGCTACTGATTCTTCCTCATGTTCATCCTCTCCTTTTTGTGCAGTCAATTCCTCTAGCACAGCCATTTCCTTGTGCACAACCACTTCCTTAGATGCACTCACTCTCTTCCACACAACTATTGTTCGCTCGGCGCAACCCCTCTCATCCATGCAACTATTGTTCTCTCGGTGCAACCCCTCTCTTTCATGCAACTACTGTTCTCTTGGCACAGCCCCTCTCTTTCATGCAACTATTGTTCTCTTGGCATAGCCCCTCTCTTCCATGCAACTATTGTTCTCTCGTTGTAGCCCCTCTCTTACATGCAACTACTGTTCTCTCGATGCATCCCCTCTCTCTCATGCAACTATTGTTCTCTCGGCGCAGCCCCTCTCTTTCATGAATCTCTTGTTCTCTCGATGCAGCCCCTCTCTTCCATGCAACTAATGTTCTCTTGATGCAATCCCTCTCCTCCATGCAACTACTGGTCTCTTTGACATAGCCCCTCTCCTCCATGCAACTACTATTCTCTTCGACATAGCACCTCTCTTCTATGCAACTACTATTCTCTCGATGCAGCCCTTCTCTTCTATGCAATTATTTTTCTCTCGATGCAGCCCTCTCTTCTATGCCACTATTTTTATCTCGATGCAGCCCCTCTCATCTATGCAACTATTGTTCTCTCGATGCAACCCCTCTCTCTTCACGCAATCACGTCTTCTTTCTATCTATCCTTCCCTTTCTTTGCGCAATAACTCAAGCAGTGCATGGTGCTATCTGGGTAATTATATTAACTACTCTTTATCTAGTGTTGATTTTGACTATGTCGCAACCCTACAGTTGTTGTGGAAGATCCTTCTAACTATGCTAACGACTCCTATTCTTGTGCAGCCCCTTCCTTCTAGCGCTCCCTTCCTCGATCTGTCTATCCTACCTATATTTTCCCTCTTTTTTTTTGGCTTAATGCCTCAGACATTGTGTGATTCTTCCCCCATCCTATAGGGATTCAAGCAGCTTACATTCACAAGCTTTGGAAGCACCGCCCCGTCTAACTCTTTCAATTGAACTGTGCCCCCATAGGTCATAGAATTTATAAGATATGGACCTAACCAGTGCATCTGTAACTTACTTGGATGCTACAAGAACTTGCTGTCATATAACAGCACCAAATCTCCTTGCTAAAACTATTTGTTTTTTAGATGGTGTCATGCCAAGCCTTCTGTCGATCCTTTTCAACGCGTTGATGGAATCTTGCGATGAAACAATCTTCTTCAAGTTGTATTAACTGTGTTGCGCACTCTGCTAGCGCGGCTTCATAATCCATTCCTGTCGCCGCTTCAATGCGCAGGTTAGGAACAATGTACTCTATAAGCATGACTTCCTATTTCCCATATACCAATTTGAACAGTTTTTTCCCCGCCAATCTCTTGCAAGTGGTGCGATATTCCCATAGTACTGCTAGTGTTTTCAAATCCTAGTCATATCGGTTAACGTTACATACCTTTGTAAGTGCGTGATCCAATATTTTGTCGAATGCTTCTATAGTCTTGTTTTCTTGCGAATGATATTGTGTACTTTCCTTATGTTGTATCTGCAGCTCCTCCTTCAGCACTTTGATTGTACAATTGATAAAATGGCTACCTTGGTCACTCATCAGTATCCTTGGGAATCCAAACCACGTCACAATGTGATCAAAGAGAAATCTAGTTGTTGTCGCCGTAGTGGAATCTACTACCGGTGCAACCTCTGCCCATCTTGTCAAGTAGTTTTTTGCGGCGATTATGTATCATGCTCCGGTTCTTTTCCCAGGTGCATTGATTGGAGCCACAAAGTCTACAACCCATTTATCAAAAGGTTTCAAAGTTACCTATGGAACTAGCGGCATCTCATCTCGCGTGATGGTTTCTCAATGCATTGAAAGATGTCGCAGGTCTGTGCATAATCTGTCGCATCATTGTGTAGCATAGGCCACAAGATACCTACGTGAAGCACCTTCCTTGTCGTTGTGTGGCCTCCATAGTGTCCCCTGGCGACTCCCACATGAGCTTCTACTAATATTTTCCCGTGTTCATGTGGTAGGACACATCGTCGCTTATACAGGTGTCCAATAATCAACTAATAATCAAAACCTTTAACCACCAACTTCTTCTTTTGACCTATGGAAAGTTCTTCTGGGGCGACTCCTGTCACCAAAAATTGGATTATTGGGGAATAATGGTCGTCTTCCATTTCAACTTGAAATAGCTGCGCATCGAGCATTCAATCTTCAATATTAATAACCTCTTCACCTGTTTCAATTCTGGAGAAATGATCGGGGCCAGCATTCAAGCAATCCGACTTTACAATAATTTCAAAATCAAAATCCTGAAAGAGAAGTAACCAACTACATATCTTTCCCCACAACATGGGATTATTAACCAGATACTTCAAAGAAGAGTGGTCATTAAACATCTTTAAGTGGTCACCTAAAAGGTAATGCCTAAATTTGTGCAGTGCATAGACCATCTCCAGACCTTCGCGCTCTTTGGTCGTATAATTCCTCTCAGCGAATGAAAAATTTTGACTAGAGAAAGAAATTGGGTGATCCATATATCCTTCTCCTGGCTGCGCAAGCACTACTCCTAGCGCTACAGAAGATGCATCAACATGCACATGGAATTCTTTATTCCAATCTAGGAATACAAGTATTGGTGTTGAAGCCATCTTGGCCTTCAGCGTGTTGAAGCTACTTTGACATTTTGGACTCCATGTAAAGACATCATCCTTATTCAGTAGTTTCTCCATCGGGGCAGTGATTGCAGCATATCCTCTAATAAATTTGTGATAGTACCCAGTCTGCCCCAGCTTCGTCCTAAGCATATTTACATTGATCAGTGATGGAAAGCTAAAAATGAGTGCTATCTTTGCAAGATAAACCAGTAAACCTTGCTTGCATACAATGTGACCCAATAGTATCCCATATGGTGTGAAAAAAATGCACTTCTTGGAGTTCAGCGAAATCTGATGCTGTTAACACCTTTCCAGCGTTAGTCGAAGGTTTTTCAAATGATCCTTGACTAGGCCATACACTGTCCAATCATCCATATACACCTATAGGAACTTCAGAATGAAATATTTAAATGTCATGACAACAACTCGGGAAAATATTGCAAGCGCATTCTTTAGCCCAAAAGGAATCACCGTGTATTGGAATCATCCCCACTAAATGACAAATTTGGTTTTATGTCTATCCTCCTTGGCATTTATGATATGGTGAGAACCAGAGAATCCCTCTGTGAAAGAGTACATTTGTTGACCACCTACTCCTTCAAGTACTGCATCAATGAACGGGGTCGAAAAGGGGTCATGCATACAGGAATCATTCAATTTTCTTAAGTTGACATAGATCCAAACTTCACCTATTTTCTTATCTTTCACCACCATGGGACTGATCCATTATGATTCTTCTACTGGCTCAATGATTCCAGCATCTAGCATGTGGTCAATTTCAGCCTTAATTGTTTCTTTGTATCGCTGATTTAGGCGATATGGCCTATGTCGTAGTGGTTTCGCATCTAGTTTTAACGGAATCTTCATCTCTCCTAGATCACCCAATATCCCCTTCATTTCAGAGAACATTGTTGGAAAGAGATATTGAAATTCATGTAGTAGGTATGTGATTTTTTCCATGGTCTCCTCATCCCAATAGTCCCCAACACTTGCGAATTTTGGGTTCTCTTCTGCCCTAATGTTAACCTATTTGATCTTCAATGGCTGGTACATGGGATTAGTTGGTACATATGGTGCTGCAATGTCCCTACTTCCTTCTATCTCTAGGATATTGATATTCCCTAGCTCATCATCATCTTCAGGTTCACCAGACACGGTTATAGTATTCCATTATCGACTACATGTGGCATTACGCATGTGGATCCATAGGGTATGCGACTGGTACAAATTTTAGAACCTCGTCCTGAATAATCTGAAGTGCTTTTCTAACATCGGGGTTAGAATATACAAACCAAAAGGTATGAACAAAGCAACCCGTCAGCTCCTCCCAAGTGGCAATTTCCGTTCACAGGTCCACTGATACATACCAGGATCTTGGAATTTCATCCAAGGTGTGAATAAAGGCATGGACCCATTCATCCTTTTGTCTTGATGTCCATGATGTTTTGCATTCCATCAAATGGCCACTAGGGTCATTCCATTTATCATACCTCTTAGCGTGGTATGTCTCTGTGTTGCCGAAACGAACTATCATCAAGCGTCGACACTGGGCCCATCCAGTAATTTTCTTTTTATGAGTTTCCCACCAGCGTGTTGGATTAGCCTACAATGCTTCCTCTCATGCCAGCAATCGATGTGGTTCCAAGACCTTTTCTTCAAACTCCATTAAGAACGCAGAAATTTTAGGAAGCACTTCAAAAATAGGTAATTCTACAATCTTAGTCGCAACATGGGGCAATGACTGTGTGATTAATATAAACTTCCTAAAGGACACCTCATGCATGTGATTTTTCCAATTTTCTAGCGCATCCTTAGAATCAGAAGACACAGAACTAGTGTTGTGCCAACCGAGTTCTCCGTCAACCGTGGGGTGAATATAATATTCATAGATATTGTACCCATGATCCCATCCCCTGACAACTTCATATTTTATTAGTTCAATGTATCACCTTCCTTCATCATGATCCATAGGCGTAATGACCCTCAGTATCTTGGTTCTCAAAATTCATCGTCCACTTTTTGAAGTCAATGACTGCCATGTTATCGTTGGACCATCCAACCCCTAGAAGTACAGGGTAGGAGCCTTCACCATTAACAACTTCAATTATGTCAAAATCAGCACAAGCCCTCCTAGCTTCAACATCTACAACCAGGGCAGATACCAGTCCAATTGGCTGCACCTTCACCTGATTAGCTAATCGCAGTTGCACCGGGGACCATCCCAATGTCGGTTGCCCCATATTTTCCCATGTCTGCTTTGTTAGGATATTTACGTCCAGCCCTAGATCTAGAATGACCGAGTCAACTATGATAGCCTCCAATCTGAATACATACACATCTCCTTGCCTGTCTTTTTCTTATGTAAACAATTCACCGTGGACTCCTTACCCGGTCGGTGTAACAAATTTTCAATCTCAGCCAAAGTGTCTGGGTCTCTTGCTAGCGATAAACAACTCTCAAAGAAGTGCTGCAAGGTACCATGTTTCCGTGATGGTCCTACCTCTAGTTTAGAATCAAAAGTGGGAGGCATTTCATAGACAGGTGACTTACCAAGATTTCTTCCGATCGCATCTCGAGCTCCAAAAAATGTTTCCTTTTTAGTTACGATATCAAACAATGCCTTCTTTTATCCATCCAGTCAAATCTATGGGCAGGTCCCATCCTCTCCTATTGTGGCTCTTGCGCAGGTGAAAATGGTAACATCAACATCCATTGTTTTGGGCTCTACTGAGATTATCACTACCATCAGCCCTTGATTCTAGTTCATTGGGGGATTCTGAGTCTGCAGCGAATTCTGGTTCAATAGGGGGTTCATAGGTTGGTCCGGGCTCTGAAACTAAGGAAAGTTCCTAGCCTTCCATCTTACAATCAGCTGTGGGTAGTTTTCAACACTATGATCGATCATCGTGAAATATGTACATGAGAATTGCAAGTGTGGGAAATCTATCTGATAGTGCCCAAATACCTCACAATTATAAAACTGGACTAATCCATGACCTTGTCCTCCTCCTCATCCAAAGCCTCCTCCTCTTCCTCAGAATCCTCTACGAAATCCTCCCTATTGCTGATACTGCAGCTAAGCCATCTATTGCAGTAGGGGATTCATCTGCTGATGAACACACTTTGGTTGTGATTGATGCATCATCATTTGATTGTACTGCGGTTGTGGCGTAAATTGCAGCTGTGGTGCGAACTTTGGTTGCAGTTGCGACAGTATAAATTGCATCTGTGGTGGTCGTGTATACTGGGGTCAATAATTTTCCATCTGAGGCTACGTCTTTGGTTGTTGTACAGCATGAGGATCTTCGCCCTTCACAAAGTATGTATCATTTGTTCTCTTTTGCAACAGATCATATGCACAACAGTCTTTGTCTTCATGTCCCACCGATTTACAAAAGGAACAATATAGGTTAGTTGGTTTTGACACTATCTTCTGCATGTAGCTACACTCTTAATGTCGGTGCTCGTTAAATTGGCATATGCGCACCATATGCGACACCATGGTACACTGCCGCAACTTAATGGGTTCGGTGCTCCTTAAACTAGATAATTTCAGAAACCAGGAAGTTATCTTTGGTGTGTCCATCTGTGTGACAGTGAGTGCACCAAATATCATCACGATCTTATTTTTTCCTCTTGATTCCTTGTAACTGAAGTGTTATATTTTCAAGTTTTTCTTGGATTTTATTCATGCCAACTTCATTCTCTCTAATCGGTGAAGCTTACAACTTCATCGCAATATCCAAAGTCTCACTCTATGTCACGATCTTCTATTGAATCAGTGGTTATCGGATATGAGGTACCAATGCTGAGATAAACCACTCTTCATGTTGAACATCACTTATATCAAAGCTGACTCATGCCATCAATGTCTTAAACCTTTGGTCAAATTCCCACATAGTTTCATTCAGAAACTACTTGATGTCTTTCAACTCAGTGATGTATTGTGCCTCTGATTTAGGATTTTGGCATTCTTTGATTAGTTTCCTAACCTCATCCAAATTTTTTGCATGGGTCCCCGTAGGAACTTGTATAAATTTCATGTACCAATCTAGTGCACAACCCTGCAAAGTAGTCACTAGTTGGCCCTTCTTGACATTGTCATCTGTGTCCTTTCTAACAATCCATACTACCTCAAAAAGGAACCAGTACTGCTTGGGATCATCCATCTCATTCCCATGTAACAAAGGTAACTTATTATCATCTCCCGCCATCCTTGGCCTTCTTCCTACAGATGCTGGTCTACTACTAGAATGTTTTTGACACGTCAGGAAAGCCGACATAGAATTCATGTTTCTCCCTGAGTTTGAAGTGGTGCACAGAGGTGTGGGCAATTTTATTTTAAGGTTTGATCTTATTGATGTCCTTGGTGTATTCTAGGTCTGTTCATCCTCTTAGTCACTATAGGGTCACTTCGTCCCATGTAGTTGTCCTTCGTTATTTTGCGTTTCGATCGCAGCAAGATCTTCCCCTGTACTCTGCCTCTTCTCTTGTCGAAACCTTCCTCCTCCCCTTATACAACCACTTTCTTCCTCAACTTCCCTCATAGTCTCATCGAAACTTGCACCCATATACTCCTTACCTTCCCATTCATATCCCCCCTTTAGTCACGGTATCCATTGCCTCCACACACCTAAGTTCTAGTACTCTAGGTGCATCTTCAATATACCCTTTTTGCATAGAAGAATTCTAATTGACAACTGTAGAGATAATAAGAACGTACCTCTAGGCCCATTGAAAATTCCCTTTCTGCTTTGTTGTAAGACTTGGTAGTGTCGACTATGAACTTTGTGATGTAGCCTTCTAGGATACTATCTAGCTAGACCTCAACAGTTCGCAACGCTCTATTGGCAGTTTCTTACAGTTACTGTATCAATTCAAGGGTCCAGGATGTTGGTTCTCCTCCTTGGAAATTTGTCCTCTTGTATGTAAATTGTGCCAACCACTTGTACAGTATAATGGGAAACTCATAGAAGAAATACTCATGAGGACCGTCATGTGTGTAACTTTCCAACCAATTGTCTATTGTCAATACAAGGATCTAATTTTAAGCTTCAGCAAATTCTCGCATCTTCTAGTCAAACCAATCTTGGATTTCTAGTCACGTCAGATCCCACATCCCCTCCTTTCAGTTGCAACAAGGTCCTGACAACAAAACCATTTTTGGGCTCAACCCTCAATCAAAAAAACCCAGTTGACATGGGTCCCACTCTATCGACACTCAACTCGCTGTGATCTCCCTAAGCATCTGCCCATACAGGTTTTACCCTGTCTAGCAACACCTGCGGAGTGGATAAGGTCTAACCCAAGATGTTCGAGGGAGGGCTGATGGGACCAAGTTTCCGTAGTAGAGAAGAGGGTTATGGAATCAACGATTCATCAGCTAAATCACCAGATCATATCAACTTCTCTAACATAACCATTCATCTTTTCACATTATGCATTCATAAATGTAACAGATCTAGATTGAAAAATATGACAGCATTCATAAACGATAGAACATCGCATCATAGATCCATATTTCATATTCACTTAGCATTCATCATCAGGTTTGCGGGAATAGAAAGATAGAAAAATAAAAAATAAGATAACAGTGATTCAGATCAACATCCGTCTTGTCATATTAGTTCTGCACAATCAACCACAGATCAAAATAGATAACAATTCATCTCAGACAGATAACAACTTGCTCTCTCTCTCTCTCTCTCTCTCTCTCTCTCTCTCTCTCTCTCTCTCTCTCTCTCTCTGTGTATATCTCCGTATATCTCTCCACCTATATATATATCTATATATAGGCTCATGCCTTTACCTTCATGGTCCACTTGTAACTAAATCCTAACTGATTTAACTAACTAATGACCAATATCCACAAAAAATGGTCAACAAGTACAAAAAGTGACACAAAGTAATCAAAAGTAGTCTATCTTCTGCCTATTGCATTATTTCTTCTAGGATTGCGCAACATCCACAATGTTACACAACTTACCCCAAACCCTTTCCAACAAATACCTATGGATACTTCGATGGTATCGATATAGTCGACAAAATTATCTCATATACCGCATTGTTGGTAATTGGCTAGTAAAATAACAATCCATCGGTTATCAACTTCAAGAAAGAGTGATGACTTTTGAGAATCGTGACATGCATGTCATTTCCCCATTAGATCCCAATGAAGACCAAAGATATGTCAAACTAGTGAAAGAGGAAGTTGTGGGGAGATGGGATAGTGCCTATAATATTTATGAAGACTACATTAATCCCACCATAGGCGGAGAGCTTGGCTAGCGAAGTACTAGCTCTGCATCATCAAACTCTAACGATGCGCTAGAGAACTAGAAGAACCGGTTACATGAAGTATTGGTCATAAAATGTGGGGAGTCACTGAGCCACTGTGTTGGGTCACAATAGAAGTCATCAAATCGCTGACATATGAAGGAATTCCTAACTTGGCTGTTTTTATTGATGCATTTGAGGATAAAGTATTAGAGCCTCATCGACTATTGGTGTTGGAAGAAGCACGGAAGGATACTCTGAAAGATGGTGGGCTACGCATAATATCTCGATAATACATTGGCAGATATGTCACAAACTAATGGAATTTCGATTTTGAGAATTAGAGCACTACCAGGGAAATAAATATGATGGAAGGAATGATCTCAATGATGTAACACCCCGATTTTGACCCCACTTGCATTAAAAGGTACATGATGTATATATTGTGATTAATCGTGGTGTGGAGCTAAAGGGAAAATCCCCACCATTGATTTGGTTGTGTTATGTTTCGGCGATTGGAATCGTTGCTGATGGTATATCGTGCTATCCAGCACCTTATAGTTTTGGCATCATGTAAATATGCATTTTTAATTAAAATGAACCCCAACCAGCTACGTCAATGCAACCATGATGAAAAGGGCATGAGTTTCCTAAGGATAAGGAGGGGGAGTTATTAAAAATTGGGCCAATGGGGAAAATCCATGTGTCAGCTGTTAAACCCATTTAGTTGTCACCCACCCTTTTGACTCACTCATCTTTCCTTGTCTCATCAGTCAACTACCACATTAAAACTTCTGTTGATTAGTTGGGATAGTTATTTGCTGGGCAGTGCTGTGTGGCAGGACTATCAGCCCTTGCCCACATGCACACTCCACCAGTAGGCTCATTCCCTCACGCAGAGAGCAGGGGAGGAGGATGATTCCATTCTCCACTCTTCCATTTGATCTTGCTCATCCTCACGCATATGGGGGTTTTTCTCACGGTCTCACCTTCTCACGCATAGGATTCTTCATCGTTTTCCTCACGTAGAGAGCTGGAGAAACCGTTCTCGATCAACCATGATCTTCCTGTGTATGTTTTCCTCCTGTACATGATGAGAGTCTGATTTCTCTTCCATTTTCAAACTGTGTATTTTTCCTGCTGTTTCATTGTGAGACCGAGGCCATTGTCTTCCCCACGTTTTTGTTGGTTGTGGTGTTCAATTACGTTTTGGGCCACTGTGGATTCTGAGTGATCCGTTTTCTGCCATCCACGATGTCCCTATGAAGTATCCATTCATGATTTCTGCTATGGGGGTGTGTTTCCATACCGATTTTGTGGTCTGTGCATATGCTTTTCCCTACCCAGGCTGAGAGTCTAATCACCTCTTCTATTTTGAGCTGTGTATTTCCGTTGTTTCAATGTTGAGATTGGGGATACTGTTTTCCCCACGATTGGTGGTTTGATGTGGGTTCTTTTTCATTTCGGGTTTTTTGTGGCTATTATTGAGACGTTTTGGCCATGATAGGGCCAAGAACGACTCAAGTATCGGATTTCCCCACCCAAGCTGTGAACCGCTTGTTTTGCTGCGTGTATGCAGTGGTTGGTCTTTGGACTATGTTGACTTGCTGATTTGTGTATTCTTGGCTATGGGTAAGCCTGCTCGTTCCTTATTCCTTGGGAAATCATGCCCAACTCGGGGGTGGCAGTGTTGCTGAGAGATTAAGGAGAACACTCGCCTATGGTTGGGTGGAACGTTGCAGCGACGTAGCTGGTTGCGGGATGAATACTGCATAAGATAAGTAATCTTGACTATTCCATCTCTGCAGTTATATTGATGTCTAATGAATTATGATGAACTTGTTGAATTCTTGAATGTATGGTTTTGCTTCCACTGTATGCTTAATAATTATGCATCTCTGCATGTTTTGCATCAAAGCATTTTAGTTGTCAGTTTTTAGTTATGTAAAACTCCATGGGGCTAGTTTCCTGGATGTCTGGTGTTTAGTAGCATCCTCTTGCCCGCTCAGAGGTTCGGGGATGTTACAGATTGGTATCAGAGCTCATGTTGCAGCATGGGCCTCCATGGGCCATGAGAATCAGCGACAGAGGCAGGTTTCCCTCTGTCCAGCAGAAGAGAAATGAGAAATCAGAAGTTTATGACAGGAAACTTCCACAAATTTTTCTAAGTGTTTGAACAGTCGGTTCATCGGAACACTTAGTGGGAAGGACTTCCGATGTAGCGGAGAGCTAGACGGAAGCATACCCGATGAAGAACATTCGGAAGGAAATTGCGAAAAATTTTCTAAGTGTTCAACGTCTGTCGGTGGAAAATAGTTGATCGAGCACCCACCGTTGTGGATGGCTAAACAACTACGCGTCCGACGGGTAAGGCCTTCGACCGCCGAGGCCGTAAAGAAAGTTTAAAAAAATTTCTAAGGCCCAAAATCGTCGACTATCGGAAGAAGATAGTGTTTTGTGTGCCGTCGTTTCGGAAGCCTAGAGCACTAGCCTTTCAATGAGAAAAGACTGTCGATACCGATCCAGTTATGCCTCAGCAGATTGGGCCTCCAATCGGAAGAGGATTGAAGATGATGGGTCGTCGTTGCGGCTGCTGATGGAACTATTTCGCCGATGAAAAGAAGAGAATGGAGCCGATCAAGCGGCGAAAAGGAAGACTAAAGGGGGAAAATTTTGAAAATTTTTCTAAGTCCTGGAGTTGTCAGCCTTCGGCAATGGTTAGTGGATAGAGATTCCAACAGTCGATGAGTTATGGTCCGCGGAACCCATAGTGGGATCACTACCCACCATTGCGGCTGTTTAGTGAACTATCCTCCCGATGAACAGTGCACCCGACCGCCGATGAACAGCGGAGGAAGTTAGTTGTTTGGATTGCCAAGGAGTGTCGAATGAAAGATGAAGATCAGACCGTCGAAGTTTCAGAAGCTTAGTCAACTAAGGACTCGATACATCAGAAGATTAGTTGGGAAGAGACTCGATTTAACAAAGGAAAATTTTGAGTTTTCAAGTGGGATTTCTCAGCAGATTTCAGCAGTTTTTCAGTGGGATTTTCAGGGCTGAAAAGGAGAAAAATGGCAGCGATCTTATGCGCCAGATTGCGTGAAAGTCAAATATTTACAAAAAAAAAATGAGGGCACTGCCCTCGACCCGCCACTGCAAGGGGGCAAGCCCCCTTGACCCCCGTCGTCCCCTGAGACAGTCGTTCTTGTGAAAAGAAAATTCTATGTTTTGGGCAAATTAGTCAAACCTAGAATTCATAAAAGATGATTGATGCATCGGAAATGAGATCCACAAGTTACTGAGTGTTTCTTGTTGTATGCACTGACTTCGCCCGATAGAAAAGTTTTCCTGAATCTTCCTAGACTTGCTCCTACAGGTGGCTGAAGTTGGCAACCAAAATATAGTTGTGTGTAAAAATGCAGAGATTTGGTGAAAATCGTCATTTTGGAAGTAGTGTGATTTCCACACCCAAAGTCAGAATGGAGCATGGGGATAGGCGTTGGAAAGCGTATCCAGCAGAGAACAGTGGAGAACCACCAGATTTTGATAAGGAGCAGAAAAGTACTAGTAGTTGTTTTGGCAAACAATGTTCCTGTCAATATGGACAAATCCAAGAATTGCATGCCTAGAAGTAGCAAAGACCACGAAGACGAACCAGCTATTATGTGGAAGAGGGATTCCATGCAAAGATGAGGGATTTGAAAGGGAAAATTCCTTAACCCCTATCTTGCTAACTATATTTATATTTTATAAATTTTGTACATAAAATGTATGTGGGTATTCTTTGTGTGTATAGGATGTTACATGTTGGTAAGAGTTGTGGGAGTTATACATTTACAATGAACCACTAATGGTAAATATTGTATTGGTGTTGGTATTGGTGGAAAGACCAAGGAAAACATGAGCATGGCTGAATATGTTGCTGATGTTGATAAAGGTGACCAGCAACCCTATGGAGAAAGGGATAAGGCAACAAATCCATGATAAAGAAGATGGAGAGCGAATTCCACAATCCTCTGCAAGATACTGACTAAACTGGTAATGTCGAGGGTATAAGTAGGATCTATGCAGGTAATGGTTTAATTATGACAATTGCATGGAGTAGTAAAGGCAAGAGGTCTCACACCAGGTGGTTATTTAAAAATTTATATTACATTCATATAGAAATATATCCTGCCCTGCGAATGTTGATATGAACTTAATAACCAGAACAAGTGACGACTAGTGGCCGTGATTATAGCAATGCATCCTGTATGAGGTAGTCATTATTAGGCCATGGTATGATTGAATGCATACTATTCCTAAATCAATACAAGGTAGCAATGAGTGGATATGCACTAAGAGATTTTATAAATCTTGTAGTTATGCATTGATTGAACGCATATGAAAAGTTTGAGTAAATGTTGTAAATATGCATACATAAATAGGGGTGCAAATGTTGTGATGCATTGTGTGAATACATTGAGATAGTGCATGCGTTATTATGACTAACCAATGGCTGAAATGACGAATTGATGATAATTCTAGAATCCTTTCAAGAGATGTTATGAATGCAGGATAGTAAGTGCATGAAGAGGGTAGTTATGATCGATTGACTGCCGGAATTTCTCTATGGAAGGGCAAGGTGGTATAAATGATACGCTTGTGAAGTAAGGAGTATCTAAACATTTCATTTAAATTGCATAAATGATGTGACTGTACCCTATAATTAAAGTAGGATAATGATCGCATGAAATAAATGGGTTTTGGTAATATTGATATGCTAATAGCTGGAAGTATTTGAATTTTATAATTCTGAAAATGCTTCAGTGATTGTTGCAGCAATGGAAAACGTTATATGCATCAAGACTTACCAAGTGTTTGGCTGATTGAAGTTCAGGTTTCAGGTAGATTGCCTAGGGCGTGGCAATGTGAGTAAGACCATGACAAAGGCCGAAATCTACCATCTGAAAGAGACAAACCTCATGAGAAGAGTCTCATGGCTATGAAGCTAGTTTGTATGCATAATGAGTTGTCAAATTTGAATTTGTGAATTTCGGATTTGAGAAATTGCTGACAACTACTAATCACTATTGGCTTGTATAGAATTGTGTCAGGAGGATGCATTGTAAGTGGGTATTCATGTTATGATAGTAAGCATAAAATTATAATGGGAATAGTAGTGCTACTTATGAGAGACCCACAAATGAGGATCACCTCATTGCTAAGCAAATCAATTTCTGTAGTAGACAGAGTTGCAAATTCTTATTGAATTTAATTACTAATGTCATTGCTTGGTTATGGAATGATCAATTTGGATTGTATTATCAGGTAATGATTGATTGTTTGGCTACTTGATGAATGTTCCAGGCGTACACATTGCAGAAATACCATGCGTGATGGCCTGAAGGAGCCAAACTTTATGTGGAGGTTTTCCCCTTTCTTCGAAATGGGTTTCGGGTGAAACTCCATTGGACATCTTGGAAATGTCTGATCTGCACTACATGTTGGTAAGCAACATGAGTGAGATGGTGTGGGTTATGTCGGTAAGACATGTGTGAATATGAAATGTGAAAAGGAGTTGGGATGGAAAACCGAGGGATTGTCAACTCAAAGAAGGGAGCCCCCATTCCTCGCTAACGAAGGAATATTGTATCTGCAAATGGATAAGTGTTTTGTAACCCTAGCTAAGAATATGCATGTCTAATTGTCAAATTCAATATGCAGGGCATGTTTTGATTTTATTTTTATTATGACATATTGCTTGAGTATGCATAGGGCCTACATGGCTCACATCGGAAAGGGGTGCACACTTTCCCGATGTCGGATCATGAAAGGGTTTTCAATATTGATTACACCCTAGGGGGTGGACGCACTCCTGGTGTCTCAATACTTGATAGAGAATGATATGAAACATGATTGTGGTTTGTAGATCAATAACGATGATGAGTTTGCATGTATTGCTTGTGTTGTCAGGCTAAACATATGCAGTCTGGTGTTGCACACTAGAGAGAAAAGGGTAAATGGTTGTTACAATGATGACTTGATTTCCTGCAGCTTAATAAACCCAATTGTGTATTGGCTTGGCTAGACGGTCTGATAAACCCAACTATTGGTTGGATTTATTGTGCTTGATATGTATAAAAGAATGTGGTGAAGATGTCACCGAAATAGGGATGTTAGATGCCTAGGAATCCATAGTAGATCCTGGACCTGGAATTGGTCATTTATGGTTGATATAAGTGTGTTGTTGATATAAGTGCGTTGTTTATATAAGTGTATGTATTGTTGTTGATATAAGTGTATCTATTGTTGTTGATATAAGTGTATGTATTATTGTTGGTATTAGTGGGGATGTGATGAGGTGTTGTGAAGGTTGCTGAAATAGGGCTGTTATATGCCTAGGGATCCATAGTAGATCCTTGACCTGGAAATGGTCATGGTAAAGTTCCAAGCTTAGTCGGCGCGAAGGTGTACTGGCTGGACATTAATTATTTGGTGTTGAGGAGCAGCCTACGTGCTGGTCTAACATCCAAGTCCATAGGCGATCCCAAGGCTTGCAAAGTGAAACAGGATCCTGTGGACCAGAGAGGAAACACACAATATAGATAAGTATTGGATTCTCTGCAGCTTCTTGATTTCAAATATACATGTGTATATGATTTGGTTATGATATTCCAAGCTCTTGTTTAGAGGGGGAAAAAAAATATGATGAGAATAAACTGAACATGTGAATTTATGCAATGTTTGAATATAGGTATCGCTGGAAGCAAGGACTATGAAAGCATCCTAGGGATGCATGTGGACATGTGACTGTCCTAAAGAGATCAAAATGAGCAATAATGTAGAAGGTGCTAGTGGGACTGTGAAGGTCCTAGCAGCCAAGAGTTGTAGACAAACCATGTGGGGAGACTCCATGGTTGAGAGGTCTAGAATAGACCATAGACACTAAGTGTCATGGCCAAGAAGGGTTGGTCCAGCATTCACGGTGAAGTGAAAGAGGCTGACAGCATGAAAACCACAGTGGTGGTGTGGGTTCCAGAATGGAACAAGACAAAGAAGGGAAAAACTCTTGTTGTTCTCTCTCTTTCCTTTTTTGATTATATATATATATATATCTACATATGCTTATGCATTTATGAAAACAGAAGATTGTTGAGTGCATGAATGGCTGAAAATAGAATGTGTTTATTTGCTTAAAATAAATTGTGAATGCTGGAATAGATAATTCCCTGCCCAAAGAATGGACATGAATGAGCTCATGTGCCTGTTGGGAAGGCATGAAAAGTATGAAATTCTCCTTGATAAGACATGGACTTTCATGCCAATTGGGCAATTAATTGACTAATATTTAATGCCTATATTATGCTTGGTCTAACAGAATTTCAATGATGCATTTCACAGATGAGAAGGGTGAAATCCAGTGGTGCACATTGATCATGGCAGCAGACCAAAAGTTGTTGGACTTGGCTGGAAGTCTCCTTCACACGATTGCCAGGACCCAAGAGAATCTTGGAGAGATGCTCAAGATACAAAAAAGGCAGAATGAGATGAACAACCATATTTTGCAGGAATCTATTGGTTTGCAAAAGGAGCTAAAAAGCCTTCTGGGAGCAATCCGCAAGGGGAAGGAAAGTGGATCAATGATGCGGAATTCGTCCAATCAATCCATTAAGAAACGTTCCAGGCATGAAGACTCAAAGGAAATTGAGCAAGTAAAGATGACGCAGCCAGTGAAATGTTGGAAATGCGGAGGACATCATTTACACCGGGACTACCCAACAAGGGAACATAAAGAGGGCAGTAGCCAAAAAGTTCCTAGATTTGGGGATGAGCCGAAAGCTGAGAACCAGCAGGAGAAGCTTGTAGAAGCCAGGGGGCATGGTCGTGAAAGTTCAAAGTAAATAATTGAACGTAGGACAGATCTGCAAAATTTTGGAAATTTTGGATGTGTAAATTGTATATGTATTCCTAAGTATTGGAACACCCAAGACGGTGTTATTCAAAGGGGGAGGGGAATGTAACACCCCAATTTTGACCCCACTTGCATTAAAAGGTACATGATGTATATATTCTAATTAATCGTGGTGTGGAGCTAAAGGAAAAATCCCCACCATTGATTTGGTTGTGTTATGTTTCGGCGATTGGAATTGTTGCTGATGGTATATCGTGCTATCCAGCACCTTATAGTTTTGGCATCATGTAAATATGCATTTTTAATTAAAATGAACCCCAACCAGCTACGTCAATGCAACCATGATGAAAAGGGCATGAATTTCCTAAGGATAAGGAGGGGGAGTTATTAAACATTGGGCCAATGGGGAAAAGCCATGTGTCAGCTGTTAAACCCATTTAGTTGTCACCCAACCTTTTGACTCACTCATCTTTCCTTGTCTCATCAGTCAACTACCACATTAAAACTTTTGTTGATTAGTTGGGATAGTTATTTGTTGGGCAGTGCTGTGTGGCAGGATTGTCAGCCCTTGCCCACATGCACACTCCACCAGCAGGCTCATTCCCTCACGCAGAGAGCAAGGGAGGACGATGATTTCATTCTCCATTCTTCCATTTGATCTTGCTCATCCTCACACATATGGGGGTTTTTCTCATGGTCTCACCTTCTCACGCATAGGATTCTTCATCGTTTTCGTCACGTAGAGAGCTGGAGAAATCGTTCTCGGTCAACCACGATCTTCCTGTGTATGTTTTCCTCCTGTCCATGATGAGAGTTTGATTTCTCTTCCATTTTCAGACTGTGTATTTTTCCTATTGTTTCATTGTGAGACCGGGGTCGTTGTCTTCCCCACGTTTTTGTTGGCTGTGGTCTTCAATTACGTTTTGGGCCACTGTGGATTCTGAGTGAGCCTTTTTCTGCCATCCACGATGTCCCTGTGAAGTAGCCATTCACGATTTATGCTATGGGGTTGTGTTTCCATACCGATTTTGTGGTATGTGCATATGCTTTTCCCTACCCAGGATGAGAGTCTGATCGCCTCTTCTATTTTGAGCTGTGTATTTCCGTTGTTTCAATGTTGAGATTGGGGATAATGTTTTCCCCACGATTTGTGGTTTGATGTGGGTTCTTTTTCATTTCGGGTTTGCTGTGGCTATTATTGAGACGTTTTGGCCACGATAGGGCCAAGAACAACTCAAGAATCGGATTTCCCCGCCCAAGCTGTGAACCGCTTGTTTTGTTGCGTGTATGCAGTGGTTGGTCTTTGGACTATGTTGACTTGCTGATTTGTGTATTCTTGGCTGTGGGTAAGCCTGCTCGTTCCTTATTCCTTGGGAAATCATGCCTAGCTTGGGGGTGGCAGTGTTGCTGAGAGATTAAGGAGCACACTGGCCTATGGTTGGGTGGAACGTTGCAGCGACGTAGCTGGTTGCGCGACAAATACTGCATAAGATAAGTAATCTTGACTATTCCATCTCTGCAGTTATATTCATGTCTAATGAATTATGATGAACTTGTTGAATGCTTGAATGTATGGTTTTGCTTCCGTTGTATGCTTAATAATTATGCATCTCTGTATGTTTTGCATCAAAGTGTTTTAGTTGTCAGTTTTTAGTTATGTAAAACTCCATGGGGCCAGTTGCCTGGATTTCTGGTGTTTAGTAGCGTCCTCTTGCCCGGTCGGAGGGTCGGGGACGTTACAAATGATCATCTGGTCACATGCCAAATTGCATGACTATTAAAGTTGAAGGAAGAATGGATACATGCATTTTTCCATATGTTGGATGAAATACCAAGGAGATGGTACATTTCAAAGAGCTGGGAAGGGAAATTACAACATGGGAAGAATTGACTGTCAACTTTAGTCATACTTTCAGCTTTGTGAATGATGATCTGATCATACATAACACACTTCAACACATCCGCAATATCGTGTCGGAGATAGTTCCAGTGTAATTACCAACGGGATCGCAAGAGACACCAGTAACGCAGTTAATGGCAGAATTATAAAATGTGATAGGAGATCCTAATGACGAGGTCATCCAAGAGCTATGAACATCTCAGAATCAAAGGGAAGTCAAGATATCGCAGCACCATAAATACCATCCAACAAATTCAAAAAACCAATTAAGATAAGAAAGAACAATATTAGGACGACGGAAGGCCAAAATTTTTCCAATGTCAGGGATTACTAGGATGAGAAAACTATGAAAAATATCACTAACCTGATGCATGAATTCCAGGATTTATTTTCAACAAAATTTTTCGTGATGAAAGGGATTTCAGGTTACTTTGGAGAAATGAAAATCCCTCTAAATCCATATGCGAAACCAGTGAAGCAACAACCTTACAAATTGAACCGCGATACAAGGAACGTGTCAAAGCTGAAATAGAACTGATGATGGATGCTGGAATTATTGAACATGTGGAGGATTCAGATTGGATTAGTCTGATGGTTGATCAAGAAAAAAATACAGGGGAAATATGGATATGTGTCGACCTAAGAAAGCTAAATGATGCAAGTATTCATGATCTGTTCCCAACACCATTCACTGAAGAAGTATTGGAAGGAGTCAGAGGACAAGATATCTATTCATTCACTGACGGATTTTCACACTACCACCAGATCAGAATTGCGAAGGAAGATAGGAAAGAGACCACTTTCGTAACAGAGTGGGGATGTTTTTAGTACACTATGATGTTGTTTGGTCTCAAGAATGCACCTGTGATATTCTCGAGGATAATGGTCGCTGTGTTTAAGGACTTCATTCATAAATTCCTTGTAGTTTATATGGATGAATAGACTGTCTACGGGTTGGTAAAATACCGCACTACGAACCTTCAATTGATGTTAGAAATACGTCGACAGCATTAGATCTCATTGAATCTGAAGAAGTGTGTATTTTGTGCTCCATTTGGAATTCTGATGGGACATATTGTCTGCAAGGAAGGTATAGATCGATCATTCCATGATCTTGGTAATTGTTGTTCTACCTACACCAATGATAATAAAACAGCTAAGGGTGACATTGGATCACACAGCATATTACTGAAAGTTCATAAGGGGATACGCAGCAATCGAAGCACCATTGGAGAAACTGTTGAAGAAGGATGTGAAGTTCTAATGGAACAATGAATGTAGGAGAATTATCGATACTCTAAAGTAGAAAATGGTCGCATCACCAATATTAGTCTTTCCGGATTGAATGAAGGAGTTTCACGTTCATGTCGATCTGCATCAGTCGCATTAGGATTAATTTTGGATCAGCCGGGGGAAGGAGTGATTGATCACCTAAACGCATTTGTAAGTCAAAAGTTGTATACTATGCAAATAAACTACACAATTACAAAGAGGGAAGGATTGGTGATAGTGTATGCATTACAAAAATTCTTCCACTGCCTATTGGGAGGACATCTCAAAATGTTTACGGATCACTCATCACTGAAGTACTTGGTCAACAAGTTTGTGTTGGGGAGAATATATTTTGACGATTACTACTCTTCCAAGAGTTTGAATTCGAGATCATTGTGAAGCCAAGGCAGTTGAATGAAAGAATTGATCATCTTTTAAGGATAGAGATAGGATAAGAAACGAGTAGCATCGAGGATGGCCTACCTAATCGTAGTTGTTTAAGATCAGAATGGTTAATCGCCATTATGAACAAATTATCCAATTCTTGATGACAGGAAAAGAACAGGGGGAATTCACCATGATTCGGAAGAAGCAACTGGGCATTAGAGCTACGGATTTTCATATAATCATAGGAAAGCTCTACAAAATGGGTCTGGATGAAATTCTACGTCGATATTTTATGCTGTGTGAGAAGGAGAGAGTATTGGCATAGGCGCATAACGAAATTGCAGGAGGAAATTATGGAGGTCGCATAACCACTAGAAAGATACTCCGAGCTGGTTTATGGTGGCCGATAATGCATAGTAATGTCGTAGATTATGCTAAAAGATGCGAAGTCTGTCAAAGGATGGGGAAGCCATCACGACATGAAGATATGTCGCTAGTGCCTCAGCTCACGCTAAAACCATTTGATAAATGGGTGGTGGATTTTATGGGACCTATCAATCCTCTAGGAAATCAGATGGGTGCATGATATATCATCACTGCGACGAACTACTTATATAGTGGGAAGAAGCATCACCAGTGACAAATTGTACAGATTAAAAAGCATCCAGTTTCATATTCGACAATGTGGATACTCACCTTGGTTTTCCCAATATACCAATGAGAAACCAAGGGAGTCACTTTGTTAATCAAACGATTAGTGCAATGACTGAGGAATTTCAGATCTAGAAAAAGAAGAGTAGCCCATATCACCCATAGGTGAATGGAACAATTGAAGCATTCAACAAGGTATTGTAACATGCGCTAACAAAGGTATGCAATGTAAATCGTGATGATTGGGATTTGAAAATCATTGCGATATTAAGGTCCTACAAAACAACATGTAAGAGATTGACAAGACAGACACCATTCAAGCTTGTCTCCAACCAAGAAGCGGTGACTCCAATGGAGTACATTTTTCCCATCCTATGCATAGAGGCAGCGACAGGAATAAGTGACGAAGGAGCGGTTGAAGAATAGTTGACGCGATTGTTACAGCTCGAGGAGGATCGGTTCATTGTAGGTCTCCACTAGAAAGTATAAAAGGATCAACAGAAAGCATGGCACGACCTCCATGTGAAAGCAAAGTACTTCCATCCCAGAGATATGATTCTCCTATATGACAGCAAGTTTTTGAAGCACCCAGGTAAGCTATAGATGCATTGGTTAGGACCTTATGTGATTCATTTCATCATCGATAGAGTTGCGGTACAACTGCAACAGTTAGATGGAGCATTACTACTGAAACTAGTGAATGGAAGCCGACTAAAGACCTATCAGGATATCTAGGTGCCGCACCATGACTAATAGTCGTGCAAATGAAAAAAAAAGTGAAAAGAAACAGCAAGGAGCAGGAAATCACAGCAAAAGGAGGTCAACAGAGAAGAAAAAAAACAAATCGTCGCAATTTTGGACCTTGGTGATATTGGACGACGTGTGATATGTCAAATCATACAATAGATGCAACAATTAAACTCAATGGGAAATGGCACAAGTTGAAAATACGTGCATTTATGGAATACTTGGACCGTTGGATTTGTATAATCGACGGAGGATTTGGTCAATATTTGAAGGATTTGGCTATGATCACTGAAATCATTCCCATGGGAGAAATGGAGCCTATAAAAATTCGACCATGGGGCATGGATTAAACCATTGTGACCATTGTGAGAATGAATTTGAGCAAAGGAAAGTATAGGAGAGCAGTGAAGAGTGAAGGAGAAATAGAAAAGTAGCTATGGTGGAAATCGTTTCAAGCAGCAGCATGCAGGGATCACCGTTACAGAGCATGTCGATAGTAGAAGAGAGGCCATAAATTAATGGTGTGCTAACATGACCATCTAGGAAGAATAGGGGTGCGAATCATCCAACCTCTCTAGCAGGATGGATTAAATCAACCCGTAGCTCAACATGCCCCTCCACTTCAAAAAGTGGTGTCCTCAACATTGAATTAGTTATGGATGTTGTTCTATAAAGGACTCATCTTCCCATGTTGAATCTTTTGCAGGTAAGTTCTTCCATTTAATGAGATACTATGGAATTAAATGATTTCGAAGCTGTCTAATTCTTATTTCAGTGATTTCTTCAGGATCCAAGATGAATTTTCCTTCCTCATCAAGTTCTGGTAATATCGTTTGAACTGGTAGCTTGTAATCAATAACCTTCTTCAAACAAGAAACATGGAAAATTGGGGACTCATAAAGATGCAGGTAGTTCCAATTTGTAGGCCATACTACCAATATTTTGTAGCACCTTGTAGCATCCAATTTGTAGGCCATACTACCAATATTTTGTAGCACCTTGTAGGGTCCAATTTGTAGTCCATACTACCAATATTTCGTAGCACCTTGTAGGGACCCTAGTATTTAGGTGATAATTTGTTATCCTTCTTAGTATTCTTCAAATACATCTATTTGTATGGTTGTAGTCTTAAAAACACCCAATCCCCCACATTAAATCTTTATTCACTGCGGTGTTGATCTTGCTGTTGTTTCATTTGATTTTTTTCTAGATTCATGTTGTTGTTGATGCTTCATGTGGCCTTCCACTACTTGAACCTTAGAGGATTCTCTTACTAAAGATGTGATGGATGGTAGATGATAGCCATAAAGTGCCATAAATGGGCTCATTTTTTTATGATGTATGGAAGTGTTATACCACCATTCTACCAAGGGTAACCACTCAGCCCCTTGTGTTTTTTTATCATCTACAAAACATTGAAGATACCCTTCCAAAAATTTGGTTACGATCTCTATTTTTCCATCAGATTGAGGATGATAAGATGATCTATGATCCAGTTGAATACCCAAACAAGAAAATAATTCGGTCCAAACTTTCCAATGAAAATGGGATCCTTGTCACTTATTATAATATTTTTAGTACCATGTAGTTTTTGGACTATCTCAATTGGCGATCGTGCTTGATTTGAAGGGGTGATATAATGCACAAAAGTGTGCATATTTAGTAAGTCTATCAACAACCACCATGATGAAACTATTTCCTTCTTACTTTGGTAAATTTGTTATAAAATCCATTGAGACCTATGTTCGCCTTTGGCTTGGAATGGAAAGGGGTTGTAGGAGACCTAGGGTCTTAATTGTTTCCACTTTATTTCGTTGGAAAAGCAAACATTGTGTCACAAATTTTTGAACATCATTTTTAAGACCATCCCAAAAAAATTATTTCTTTACCTTGTGGTAGGTTTTTAAGAAACCTGAGTGCCCTCCTATCGGTAAGGTGTGGAGTTCAAAAGGTACTTAAAAAATTTGCTTGATATGGGAACTCTTACCAAGATATAAGTGATCCTTGTACCATATCAATTCATATTTCCACCTAAATGTATTAGAGGCACTAGGATCCTATAGCAGCTTTTGAATGAATGTCCATATTTATTCGTCATTTTTCCATTCATCCCTTGTGGTGACTATCCAATATGGATGGATGATCAAGATAGCATAGAGTAATGCTTCAACATACTCATCTTTTATGGAGAGTGCATCTGCGAAAAAAATTTGTTTCCCCTTTTTGTAGATGATTTCAAAGTCATCCCAACATCTTTGTCACCCATTTTTGTTTCTCTTCTAAAGAAAGACTTTGTTCCAAAAAGTAGTTAAGGATATCATGATAAATTTTAACCTTAAAATGTCTCCCCATAATGTAGGGGCGCCATTGCTTCAAGGCATGTAGTATTTCCAACATTTCCTTCTCATAAATGGGATATTTTAATTTCTTTCCCTTTATTGGATGATTTGTGAAGGCAAGAGGGTGTCCTTCTTACATTAATACAGTTCCAATTCCATTTCCTGAAGCATCACATTCCACAATAAAGGTTTTGTGAATTATGGTGTTTCCAAAACAAGATCTTTACACATTTCCTCTTTGAGTTGTTAAAAAGCTTGAGTTTCCTCTAGAGTCCAATAAAATACATATTTCTTGAGTAATTTTGTTAGAGGAGCTTCTATTCTTCTATAGTTCTTAACAAACATGCAGCAGTACCCTGTCATACCTAAGAATCCTTGAATATTCTTCAGGGTTTTGGGAATTGACCAAACCATAATGGATTTAATTTTGTTAGTGTCTACCTTTACACCTTCATGAGATACAATATGACCCAAATACTCTACCTCCTTTATCCCAAAGAAACATTTTGAGGCTTTTGCATACAGTTTTTCTCCTTTAGTAGTTGTAGTGCCCTGTCAACATGTTGAATATGTTCTTCCCAAGACTTGCTATAGATTAGTATATCATCAAAGAATACCAGCACAACTTTTCTAAGTAAAGGCTTGAAAATAGAATTCATCAAACCTGGAAATGTGGAAGGCGCATTTGTGAGACCAAATGGCATGACCAAAAATTTCATGAGTTCTGAATGTTGTTTTGGGGATGTCTTCATCCTTCATTTGAATCTAATGATACCCAGAACGAAGATCCAAGTTTGTGAAGAAAAATTCTCCATGTAATTTATCTAACAATGACAGGAATGGGAAACTTACATTTAATGGTTATCTTGTTGTGCTCTCTGTAATCAGGACACATACATCTTGATCCATCTGTCTTGGGTACCATTACCACGGGTGCGGATTAAGAACTTTGGATAGACCTAATTATTCTAGCCTCTAACATTTCAGCAACCATATGCTCAATTTCACTCTTTTGGATATAGGGATATCGGTAAGGCCTAATGTTAGGAGGAACACTACTTGGAATTAAGTGGATAGCATGATCAAAGTCTCAAATAGGTGGAAGACCTTTGGAAATATCCTCAAATACCTTGGAATGCTTATTAATGATTGTTTGGAGATCTGGAGAGACAGGGAACTTTGAGGTTTGAACATATAATGAGCATAATTGTGAAACTAGGTCTTGATGTCCATTTTTCAACAACTTTATCATACCATTACATCTTATCACCTGGATTCTTTTTTTTGTGATACCATTTAACTCATATTATTTTCCTTCCCATGAAAAAAATTTTAAAATTAAAAGTCATTATTCCCAATGATTGTAACCATTGGACACCTAAGACAACATCATCCCCACCCATTGGGATAGCAATAATTGCACTATTCAACACATATTCCCCCATAGAAAGATTTATATTATGGCATTTCCATAAGAAATTTATAGTTCCTCCATATGCAACCATAACTTGAAACTCTAGCATTGGATATACAAAGCAATTAAGAACTTTGGCTAATTTATAGTGAATGTAATTATGAGTACTATCGGAATCAATTAACATTGTTACCTTCTTCTTTTTTATGTATCCTTCGATATTGAGAATTTGAGTGCTAATTCCATCCAATGCATGACAAGATATGGTGGGAGTAATTTCTTCTGAATTATTTTCTTTTGTTTCTTTTTAAGTTGCCTCTTCTTGATATGCTTCCTCTTCTTTTGGTTCTTCCTCTTCACAATCTATGTAGAATAATTTCTTCTCACCGCACTTATGTCCATTACTATACTTGTTGTCACAATAAAATAATAATAATTTTGCTCTTATTTCATCTAGTGTTTGTGGTTTCAACCTTTGTAGTGGATTAGAATAAGGAACATTATTTTCTTTGTATGCGTTGGCGAAGGCCTTTCTAGTATTCATTGCCATATTTTTACTTTCAACCTTCCTTTCCATCATGAAATCCTTCTCTAGCAATGATGGTTCAATTAGATGCACCTCATGTTGAATGTTATCTTTCAAGGTTTCAATAAAGATATCTAACAAATTATCTTCTAAAATATTCTTCACTCTGAAACTTAGTTGTTGAAATTGCTTGATGTGCTCAATAATTGGACCTTTTTGCTTGAGATTTACCAATTGGCTGAAGGTGTTGTTATTTAGATCTCCATAATGTGCAATCAATTATTTTGTGAATATAGACCAAAATATAATACAATCCTTTTTACGATCACAAAGCCATTCGTACCATACAAATTGATCAAGTTTTAAATATAAGGATGCAATAGTTACCTTTTCCAAAGTGGGAACCTGGTGTATATCAAAGAAATGCTCCATCAAATAAATCCACGTGATTGGATCCTTGCCAACAAAATTTCTCATTTCAATATTGGGGATAAATTAGTTTATTGGACCTGAATTGAACCCATATTGTTGTAGTGAATCATCAACTTTTTAGGAATCCAACTTCCTACTCTCCAATTTTTTTCAATTTTCTCCAAACGTGACTGGAATAACTCTTATTTTTCCTCTTTGTCCTCTTCTTGAGTAGATACATGAGCAGTAAAACTATTTTTTATATCCTTCATCAATTCCTTCAAGTATTGAATATCTTATCTTCTATCCATCCCTTTGAGATCCTCTTTACTAGCCATCTTTTTTTCCAATTTAACTAAATCATTATTTCTCACATTTTATTTAATCATATCTTCCAACTTGGACACACTAAAATATATGTCTTCCATTTCATCGTGTGTCAGAGAAGGATCCTCTGGGGTTTGAGTGGAGTGTGATTATTTCCACTTCCTTTTGGTGGCATTTTGAACAATAAATATATATCACACCCTAGGGTTTACCACAAATATATCGTTCTACTGAAATCTATTCAAATGCAAAATGACGTACCTTTTCCAAGCCCTGATTAGAAGACTGTTTTATGGTCGACTTGTAACTGAATTAAAATTTGTATTTCAACATATTTTAGTCTGAAACTTCGGCTTACGGTACCCTAATGTTTCATCTTTCCAATGTCGTAGGTCTGACCTAATTTGGATGTTCCAAAAAAAGTTATTGCAAATATCCAAAAGCTTCTTTTTTTTTCCTATCCAGAATAGCGAACTTGCACAGTATGCCATGTGTCTAATATTATGTTTTTGTAGCTTAAATTTCAAGCATAGATACCCTACTTTTTATTCTTTCAGATGCAGCTGGTCTCACTCAATTGGATCTTAGATGTCACAGATATGACCTTTTTCCATAGAACACTTGTTTAGGCTAGGTTTTGGACTAGTCAAAAACCCTAGATTTCTCCAAAATTATCTCTGAAATTGTAATGTATCAAGATCTAAATTTTAGAAGTGGTTTTTTAGCCTCGATACTGAATTCTTGTAGAAAAAAAGTTGTTTCAAGCATTACACGATGATTTGTTTTGAAAAAACCAATCTCGAGGGAAGAGCTCTAATACCAAATGTTATGCAACCAAGTCCTAGAAATAACATAAAAATAGTAGAAATAGGCCAAAAGAGAGTAATACAAGCCTTAATAATGAATAACAGAGATAAATAAAAATCCTCTTCAAAGGAGGAACCTCCTTACACAATATACTTGTGTACCCAAGACAAGACAATATACAATGGGGACTAAAATGAGAATATTTCCTTCCTATATATAGAAGAAAAAAGTGTACAATAACAAATAATATACCCAATCTGACATAAATAATATGTAATGCACCACAATATAGGGGGTAATACGCTACACTATATGGGGTAATGTGACATCATTAAGGGCTTAACATGGGATCACACCTAAACTGATTACATCCAGGCATAACCTACGTCTACCATGAGAGAACCATATCCAACATGGGAGCACACCAGAGCTAATAACATCCTGGGATAACCTATACCAGTATTTATTATGTCCAGGGACAACCTACATTCTACGACAGGGTTGATTATGTCCAAGGACAAACTATACCGTGTTCTAGTGTATCTATGTCTTCTAGGCATTCGTCACATTAGAGAAAATATGAGGTCTAAAATGGGCCTCCTAAGGAAAATAATAAAATAATAGTTAAAATAATAAAATAATATTTATTAATTTTGGAGGAAGACAAAAACTACTTTTTTGCTCGTATTTTCAACATATCTCCCTGTGTTTTTACTCAAATTATGAGTGGGATGGATCGTTGGATGTGGAATTAAATTTTGCATCCAACAAGCCATCCTTCTCGAAATTTGAGTAAAAACACAGGGATATATGTTGAAAATACAAACAAAAAAGTAGTTTTTTTTATGACAAATATATCAATTGAACCATTATGGTTGACTCATTTTATTGAAATTCTATTGGTTCTTGAAATCCAACTCACAAGAATTTATTGTTGGCTCGTTTTCTTATAAGGCCCATTTTAGACCCCAAATTTCCTCTAATTTTTCTAGAATGGAAGCAAGTTGGGACTAATTACGTCTAGGAATAGCCTGTGTCTACCACCATGCAAGATCTCTTCACTCCCTCTTTCTAGGGACCTCGATCTAGTTGACACCGAGTCTTTCTCTGAAGTATCTGAACTTCACTCTAGTTAACGACTTGGTCAATACATCGGTGATCTACCTATCTATCGCCACGTACTAGAGCTTCATTTCCCCTCTTTGCACCATATCTTGGATATAGTGATACTTGATCTCGATGTGGTTTGACTTGCCATGAAACATAGGGTTCTCTAACAAATTCACGCAACTATGGTTGTCACAAAATATACAAGTCATCGCTAAATCGAGATCAAACAAATCAGATAGTTTCTTTTGAATCCATATTGCCTCACAACTGGAGGAGAAGGATGCATTATACTCTGCCTCGGATATACTCAGCACCACGTAGGAATGTTTCCTTCTAAACTAGGAGATCATGTTGGATCCCAAACTAAAGCAGCATCTTGAAGTTCTCTTCCTATAAGTGGTGCTTCCTTCCCAATCTGAATCAACATAACCATGCAGGTTAATCTTATGATTCATGGCATACTGGAGCCCATACTCAATTGTACCCTTCACCTACCTCAAAACATGCTTTGCAGAAATCAAGTGAACATGTCTCAGATACATCAGGAAGTGGCTCAGGGTGTTCACAACAAAGCATATGTCTGGTATCGTATTTGTATATTGTATTTGATGAAGCATCACACAGTAGCTTCAAGTTCAATTTCATAGGTGTGGCCATTTCCCTGCATTCCAAGATTCTAAATCTCTTCAAAATATCCATGGTATACTTTCCTTGACCAAGGAAAATCCCATCTGCACTCTGCCACAACTCCATGCCTAATAAGTAGTGCATCATCCCTAGGTATTTCATCTTGAACTCAGTGTCAAGTCTCCTCTTTTCATATACAATAAGTATGTCCTCTCTTGCCATAAATATGTCATCGACATATAGCAAGAGTATTATTGGTATTTCTTCTCCAACCTTAAAGTAAAGGTTGGAATTTGCTTTACTCTTGGTAAAGCCTAAGCTCATCAGGAAGTCGTCCATCATGTCGTACCATGTCATGGGCGCATGTTTCAATCTGTACAAATATTTCTTTAGTTTTCACACATGAGTATGTATGTCATGTGTCTCAAATCCCAGTGGTTGCTCCACATACACCATTCAAGAATGTTGTCTTGATGTCCATTTGGTGTACCTTCTATTTCATTACTGCATCCAATGCAAGTGTATATCTGATGGAAGTGTATCTCTCTACAGGTGCAAATGTCTTATCGTATTCTATACCTTCTTTCGGGGAGAATCCATGTGCCACAAATATTGCCTTGTGTTTTTCAATGCTACCTCCTGCAACATGCTTGATCTTGTAGATCCACTTAGAAGTCACAACAAACTTCCCTTCCAGTATCAGAACTATCTCCCAGCCATCATTCTTCATATTTGATGGGTACTCCTCGATCATGGAATCCTTCAATTCTTTCTTTTCTGTAGCATGTTCGTAATTGGAAGGTTATTTACCAATGATGTCACATAGAAGGGCCACATAGTTGTTATATGGTCTAGCTCAATTCCTTTCTCTATGCATCCCATATGGAGTTCCATACCTTTCTACATCTTGTGTCAACTCTCGTGCCCATGTTGTTTTTTTCTGTAGGAGTTCTTCTCATGAAATGGTTCTACAATTTATTTTGGTTCTTCCATTTCGTGGTCTTCATGGTATTCTAGATTTTCTTCCATGGTCATGTCTCGTACTCAGGCTGCTTTAGTTTCTTCGATCTCTTCAATAGGTAGTTTTCTAGATCTTGAATATGTTGAGTCTTTGTTAAATGTTACATATTTGTTGATGTCAATATTCTTAAATCCTTGAAAGTACATTCAGTAGGACTTTGAAGTGTCACTCTATCCTATGAATATTCCCTTCCTTCCAGAAGGATCGAGCTTAGTCCTCCTTTCCTTTTAAATGTGTATGTACACTAGGAAACCAAATATTCTGAGATGGATGACTTCTGGTTTCTCTCCTGAGAAATCCTCATTAGGAGCCTTGTTGTCTAATACTCAGTTATAAGTATGGTTATGTACATAGACAGTTTTCATTGTTGCTTCTTCCCATAAGTGCATTGGAATATCCTAGTCATGTAGCATTATTTTCATTGATTCCATTATCGTTATGTTCTTTCATTTTGCAACACCATTTTTTTGAGGATTGTAGGGAGTTCTCAACTCCCTCATAATCCCATATTCTTTGCGGAGTTCCTTGAATTCTTCCAACGTGAATTCTCCGCAATTATCTGACCGCGGATTCTTGATATTCCTCTCAGTGTTGTTTTCGAACAAGGATTTGAATTCCGTGAACCTACTGAATACTTTATTTTCCCCTTTCAAGAAATGTATCCAAGTCTTACGGAATAAATAATCTATAAAGGAAACATAATATACATACCCGCTTAATGAGTTGGATGACATGATCCCGCAGACATCTAAGTGGACTATCTCCAGTATTCATTTTTCTTTACTTTCACTGCTGGGAAACCTTTTATTTATGTTATTTCCTTGTGCACATCCCTTGCAAACTCCTTCATGCTTTGTATGTATGTATGGAAGTCCTGAAACTGCTTTGCTTGCAATAAGTAGTGCTCTATAGTGCACATGAGCAAGCCTTTTATTCCATAGTTCACTTGGTTCTATAGAGTAATGAACCAATTCTTGTTCAGGTTGTCCCTTCAACTTGTATAAGCCTCCCTATTGCTCTCCATTATAGTTGCATCATCGATTGTCTTTCATTTTAGCCACATTATGACTTGGTCATCAATGAATGCAACTCTTATTCCCTTTGCACCTAGTGCAGAAATGTAGAGAATATTCTTCTTCAATCCTAGAGCATATAGCACATATTTCATCTTCAAATTTTTTTTGGAATCTAGCTTGTATGAATATTCTCCACCTCCTCTTATGGGGTATTGATAATCATCCCCAATTTTCACCTTGTGAGGTGACTCATGCTCAGACTGATTGATGAATGATTCTTTCTATCCCATCATATGTTTGGATGCCCCACTATCCACAATCCAATCATTTATTCCATGTGAGATAGTTCCTGTGAGTGTTGAGATTAGGGCATACTCTTCATCACTTGAAGAATCAATTATTTCTTCTCTATATATTTTCTTTATTGGTTCATCATCTTCAACGATGCCAGCATGATTTCTTTTATTGTTTGACTTCTTGTTGGAGGATCCTTTGTTTTTGGGACAGTCTCTAGAGTAGTGTCCCTTCTCATCACATGTGTAGCATCTAATACTTGATAGATCTCTTTTGAATTTATTTTTTCTTTTGTGATGATGATCCTCCTTTCTATTATTTCTTCTAGTGTGAACTATGAGAGCTTGATCTTCATTTGCTCCCATATTCTCTTCTATTGTAATGAGTCGAGATTCTTCTTGTGTGCATTCTTCCCAGAGTCTACTGAAATTGATCAACTTCCTTCTGGCACATATTCCTTGAATGAATGAATCCCATGATCTTGGGAGACCATTCAAGCTAGTCATAACAATCTCCCCTTCTTATACATTCTCTTAGATTGCTTCAAGTTGTTCCTTGATTTGAGAAACCATTGTGAAGTAGGATTGCATGGTATCTGATTTTTGTATCTTCACATTCTTTATTTGGTTCCTCGATGTCATATTCTGATTAATGTTCTTCCATTCAAAAAACTTCATCAAAGCAACGAACACTTCCTTAGATGTATTCAAGTATGACACATGGGGGATGAGATGATACTTAATATAATTTGCAATGATCCTCTTGTCCTTTACCAAGTTCTTCTTATGGATATCCTCATAGTCATTTCCCTCGGGATGTGGAACCTCCTTACTGATATACTGATCCAAATCATTTTCTTCAAGGATTAGGGAGATCCTATACTTCCATGCTCAGAATTTGTCAGCTATCCCAAGATTATCATCAAGTTGGGTGTGATGAGTCATCTTGAAATGAGAACCTAAAATGGAAATAGCAGAGATTTAGATCTTACCAATTTGAGGTGCCCGACCTGGTTTAGAAGTTGGTTGACCCAGGGTTTATTAGATAAAGCGTAATTTTCTAAACTTGGAATTTTGAAATTTTTTTCAGGATAGAAAGAGTTGGTGAGTGAGGTCCTTTTCTGAAAAACTGTGGTGGGAAGCCTCTGAAACTTGATGCCCTAGTTTATTCTCGTAGCTCTCCATAGTCAAAAAATGAAACTTATTCAAATTTGATTTTGCTTCCACCAAAAGATGTGACCTCCTAGAGTGAATTAGTCTCGCCCTCTTTTCTTGATGATCTGTGGAGAGAAGACCTTAAACTAGGAATCGCTATTTTATCGATGTTGCACAGTTCCTTCTTTTAGAGAGGCTCTAATACCATGTTAGTTTTTTCTACTTTCATTCAATTTGATTAGGATCTTTATTTGAAATAATAACAAGCATAGCAATATATCCAAGATACACAAGATACACAATACACAAATATTTTCCTCTGGGAAACCATAAAGGAGAAAACCCTGCAAACTTCCTCAAAGTAGTTTCACCACTAAGACAATATCACAAGATGGAAAAACCAAAAAATAAGAAGTCTTTTGCATCTCTCTCTCTCTCTCTCTTTTCCCCTTCTCATCTCTCTCTCCTAATGAAAACTTGAGAGTGATTGTGTTTCAAATGAGCGAGGGTGCCTCCCTATTTATACACATCATGTGGCTAACCTAAAACTTGATTGGGCCGACCTCTTAACATAGCAAGGTTGAATTCACTTAGAGAGACTCAAAAATGCATTTTATTTTATTCGTCTTAGGGAGTATTGCCCCGAATTACAACATAGTTTTTACCTCAATTACCATACACAATAATGACATCCCGAACGGAGGGAGGACATCTCTGACAGGGGTACAACATACATCAGAATATCTTTCGAAGTTACAATTACAACCACAAATTTTACTAGCATAGTAAAAGTGTATGGTTTTGTGTCTTCCTCTTGACCCAATACCACCCCACAGATGTATCAGATGCATCTGAAGCAATGTGAAATGGAAAGATTGAGTTTGTTCCTCATAAACCAGGGAATGTGGACAACAATTCCTTTAATTTCCCAAAAGTTCAATAACTCTTGTCAGTATAAGAGAAATACGCATCTTTCATTAATAAAGAAAACAATGTAGAATTAATTTTTGAATAATCTTCCATGAATCAACAGTAATAACCACTCTTACCTTGAAAAAATGTGTACCTCTTTCTATGTCTTAGGTGGAGGCATGTCTATTATTACCTTAACCTTCTCTGGGTTTCCCTGAATACCTGCAATGAAGAGAAAATGCCCCATCACAATCTATTATGTCATTAGCATATGGAATTTTTAGTGCTCAATGAAAGATTTACTTTTTACAATGCTTGAGCACTTTTTCCATATTGGATAACACTTCCTCAAAGGTAGTACCATATGGTGTAAAATCATCTATGAAAACATTGACATTGTCATCAACCAAATCTGATAATATACCCAAAAATGCTCTCTAAAAAGTAGCACAATTGTTGCACAATTCAAAGGGGAGGATCCTATATGCAAACATGACCCATGGACAAGTAAAATTAGTCTTATCTAGGTCTTCGAGAGCTATCTGGATTTGTTTGTATCCATTGAAACCATCAAGAAAAGAAAATAATTTATTTATCAAGAGAGAGTGTCGAGCACTTGGTCTATGAAAGGAAGTGGGAAATGGTTTTTTGTGTGCCTTTATTCAGCTCTCTATAATCTACATAAATACGCCATTTACCATTTTTCTTTGGAACTATAAAAAGAGGTTGTCAGATATAGGATAAACAAAATTAATATCCAACAGTTTCTAGAGCTCATGTTTGAAAATGTCTTGCAACGCAGGGCTCATCCTCCTCTGTGGTTTTCTAGTTGGGATGCAGTATTTATTGATAGAGATATGGTGCATACATAGATCAGAGTGTACATTGTTCACTCTTATCTATGTACCATGGAGTATTGTTGTTGGAATTCCTTCATCTTTTGGTTCATCTTGTTGTTGGAATTCATTCATATATTGTGTTTTATATCACCTGATATGCAGGGTGGGAAGTAGATGGTGGGTTGTTGATAAAACTAGAAATATCACCATCCTTTGTTTCATCCTTAAAATGCATAGCTTTATTAATGGTGAGGACAGGTTGCACATTTTCATTTTCAAGTTCGAAAACAGCCCATACAGAATATTCACAAGTCGCACTAGGCTCACTGGAGGATAGAGGGTCAATTCTTCTTAGAATCCCTGTGGGATATTTCCATATCTCCTGATATGCAACCAATATAAGCATCGATTGTGGCTAGCCATGGTATTTCCAGGATTAGATGATGGCTTTCTAGATGGGATTTTGTCTGCAGGACAAGGAAATTGGCCAAATATTCCTAAGAGTATACCATCCTCTATTGTCCCTTTAGTTCCAAGATAGTAGGGTTCGGTCTCAAATTTATAAGGATTACTGCCTCTCAGGTCTTATTTTTCATAATGTTGATCGATGCGCCAAGATTGACTAAAGTGGTAGGAAAATGTTAACCTTGAATATGCATGGTAAGAGTCGGTTCCCAATATATTCATATTTAATAGGTGTAATATTTCCTAGGATAAGGTCAGATAATTCCCCTAGTACATGAATAGTTGGTGGGTCATTGGGTTTCCTAAGGCACAACTCTCTAATAGTCTTGGCATAATTCGGGACATCTCGGATTTCATGTAACAATGGTATCTTAACACATAAATTATGGAGTTCTCCCATAAGTTTGAACTCGAGTTGTGGCATAATAGAAATTGAGCCCAAAATATGACGACATCCGACGTAAAGTACATTTTTGTCAGATTGAAATGATGAAAAGTATTGTACCTCCTAATTTTTTTTGTCGTCTTGTAGCATCGTCGGTTTTTTGACTTTAATCATTATAGGCTTTTCGACGAGTATTCATGTCGCTTAACCGACAATAGTTCATCAAATTTGCAACGAAAAGTGAAGGGAGATTCTCGGATTTGAGACGAATAGTGATCAATCTCTTTAACCCCTAGTGGATCCTTCAGATTCATATGACCCACTAGAATACCTATTTCTCCTTCTGGCACTACTCTGACTACCTTCTCTTTTTTCTGTACGATGCCCAGAGCTCATCCGCCTTTGGATCTCTGTCAAACTCTGTAGCATGGTTGCATTCAACTGATTCTTCTCTTCCTGAGCTTTAATCAAGATTCTCATGGTGGTTGTAATGTCATCATCATCGTCATCATTTTCATCAACATCATCATCGTTGTCATCATCATATATATGGATCATCATCGTCGTCGCCGTCCTCATCATCATTAACATCATCATCATCGTTGTCGTCATATATATGGATCATCATCAATAACGTCATCGTCATCGTCGGCACCTTTATCATCGTCGTCGTCGTCATCATTGTCATCATCGTCATCATAATTTCATATGAGATCAACATGGTGATCACCGTCATCATCATTGTCATCATCATCATGGTCGTCATCATCATCAATATCATCATCACCGCCATCATCATCGCCATCATCATCATCGTCGTCGTCGTCATCATCAACATCATCTTCATCGTCATCATCCTCAACAACATCATCAACATCATCATTGTCGTCATCATATATATGGAGGATCATCATCAACATCATTGTCATCATCATCTTCATCATCCTCATCATCGTCGTCATCATCATCATCATCTTCATCATCATTCTATATAAGATCAACATGGTGATCACCATCATCATCATCATCAAGGTCGTCACGGCGTTGTCAACATCATCATCATCTCCATCATCATCATCATCATCATCATCATTGCCTTCATCATCATCAACAACAACAACAAAAACCATCATCATCATCAACAACAACATCATCATCATCGTCATCATCATCATCAACATCATCATCGTCGCCGTTGTCATATATATGGATCATCATCATCAACATCATAATCATTGACGTCATCATCGTCGTCAGCGGCGGCGGCGTCATCATCATCATCTCATTCTTCTTCATCATCATTTCATATGAGATCGACATGGTGATCACCATCATCACCCTTATTAGGTTGATTTTCCTTATTAAATATATAAATAAATAAAAGCACATTACATAATATAAAAAAAATAGATATATAAAAACATTAAATATTAAACATATAAAAAAAACATTACATAAAATAAAAATTAATAAGCATAATTAATATTTAAATAAAAATTAATAAATATATAACATAACAAACAAACCTAACATTTCAAACTCACTTACCTTCCCAGCCGCGCGAATGCATTTTCACTTACCTCCCCTGCCGCGCGAATCCATTTTCACTTACCTCACCAAGCATAGAGCCTGAAGGTCGCAGAATTCGACAAGAGACTGCGTTTTCAATTACCTTACCAATACCAGATCCTAGAGGTTTCTGAGATTTTGTAAGAGTCGTCAAGGTATCGAAGGTCACAGTGATCGAGAGGCCACATAGAAGAGGTCATGGATCTCGTCAAGAGGTTACAATGCCCCAAAAATCAGTAAATACCTTCCATTTAACCCCATATTACTCTATAAATTTTCTGAATGTTTCAATGTTGCGAATGGAAAAATGATTTTGCAAAAAATTAATCTGTTAGATTTGGTTTAGGGTGAATTTTACTCTATGAACGCATATGAATGGGTGAGATAACAACCTGCACAAAGAGAGAACTCATCACATGATTACCCCATGGTGAATTGGTAAATGATTTTCTTAGTATGGAACATTGGTTTCTTTTTAGGGTTTTTGAAGAAGGGGTGTGTGAAGATGTAGAGAATACGGGGGTTAGACATACCTATACGTTTATGGGTTAGAGTCAAGAGGCTCTATATTAGGGGTAAGACGATATCTAGGATTCTGATAACTAGTCTACGTTAGATATGACTATACCATTAACAATATGGGCATAAGGAATGTGTTTGATTAACCTTGGCCCTCTACTTGGTCACAACACTGGGTGCAGTTTTTGCATTAGAATATGATCGTAAGGTAATCAATAAAAAACAATATCATTGGTAAATTGATACCTTTACCCTTGTAAGCATACCCATATTCTATTGTACAGTTTTAAAGATCAATCATGGAAATTATAGGTACTAAGGATCGTATTATGAAAGAGAGTAAAATAATAGGTTTCAAATTTGAAGAAAAGAGGATGTGTTTCTCTTAGTGTGTGGTTGCACCCTTCATCATATAGCAATTGGATGAACAGAGAAGCTATCTACAACCAAAGAGAAAAGAGGATGCCATAACTTAATGTTAGGAATTCCTATTTATAGCTAGCGAGTCCTTCTTTAAAGCTTTGTACCAAAGAAAGGAGCTTGCATGGCTTGCACACATTAATCACATAACCTCCATTTATCAACTCAAATTTAAAACATATGAAGTCCACATTAAGAATAAAGTTGTCAATTTACTAGTATAGTTAAACTCGAAAAGATGTTGACATGATAGTTAAACTCGAAAAGATGATGCACACTCTCTTCAAAGACCATATTAAAGCTATTTCTTCTCCAAATAAGTCATTATCTTGAACACATAAATGAAGACAAGACCAAGGACCGTGCTCAAGTTGCTAGTTTTCACATTAAACAAGGTTATGGTTTGTGCTTTTTCTAACTAGCAACAATACTAATCTCTGTAAGAAAACATCCTTAAAATGATAGAAATGCTTTTCATCTCTTGCAAATTTCTCACTTCACAATCTTGGATATGAAAGAAAACTTTTGATTTCAACCTTAATGATCTGGATAAATTTAGAATTGGGAAATACCCGTATGTATAAGCATTGTTCCCCCATGTGCATGGATCCTAGAACATGGTATAGTTATACCCATGCATGAAATTTATGCAAGATTATCATCAGATTTGTGGCTAGAAAGAGGGTCCATTTTCTACAAGAGTAGCTTACTCCTACATAGAGCGGAATTCCAAGGCTTGCATTGATAATACCAAAAGCAATGGTCGGCTTCTCATTGTCACTACAAAGCATGTTTTCAATCAGCTCCTTCTCGACTTCTAGAAACACAAAAAAATTCTTAACCGCATACCATGCATCCTTCATCTCCCAGCCATTGTTTCCAATGCCACATATATTTCTCTTGATTGAGCATGCAATCTATCTCCTGCAAGATTTATACTATGAATTTTTTATTCCCCTTCCTCTGATCATTACTTGGATTTTTAGTCATCATCCCAGTTTCCAATAGCACTGTAACACATATCCAGCATTTTAGGGTTGTAAAGTAAAAGGTCGGTCTGCAACAAGACCTTCCACGTCAATGTTGTCGTGGACTCTTCTGGTACAAAACAAGGCCTGCACACACCTGCATCAGGATCTATTGCCATCCCTTGTATTAGTAATGTGCCTCCTCTAAATAGCTAGCACATCCAAGAAGGGAACCTCTATGGCATAATGCTTTGAATTTGGTGTGATGATATAATAATCCTGAACCATGGAATATGAAAGTATCGTTGACATAAAACTACGCCAGTGCCATCAATTCAAACCAAGAAACATTCTCTGGTCATTGACCAAGGATATGATTTTTGCTTATTTTAACCATGGTAGAAAAAGACAGCATCCAACGAAAAATTATAAGCTCTTTAATTATGTGCTTTTGGTTGGATGTGTAATTGACGTACTTTTGGGGGTGACGGTCAACCTTCACAGCATCTTCATCATGAAATTTCCTCAGTGTTGTTGCTGCTACAACCCTCGAAATTTTCTTAAAACCAATGAAATCAGAGCTCCATCTATCCTCCACGAACTTCCTAAGATAGCAACCGAATTTCCTCAGACAGTTCGCTATTTCAGAGAACTCAAAATTTTGTTTTTTTTAATGAAGTGCACTGGGTATTTATGCTGGTTTCCATTAATTTTTGAGTTGACTTGTCATAAAGTATTTTTATTTTTATTTAAATTTGAGCCGACTTCAATAAGGTGAGTGTAGTTAAATGTTTTATTTTGTCTTTGAATTATCAATTTAATGGTCAAACTTGGTGTTATTAAAGGCTTGTTTTATATGCCTTTAGGGCTTGTTCTCCTACATATGGTGTGAGTGCCCTCATCTTCTTTTGCTCTAGGGCTAGCCACAAAGGTTCCAAGACCCCAAATGCCCACATTATCTTCATTTCTTCAAGCCTATTAAACCATCTAATGTGTGGGTCAAAATGCTTCTTTTTCAAGTGCATGGTATTCTCAAGCCATCCACATCATCTAATTACCTTTATTACCAAGTATGTGGACTTCATTTCTCATGAAGGCACAAATGACCATAGAATGGGTCATTTGGCTCATTAGGTGTTCCAATGGCTCCAATTCCCACATCCAATGTCATTCTTGTCATGTCATCATCCTCCTTTGTCCATATAATCAATCTTTGACTTCCTTTGTCATTTATGGTTTGTCATCAATGACAACCAGTGCTCAACATTTAGACTGTAAACTTTTTCAGCATTTAGCATCTGTACACCATTGTAATTTTGTAGAGCCATCTAGGCTACTGCATGGCTTACAAACTCCAGGAAACCCTAACCTGCTGATTCTCCAGTTTGTTTATTACGAATAATCTTAAGAGAAAGAAGGCCTTGGGTTGATGAAAAACAGTCATCCAGGTAAGTAGTATTCATCCAATACTGTAAACATCGAAGAATATTCTATTCATGGTCTAGACGAAGGTACTAGGGAAATTGGTAATGCCATGAAAGGGAATTACCAACCACTAATAGGTACCAAAATTAGTCTTTAAATGTATTTTCCATACATTTGTAGGTTTTGAAATTGTAGCTTTTTAATGATACAAGGTTGGGAGAGATATTAGCCATATGGGTAAATTGTAGAGACTTGGTTCCCTTGATGAAAAGGAAAATTACCTTGGTTAAAAATTGTTGTTTGGAAATGAATGGGTGTCATATCAAAGATGACTTGGATATCATTACTCTCTGTTCATATGACATGTTTATTGGAATGGATTGGATAGAATTGCATCATGTTATTCTTCGCTGTCATAATAAAAGTATGATGTTCCTGGATGAGGATGGTAAAATCATTTAGGTTAAAGGAATTCCAAGACCAATTTTAGTAAGACAAATCTCAACCATACAAAAGAAGAAATGTCTTAGGAATGGATACCAATTATATGTGATCCATGTGGAAGAATTATCCACTGATATGGAGCCTCGCATTGAAGAAATTCCTGTGTTGCAAAAATTTCAAGGTGTGTTCCAAAACGTTCCTAGGCCACCTCCTAAGCGAGACATTGATTTTACAACCGACATGGTACCAAGAACAATGCTAGTTTCTGGAGATCCTTACAGAATGAGTACCCCACAGCTGAAAGAATTGAAATTGCAATTGGAAGAGTTGTTAAAGAAGCGTTATATAAGCCCTAGTGTTTCACCATAGGGATCACCTTCTCTATTTGTACAAAAGAAATATGGAACATTGGGGTTGTGTTTGGATTACATACAACTAAACAATGATACTACTAAGAATAGGTATCCATTGTTGAGGATCAATTATTTGTTCGTTTAGTTGCGTGGAGCTAGAATTTTCTCAAAGATCGACTTAAGGTCAGGTTACTATCATGTACACATCAAGGATGAAGATATCAATAAGACTACCTTCAGGAATAGGTATGGGAACTATGAATATACAATAGTACCTTTTGGATTGACGAATTTTCTAGCTACATTCATGTGTTTGATGAACGGTGTATTCAAAGAATTTTTGGATAAATTCATTATAGTATTTTTGGATGACATAATGATTTGTTCCAAGATAGAAGAGGAACATGAAGAACATCTTAGGAACATGAATATGCAGTCTTTCAGTTGTTTGTATCGATGTACACCTCATCTCTTCATATCTAAGTGGGCCCCATCATTATTTGTTTAACAAGTTCTCTTTGAAACATGGTTCTCAATTCCAAGCACTTCAATAACCTCAATCAAGTGATTACTTGTTGTCCTAGTAGCATCCACATCTCCATGGAACATTATAGCTAACATATTGACACCTTCTATATCTAACATCCATTCTATCTCACGCTTAAATCCATCATTCTCATCAAACTTGTTGATTTTTCCAGACTTGGTAAAAACTTTATTAATATCTGGAATTCCCCTGAGAACCAATTTTCTAAGCATGTTACTTTCAATTTTGCTTCAAAAATACATCATCTTCAGAATTCTGGTCTTGTGATTCCTCTTTAGGACACTCTTCATTCATAATACAAATACGAGGAATAATTTTTTATGCATTATCGTCATTAAAACTGCATGTCAAATCATCATCAAACTCAAGGTTCATGTTTTCTGCAATGTCTGCCATTCTCAGCTTTTTATCATCTAAGTAGTTGTTTCACCAATAGACTGTGTTGCAACACAACCAATCATCTCACTTGGAGCTACTAAGGACTACAGGAAACGAGATTCAAAAGCTACCAATTGTTCTAGTTGCAAGCTTATGTGGTTTTTCTTTTCATAAGTTGTTTTATTGTTTTCATTGATTCAAATATGCACTCTTTACAAATAGGTAATATTTTTTTTATAATATTTGATTCATATAGAACTAATATACAATTATTATGTTTGATTCATGCGTAATTAATACACAGTCACTCACTTCATCCTAGTAGAAATAATGGAAAATGTACATGTCATACTTTGGAAAATTTAACAACCTATGCTTCTATCCCTTTACAATTGTAGATACCAAACATACTTTGGTACGAGAAATCAGATAACACTCAAATGATTCCATTATGTGCAGAAGCTCCAAGCTGTTATAACCTAGCGTTGTACATACCCTAATGTATGCTTGTATGAGTAAACACCAATATAAAAAATATCATATAAGGTGTTTTATCATAAGTATGATTGAATTAGCATAAAACAATAGAAAACATCGATTAAAAGTTATAATAGCAAGTTTTATGTCATCCATGGTTTTTAAATACAAAGATTGACTTGATAAAGAGTTATCTTGTGTTGTAAGTCTTTATTAGTTAATCCACAAATTAGATCCTATGATGTTGACTTTAAGCTCAATTTAGTCCAAAGAAACTATATTCTTAACCATTACCTCAATGTAAATAACATTTTATCAAACCAAAGACATTCATTTCAATACTAACAGCAATCATGAGCTAGTACATAATGAGAAACAAAGATCCTTCTAATTAATCATTCGGACATATATTTATTGAACATAGATCAAACATTTTACTCATGTATTACTTCCAAAATCATAACTTACCGAAGGATAATTTGTTTTATCTAAAGCATTGCACAATATTTATCTAGAGGAGATGTTTTTCAAGGTGATATACTTCTGAAATCAAAATGCTTAGGCTGAACTGAAATAGTCAACCAATATGCCTTACAAGAATTTCCAAGAGTGGAGTAATGAAGACATATCTAAAAGGTAACAAAGACACAATTTGTATCAGTTCTATCTTAGATGCATGCACAATGAAAGATGGGGATGGTTGTAGTAAGTCATCATACTCATATTTAATTTATCAAATGATTTACCAAACAAATGTTGCTTAGGTGTGCATAGAATGAATTAAATGAAGGCTTGCAACAATAGAAACCAAATGGTGACAAGGAACACTATGATCAAAATTAAGATCTATCTCAAGAAGTATAAAGTCACAATATATTCAGATATTTCATATTAGTTTGGCATCTATTCTTATCAATATACTCATAAACATTTTATGTGCCAAGATATTAGTACCATTTGAATTAGTCCTGAAATACAAAGTTCAACATTGCTTATGTAACTTATGTACTTATGTAAGGTGTAACATATGTACTTAATGACATTGACTTCTTCACGGCATTCACAGTAGTAAACAAAAGGAGAATCTGACATTGTCTTCTTCATGGCATTCACACTAATAAACAAAAGGAGAATCTAAGGTACTAATGGATATATTCCTAAATATACAGACATATTGTCCCATTAGTAGACAACAAAACATAAAGACATGTTTATTTCACTAGAGAGGTCCCAGAACCCTAGTTTCCACCAACAATGTTCTGGTTGGCTACTTCATTCTGTACTCGGGATTCGAAGGCCATAGTTCCTACCTAAATATCGACATGAGTGAGTCTATCTGCGAGCTCCTGGATGGCGTGGGCTTTCTCCTAATATCGGGATTTCTCAGTAGCGTTTTGCTCCCTCTGAATCGATCTCACTTCATGGATGTCCTCTGCAACCTATTGAAAACGTTCCCTCACTTCTCCTTTGAGTCGACGAAGCTGACGATTCTGAATATCCACATCATCTTTAACTCTCCTCGGTTTGCATCCCAGTTATTCCATGTCATGTTGCGAGCAGCAAGGATCACTCTCGTCGATGGAGTCCATGTTATCAGCCTGTTTGCAGAGGGGGCAATTAGCTTGGAGGCTCTCGCAGCTCTAAATTTCTTTCCTGAGATGAATGAAGTGAGAGATAAGTGGGTTCCTGTATATAATGCAGGAATGATCTGTCTCATCGGCCAAGTCACTCATTAGAGGAAATTTCAACTCAAAATGGGCCTTTTAACTCTAATTCAAATTCCATGTCATCATGCGTTAGCCAATGAAATTGCTTTAAATTTGAAATACCATATATCAGGAGCAAGCCCACACCATCCAGGAGCTCATAGATAGACTCTCACCCATGGCTAGATTAACGTCATCCCGCATGATTTGAATAGGCTTGACGTACGTTCCACAATTCTCGCACGGGGCTCATAAGACTCCATGGTTGTTATGGCTTGTACCTCCTATAGTACAAAACCAAAGTTCACAATAGGTTCCTAGGTAGGGGAGTCTAATCTGACATACTCTACTTCTATTTCCCTTGAATTTCCATTCTCCCAAATCCTCCTTCCTTCATTCGCGACGAGGTTCACGATCGCCTGTACTGTCTACATTGTGATGTCGCATGTGTCTGTGTGGTGTCTGCACCACTTCATTCATTCAACCCATGTCGCGCATCCTCCACACGGTTGTTTTAGAGACAGCCATGATATTCGACAATCATTCCATAAGATTGACGGCAAATGTCGTCAGCCTTTCTCTTTTTTTTGTACGTATATCTATCGAATCTTCGACGTTATAGACGGATATGTAGTCGAAAATATTTCCTTTTGATAAGTGTTTGTCGTAGCATATCCAACGTTGACATGTCGGATCTACGACGTTCATATGTCGGATCTTCGACACTACGTCCGACGAGACAAAGTCGGAAATTCGAATATTAATGTATAAAAGACTTCTCCATATTAGCTTTATACTCTGTCGAATTGTCGACGGATTTCGAAATGAGGTCGAATATCCAACGAAGTCCCACTGACGACAAAAAAAAACGTGGTTGTCGAATAACAGGCACATGTCTGTCGAAGTTCAGAAAATGCATCCGTCGTATTTTGGGCTCAAATTCTGTTGTGTGGCAGTATCCTTGTTATTGCCAGTCTTTCCGAATATGGAGGGGTAACAATTTGAGATTGGGTTGATTTAGTAGCAATTGTTGTTACTCCTACGGTCATGACTTGGTTAAGATTCGTATCATCTTCTTGTGATTGCTCTGTATTGGGGGATAAAGGCTCTCCCTCTGTTATTATTGCTAGATTTTGAGATTGAATTATCCTCCCAAACTTAAATGAACATCGTTGCACTCAAGAGGGTTGATGTTGTAGGCTAGGAAGGTAATTGTTTCATCTTGTTGAAGCAACTTATTATTCGAATTGGGGACGAATTGTAGGGGCACTCATCTAAGTATTTACAAGCATGTTCATAGGAAGTTGCAATTGTGGCTGAGGAGGTACCAGTGCTAGTAACTGCTAAGGTAACAAAGGTTGTGGCACCAGGAACTGTTGTATGGGGAAAGTAGTGTTTCGCCAATTCTAACACTGTGTAGGGTTCTGAACTAGTTGAGTCGGCCAAGATACCCCAGGAGAAGGATATTTGAAATGTTGTGAGTTTTCCAATGCTAGGTAGGAAAATGTGGTTGTTGAGATGTATATTGATTTTGCAGGTGCTAAAACACATATTGATTTTTCCAATTATCGAAAAATGTAGATGAGTCTTGGTTCATACCTAAAGGTCGATTATTCCATGGTTTCTTGTCCTAGAAAGTATGTTGGCTTGACTTTCGCGTTAGAACTATGGTACATTGCCCTCAGTCCTGGTAATAATGGGCATGACTTTGTAGGATGGTCTTCGTCACAGACCGTGCATAGCTCTACAACATTCAGTGGACACTCCTTGGCTGGGTGTTTTTTCCTGCATTGTGGGCAAAAGATGGATAACACCTTATCTTCTTGAAACTTCCTCTGCTTCACTGCGAAATACGTCTAGATGTGGGGATAAAGTCCAAAGAATGTTTGTTTTGAAATATTCCAACAGGGTCCCTATCTCTGTCTAAGTTTCTCCGCCATTACCTAACTTAGTTACCCTAGTAGGAAGATCTTTGATTCCTAACATGTTCCTGGAAGATTCTCAAGAACATCTCCTGCACCAATCACAAATGGTCTCGTAACTTTCCTTAGAAATGTATCTCTTTCCCATCACGTTCAACATGTGGAGTCACTCACCCCGCATCCCCCGGATCATAATTGTTTTCAAGACTTCATTTCCCAAAGCAGAATGTGGAGATCTCTGTAATTATATTAGAAATGCTCTACGTAATCCTCCAAATTCTCGCCTTCCTTTTGACTCATATTGAAAATTTATTCTTTGGGGTCCCAGGATCTACAATATTCTTAATACTTTGCAAGAAATGGATTCTTCATTTAATCCCATGTCGATATAGATCCACCACCTAAGCCCATGAACCACCTTAGGGATGACCCTCTCAAAGTGGCAGGGAACAATTTGAGTTTCTGCAAGTTAGTGGTGTAATGATAACTTTTACATAATACATCAAACTCGAATAGGAAGGTGTATGGATCCTCAGTGGTTGTCCTATGAAAATTCGGGAGAGCAGACAACGAAATGGCTTTCATTGGTGCTACCCTCGGAGTGTCAACAATGGGGAATTTGATGGTAGATGTCAAAGTGGCAGGGAACAGTTTGAGTTTTTGCAAGTTAGTGGTGTAATGATAACTTCTACATAATACATCCAACTCGAATAGGAAGGTGTGTGGATCCTCAATGGTTGTCCTATGAAAATTCAGGAGAGCAGACAACGAAATAGGTTTCATTGGTGCTACACCCGGAGTGTCAGCAATGGGGAATTTGATGGTAGATGTAGTAGCATCCATCATCCTTGGGTTCGTGTCTTCCCATCAATTTCCAATATCCCTCGAGAATTCCATAATTAACAAGGGCCCGTTCAAATAGAATGTATTCTTGTCTTTGATGCAGAGGCCTTAACAACGCTCCCTTGATCCTGAGAGGCAAATTCAAGGATTGTTAACAAATGATGTTCAATTATAACTCCCTTTGTTTCCTCGTTCCCTTCTACTAATGTATGAGTCCCTGATTCTATTGTGAGGTTTAGCTCCTGCTATTATGAGTGGTGAAGCTGGTCCTTTTGTGGGATTGGCTTCACAGTTTCACTCCTTTATTCTGAAAGATCATGCAACACACCCTCTATAGTTGCAGCCGACTTCCATTGTGAGGAGTGTCGACGATTGGGACCTGCTTGGGATGCTTCTTTAAACACGTGATGTGATGCTCCTTCTAGCTCTGCCTTCGCAATGATTTCTTGAATGTATATTTTTTCCCCTATTCCTTATGATCCCCTCTACCTACAGTTTTATTAGTATATGGTGGTTTGCCTCTACCCCTAGGAATTGTCCATGTATTCATTCATTCTATATGCTACTTTACTCATGCAAAATTGAATTAAAAATAAAGCTTCAGTTCCGTTGAGATTAAAGTCTACCACTGATGATCCCCATGCAAGGAATCGGTGATAGATCTGTAGGTTCTTACCTCCCTTCTTTACATCTTAGGCCTCAGTAGAACCGAAGGTGATGCATCTAGGAAAAAAACAGCACAAGTTGCAAATTCACACATTTGCAACCTCCCACACAAGGAATCGATGATAGATGCATAGGTTCTTACCTCCCATCTTTATATCTCAGGCCTTAGTAGTACCGAAGGTGATGCATCTAGGAGAAAAACGACACAAGTTGAAAATTCGCACCTTTGCAACCTCCCCGACAACGACGCCAAAATGTTAGGGCTAATAATGGTCTATTACAATCACCAAACTAGCACACACATTAATTGTTAGTGCATGAACGTTTCACTTTCAAGGCTACGCACAAAGTATATGCAGATATAATTTCCTTCTAATGTTGTAAGAAAAACAATATGCAATGCAACTAATGAGATAAAGTACCATTCAATCCACTCAATCTAAAGAGTACTCATTCACCCAATTGAAACAGGAATTCAATTACTAGAAAAGGAAGGAAACGCACTTTGCTAGAAAAGGAAGGAAACGCACTCTGTTTTGAAAGCATATAACTCATGAAAAGCACACTGCTGAAAACAACTTCTAGATCTAAAAACAGCCTATATTCATCCACACAACTCTAAAAATAAATCTTAACTACAACACACAACTGCTAACAAATCATCTTTCACAAAAAACTTCTATTACAAGAATAAAAATATCATCTAAAGAAAACCAATGCTCCCACTCATAAAAACTCTACAATAACAAAACTCGCTTGGAAAATAACAGCTGAAACCAACATCAATCAATTCTCATAAAAGCATTCATTCTATGAAATTGAAGATGCAATATAAAACTTATAGAAATCCAATCAACGCTTTCTAAGAATTAATTCACGTAGATAATCGTAAATTGATCCAAGTAACAGCAATGCACACTCACCCTTTTAATCTAACAAGTCAATCGCTTATTTTCAAAACCTTGTGATAACAGTTTCTAGAATTGAGATAACAAACTTGCAAAACACAATGCAATCAACTATCTAGAAAATTAATAAATTATAAGAGCAGCTCCTAGTCAGCGAAGGGGGCCCTTCCTTCTCTAACTAGGGATGCAACACACACTGAAATACTCAATGAATTAAAAGACCATTGATATTATAAAAAGGGTCTAAATACAAGGCACAACAACACATTGCTTATGCTCTCCTTCAAGTCTTAATTTTCTCTGTTCTAAATGCCTCGCGACCGAAGGGGTTACATCTTTTATATCATATTCGAGTAATAGTCCCTTGAATTGGAATAATTGAACACCTTTAGAATCAGAGAATCCCATGGTTATTGATACAATTTATAACCTATATATGTTACTTGTCGATTGTTGTTACAACTGGTTTATAAAAATATATATGATATCTTGTAATCCATCTAGGGATGGTTACAATGTTGATGCTTCCATATCCTTGAATAACTAAATGTCACAATGTTGGCACTCATGCTCAAGGGTCAAATGTGGTGACAACATTGTATGAGGAGAATTAGCAGCATCGTAGAGAACAAAAATCCAAAAATAGCTTATTCCTTTGGCCCACAAAAAAGTAGCAGCGTCTAATGTTCAATACACAATCAACCTGTCGTTACCTTGTCTGGACAAAGTCCTGAATGATTCGATTAATAAGTCAAATAGAAGCACAAAACCACTTTAAACAGTTAAATTATAACTTAAAACAAAGTAATACTTAAAGAGGTGTACCTTGGGTCTAGGACTTCAAACATTAGCAAAATGACATAAAAAAATATAGGAATCAGCTCTAAGAAGCTTAAAATAGGGTAAATAGATGGTCAAAAAGGTGACAATTCATGGGCCCAACAGTGTCATCCTAGAAACCACTAGAATTGACCCTCGACTCCCTAAGTGAAATGCCCATAGGTTGCTTCGATCAATTGACACAGAGGAGCAATGGTCATATGTGGGGTGGTCACTCAAGAAAAATCATCTATAAATGGGGTGAAATATGGAGGACGAGACATCACTAGTATCAATGTGGGCTCTTGTAGAGCGGGAAGAAGACCCTCCTAAAAAGGATTTAGTGGCTTTCAACATTTCAAATGAATTGGATTATAGGACAAAAAAAAAAGGGAGTTATGGATGAAAGAGAAAAGGAAGGTCCAAAGGTTTTCAATGTATGGAATTAACTAAAATTTTAAAAGAGTGTGATCCTAAAGACCACTTACTTTGTAAGCAAAAGGGGGTTGATAGAATTTGCACACATATGACAAGGTGACAACACTATGCAATTAAAAAGGGATCATGGATATAATTTGAGAATCATTGGCAAGCTTCTGCTTTGAGTGCGATGGTGTAATTGAACAAAGTTACAAGGGTGAAGGAATTTGTTTTGAGGCTCTTCAAAATACCTCATAACCAAAAGGGGGCTAATAGAATTTGCACGTTGATGACAAGGTGACAACACTACGCAATTACAAATGGAGCATGGAAATCATTTGAGAATCGTTGGTGAGCTTCTACTTTGAGTGTGGTGGCGTAATTGAACAAAATCAAGTGTGAAGGAATCTGTCTTGAGGCTCTTAAAACTACCTCGTAACCAAAGGGGGCTAATAGATTTTGCACACTGATGACAAGGTGACGACACTATGCAATTAAGAATGGTGCATGGAAATCATTTGAGAATAGTTTGCCAAGCTTCTACTTTGAGTGTAGTGGCGTAATTGAACAAAGATATGTGTGAGGACTTTGTTTTTAGGTTCTTAAAATGGGTGAATCCTTGTGTGTCTAAATTAAACTACCATTACTCCTTCATCCAAATCTGGAGCATGGCCACGCAAACATTTTTAGTCCTAGTTGGTCAAACACGTGTCAATTTTCCATTTGTTTCATTGTGCTTAGTTGGTTGGGTCTTGCCTATGGGCTCAAGGCATCATCATATATTCTATTCTAAATATAAGTTAGGATAATTCGAGGCATTGCCAAAATTCTTCGTTGCAAAATGGAATCGCGAAAGTCAATTTGAGCCCTAGATCTCCAAGCCTGACAAGATCTCAACCATCAACGATATCCTTCTTTTCTTGGGATCTCGACAAGACCTCTCAATGCAGAGCCATCTGGTCATTAATCAAGAGGGTCTACACAGATTATTGTCATTTGCGCAAAGGCCTATCCTTTGGGCTCTCAATAAAACTTCCTCATGGAGAGCTTTAGGACCATCAATCTCAAGGGCTTAATTAGATTTGGGGGGTTCAAGCTAAGCCTCAGTTTCAAGACCCCAACAATGCCACCTAACCCAAAAGAATTTGAATCGTTGATCTAGGAGACCCACTTGAATCTTAATTGTCCACACAATGACTCCTTTTTCAAGCCCCGTCCAATACATCCTAGCACAAAGACTTGTGAGTTGTTGATCTAGATAAAGGACCCTCACAAATCTAGGTCATTCGCATTGCTTATTGTTTCGCGAGACACCAATGTGAAGACTTTTGAACCATAGATATCGAAGGCTGAACTAAATCTTGATTGCTCTTGGGACCGCAATGAAACTTGCCCATGCAAGCGAATTTAAACTATCAATTTTCATATAGCAAGGACAATCTCCACCATTGATATATTCTTTGCATACTTTAATTACCTTTCGATAGAGTTGTTCTTGACAAGAAAATACATTTATAAATCAAGATCAAGCATTCCCCTCAATAATGACTAATAACTTTTATATATACCTATTTGTTCATTGCATTGACTAAGAAAAGAAATTGCAATAGGGATCAAGATTCAAGTTTGGGACACAATTGATTAGTTATCAAATGCCAATGATAATTATACTACGAGAAGGTGCACTCTATATTTCCATTGCGAGGGATATGCATAATGTCTATGCCAGACAATAACATGACGTGGTAAAAGTTGGTCCAGCATCATAATATTTAAAAAAATAATCCTTCTCCATACTTAATAGATCAAAGTGATGAGATAGACTTAGCTTCCCAACTTTCAGTAGAATACTAGGAACATGTGATCCACACAAATATGGCAAAAACAATCTATGAATGGCATGAAATAAAATTCTTCCAAATCCATTAACATTTGCATCAAAACAGAAAATTTCAAACAGTGTGTAAAGGGTAGGTTACTTTCAATCATTTATTCGGCCAATATCATAATGTCCAACATAAGGTTCGAATCACAAAACACAACTTGGGAGTTAAATATAAAATTACTCTTTTCTCTTGACATGTTTTCCATCAAGTAGACCTTGATTCATACAGACTTCCTTGTGTTAACATTCAGACCATCGAAGCACAGAATGGTGTAACCTAGTAAGTACATTGATTGGTTACATAATCCATTTAAAGAAAGCTGTCAAGACTGGAAGAGGATGCCAATTTAAAACATCAATAGGTTTTTGTTTGTGGTAGTAATAATGCTTAATTTAACAAGGGTAAATAGCCTGTAAAAGAATTATTTCCAATATCTACTAAATCGACAGGAATACAGTGGTAATACTCTGATACTAAGTCAGTTTTCTTCACCAGGATTCTCAACTTCTCTTTGCTCGTCAATATTGGCATTAGGCCCATAGTCCACCCAAGGGAGTAAAGACTGTAAAAACATAAGCATTGGATTGCCATTTCCCAAATTACCAGGATGATCTTGCTGGTCATGTTGACCGGCAAGAGCATCTGGCTCAATATCTATTCCAGGTCTGTCCACCATCATATGCCGCATTTCCTCCGGAGGGATGGTTGGCACAGAATCCGAAAAGTCTGCAATTGACAAGTGGGTGTATCTGCCATAATGACATGCAAATGTTAGCTCCGATTGACATTCCAGAAACGCTTCAAAATTTGTATAATTATTCTATCTAGTTTCATATAGCAATAAACATAAAAGCTTAATGTAAAAGAAAGGATCAGAACTAGGTGAAAGAGAAGGAGCACGCAAGATTTCTTCTAATGATTTCCTGGGTTGATGGCCTACAATTTGTCATATTTTTCCAACCCAACAAATTTCTCTTTTTAATATTTTCCTTTAGACCAAGCACTAATTCCTGACAGGGCACTGGGTAGAAGCAATGCTTTAAATGTGGTGTTTCAATGTTTTGACTAGAATAATTAGTAAGTTTCTTGGCACATTGCTCTTTAATCAAAAAATTTCAATCTCATCATTATATGGGTTGAGTCTTCCTCTATCATGAAAATCCTCGCTATTCTAAGCCCACTTCACACAATCTCTGCTTGTACATTATTGTAAAAATGCATCAGTCATTTGTTAGCCCTTTTCTAGTCCATATATTCAGCACTTTGTTGGTATAGCTTAACTAGTCCAGAACTTGGATGTTCTAGCTTCCCATGCTACCAATCAGTGCTTTGTTGGTTTTGCTAATTTTTAGGTATAATACAAAGGCTTCTTACACCTATTGTGCTTGTTCATTCACATGGATGATGACAGCTTGTTGCCAGCATCAATGTTTGTCTCCCACTTACTGCTAAAGCATATTTCGCACCTCTAAATTTTCCTTCTATCATTGCTCTAGTATTGATGACCTGCAATTAATTTCCCAGCAGTTTATCTGGCAACAAATTACCCGGGGCGTTTTAGATATAGGTCAGACCTAAAAATAATATTTTTTGGATGATTACACCACCATTGTAAAATACAAATTAATAAGTTTTGGATGATACACCGACATTGCAAAATACAAATTCTTTGGTCAATTCATACAATTCTTTGGTCAATTTTGCCATCTCTCTATATACCAGTTTGTCCTCTGCAGCTTTGTTAGCCAGACTATCTAAAGGCTGAAACATCAACCAACACAGATCCGTCTTAACCCTGAATCTATTACGTGCCAATGTCCACTACGATTGAAAATATAAGGGATGCCATCTGCTAGATTCAGAAACTACTAAGGGCCAGCGTCTGCTAAATTTTGAAATTGTAGGACCAAACGCCTACTAGATTTGGAAACTATAGGGACTATCATCTGTTAGATTTATAAACTGTCTGCTGGAGTTGAAAACTATAAGGGCCTGCACCGATACCTTTGGAAACTGCAAGGGTCGATATTGGGTAGGACGTTAGAAACAATGTTCAAGTATAGTGTTTCATCATTATGACTACAGTAATTAGCAGTTTTCTTGATTTATTATGTTTTTTATAATAATAAAAACGATATCACATTATTATATGGGTTGAGTCTTCCTCTCACTAAAACCCTCACTTTTTTAGGCCCAACTCGCACAATGTCAGATTGAAATGGGACAGCACTAATGTCAGATTCTAGTCAATATATTCAACCTTCTATTGTTATAGCTTAACATTTGCATATAACATGAATCTTTCTAGCTTCGAATACATATCAACAAGTATTTTCTTGGTTTAGCTAATTATTATTATAATATACAAAGACCTTACACTAATTTGTTTTTTCATGCACATAACAGCATGTTCCCCTGATCAATATTTACATGCCACCAGTGCAAGTGCAATGATGGAAGAACAAAATTTAAAATGTGGAAGAACTTGTTGAGAAGAAACAGGTTCTTGAACTTATTTGCAGTGATGGCTACTGGTCTTAGGATCGAGGACAGGTTGGATGGGGTTGTAAATTTCAGCCCATGGAAGGCTAGAATAGTTTTGATATTACAGGATAGTGAACTATGGGACATAGCGAACAGCACTACAACCAATCCAGTGACTGTTTCTGCAGATGCAGCAGCTAAAGCCGCTTATGTCAAGAATGATATAAAAGTCAAAAGAATCATTCCTGATGCAATAAAAGATCATGTGATTCCACACATATCAGGGAAAGATCATGCCCATCAAATGTGAACTGCTTTGACTAACCTTTACCAAAGTTCTAATGAAAATCAGAAAATGGTATTAAGGGAGAAGTTAAAGAGCATTCGGATGAACAAGGGTGAGAATATGACCACCTACCACACCAGGATTACACAGGTTCGTGTTGAGCTTGGAGCTATTGGGGAGGTGATACAGAGTATTGAGTTGGTACGTACAACCTTGAATGGTGTGACGAAGCCATGGGTTGTATTTGTGGAGTCAATGGTTGCTCGTGAGCACAAGCCTTCATTGGATCGTCTTTGGGTTGATTTCATACAGGAGAAAACCCGCAGGAGATATGTACATGGAAATACATCTCACAGCAAGGAAGATGAGGAGCATGTGGCATTAGCAGCGAAGGGGAAGAAGAAGAATTTCAAGAAGGGTTCCAAGGGTCGAACCAAGCAGCAGGATGGTGAGAAGAAGCATATGAGCAAAGTGAAATGCTTTGCTTGTCAGAAGTTTGGGCATTATGTTGGACAATGTCCAAACAAAAGAAGAAGAAATAGCAGACAACAGCTTCAGCAGAGATTGATGGGTATGCTTCTAGATTCGAGAGAGTCTTCTCTCTCTGTTGGTGGTTATATAGAGAGAGCATCATCCATTGCCAGTAGGGATTTTGAGGACCAAATGGAGCATTCCATGATAGTTGGGCATTCACCGAGTGCTTCCACTACTTCCTCCACATGGTACATTGATAGTGGAGCTTCGAGTCACGTGAAAGGTGTTCGGGATATGTTCACAGAGATGTCAGAGACAAGCTTGGAGTTGGAGGTTGTATCGAGCGATGATACAGTGGTGAGAGCAGTTGGGCATGGGACAGTCCACTTTGACAAAGAGTCCATGTAGCCCATGTTACTGAGGGATGTCATGTACGTCCCTGGGATGAAGAAGAATCTTGTGTCAGTTTCCACGATTGAGGATAGAGGCCTTGGGTATATGTCCTAGATGGGAAAGTTTACATCTTTCCCAAAGCAGAGGGTCCATCTGCTTCATATGTGATTTGGAGTTAGATACAGAAACCTGTACAATCTTCTCTTCCAACCACATCCACTGGCACACACTCAACGCAGCAATGAGTTGTGTGAGTTATGGCACCAGGAGGATGGCCCACCTTCATCATTCAGCTTTGAGGATGCTGAGAGACATGCCCACAAGTTTGCCATATTTCAATACAAAGCAGAGTGGTGTATGTAGAGGGTGTGCTTTGGAAAAGTACACCAAGACTGCTTTTCCAAGCAATGGCAACGAATCAAAGAGAGTGTGAGAGTTGATTCATTTAGACTTGTGTGGTCCCATGTCTTCTGCCTCATTGATAGGTTTTGAGTGTTACATTACTTTCATCAATGACTTTTCTAGGAAGACCTAGATCTACTTTCTGAGAAGCAAGAAGTCACAAGAGGCGTTACTTCAGTTCCAAGAGTTCAAAGCTCTTGTGGAGAACCAGACATGAAAGAAGATCAAGGTGCTCAGATCAGACAATGGGGGTGAGTACACTTCCCATGCATTCGATGAGTTTTGTAGACATAAGGGTGTCAGGAGACAGTTGACAATTCCCTACACTCCACAACAGAATGGAGTGCCTGAAAGGAAGAATCGTTCGATAGTGGGTGCAACTAGAGCCATGCTACATGATCAGGGTCATCCTTTCTTCCTATGTCAGAGGCATGTAGTACAACTATTTTTTTGCAGAACAAGAGTCTGCACCATGCCATGGGGTGCAAAACTCCTGAGGAGATGTTCACCGGGAAGAAGACTAAGATAGGCCACTTCCACTTTTTTGGATGCTTTACATATTTTCATGTCCCTTCTAAGAAGAAGAGATGTTTACCGAGAAGAAGCCTGAGATAGGCCACTTCCACATTTTTGGATGCTTTACATATTTTCATGTCCCTTCTGAGAAGAGGACAAAATTGGAGGCTACTGGAGAGAGAAGCATTTTTGTTGGCTATGACAAGACTTCGAAGGCTTTCCACATATACCTTCCTACACAGAGGAAAGTTGTGGTGAGGAGAGAGGTGAGATTTGAAGAGCGAGCCTTTCCAAAGTATCGAGAGTCAAAGGAGGAGCAGCAGCAGATGACTAATCCACACATGACAGTATCTCAGAGTCTAGCGAGTCAGGGCACAAGATCACAGGTCTCAGGAGTGACTGGATCACAAGTTACAGGTTCATCAGTTTCATGGACTCAGTCTACAGGAACTTTTGGTACTGGGACAGGTTCACGGATCAAAGGTTCACAGGTTTCACCTTCATGTGATTCGGGTACACATGGTTCAGGTTCATCAGATACAGGATCTCAGGCCACAAGTACTTCTTCAAGGAGACATTTGTCTGATGAGAATGTAAAGGAGGGTCAGCCACAGGATGCTACTTCTAGGAAGAGAAACCAAGTTGGCTTAGGGAGCTTGTGAAGAAAGCAGAGGAATTTGCGGGGCCACCCAAGAGGGAGGTCAAAGAGAGCAGGGCACAAGGATTTTCCAACTATATGGCATAGGTGACCGACTTGTGTGAGTCTGAGCCTACTACTTATCAGGAGGCTTCCACACATCAGTGTAGAATTTTCAGTACTTTCTCAACCTAGTTTCCAACTCCGTTTTAAAACATGGTTTAATGCCCAACCTAATTTGTTTTACTGCTGCAAATTAGATTTTTCTCATAAACAATATAGGACTGAAATACAAGAAAAGTTTCTACTACATTTTCACTAACAGCAAATAAACCACATTCAACCATAAATTTCTGACAGTATTTTTGATCCAATGACCTAGGAAAAACCCCAACCTCCGGGGAAAACCTATGAGAGATTTTTATTATCTAGAAAAATTACAGCAATAGACAGAAAAAAAATTTAGTCCAACTTATTTCAACCAGATGAAAATATTCAGCCTCGTTTTTCGTGCCAAGTAGAAAAAGGCAAACTCAGAAATTGTGTCCTCTGCCTCAATTTTTGTGCTGTTGTATAGACTGTACGGTAGTCGTACGGTTAGACTGTACAAACTGTCTGTACAGACCTCGAAATTTGTGCATGCAAACTACCTCAAGATTCGTGCCCAATAAAAAAAATCTCGAAAACCATGCCCAAAAATCTGCCTCAAAAATCTTGTACTTTTTGCCTCGAGATATGTGTTGTACAAAATCTATAATGTACGGACTAGCAATAAATGTTGTTGTACCTTACCTCAATTTTTGTGCCCACTTGGTGTGCCTTCTCTCCTCGATTTGCGTGCCAAGAGAAACAATTTGTTGTTGCTGCTATTTTTCTCCTCTTTCTCGAAAATGAGTCTCTCTTCTCTCTCAAATGCAAAAGTGCCTCTTCAGTTGGAAACTCTCTTTTGGTGAAAAATATAGGGTGAATGAAAAGTCATATAATCGTAGGGCTCAGATTAGTCTAGATGAGTGGTTGTGATTAAAATCACTTTTCTCCACAAAATAATTAATTTCACTCACTTTTTAAATATTTCACTTAAAGTGCACTTTATTCTCTAAAGTGTAATTAATGCTCATCTCAAGTCATTAAAGTCCAAGTGACTCAACCCTCCCCCTTTTTTTAGTGACTTAGGAAAAAGTCACTTAGGGGAACAATTCCTAGGTAAAAATCAACACTTCCTCTTATCGAGGAAGTTGTTCTTCACCACACCCAACTTGCCTCTGAAGTAAATAAACTTGCCTCTTCCAAGAGACTTTCTCAAAATATCTGCAACCTGCTCGTCAGTGGAAATATATTGCAATGTCACTGCTCCTCTCTGAACATAATCATGAATGAAATGATACCTGATATCAATATGCTTTGATCGGTCATGAAATACTGGATTCTCAGAGAGTTGGATGCAACTCTGATTGTCACAGTAAATCAATGTAGGCCTCAGCTCCTGATCAAATAAATCCACCAGCAACTTGCAAAGCCACATTGCCTCACAATTGGCCTGACTGGTTGCCATATACTCGGCCTCTGCAGAACTCAAAGCAACAAACTTTTGCTTCTGACTGAACCACGACACTGCTGTCGAGCACTAAAACAACATCCGGAAGTGCTCTTCAGTCTTCCACACTGCCTGCCCAATCTAAATCTGTAAAGCCAATCAACCTAATCACATCCGATCTCCTATAGTCCAAACCATACTCCATTGTCCCTGCAAGGTATCTCAACACATTGTCCTAGGCTCCACCATGAATTGACTAGGAGTGTTCACCGAAAAACACAAATCTGGCCTAGAGTTGACCAGATACATCAAAGAACTAATGCGCTGACAATATAGTGTAGGATCCACCAACTCTCCCTCAGAAGCATAAAGCTTCTTCCAGTTGGTGACCATCGATGAAGACATCGGCCTGCAATCCTCCATCCAAAATATCCTCGGAATATCAACTGCACACTTTCCCTGTCCTAGGAAAATATGACCAAGCTCCTGCCAAACCTCCAACCCCAAAAAATAGTGCATCAACCCAATGTTCGTCATCTGATACTCTGAAGCAAGATCTTTCTTGCAAGCTGCAATAGGTCTCTCTCCTCCTGTGATAAACAAGTCATCCACATACAACAGAAGAATGAGCAGATCATCTCCAACCATGATGAAATAAAGATTCGGATCTGCCTTACTCTTCTGAAAACCCATCCACTGCAAGTAAGAATCAATCCTAGAATACCAAGCTCGAGGAGCTTGCTTCAGCCCATACAAGGCTTTCTTCAGCCTGCAAACATGAGACCCTCTCCCATGAATCTCAAAGCTCTGAGGCTACTCTACATACACCTCCTCCTGTATGATTCCATTGAGAAATGCAGTCTTCACATCCATCTGATGGATCTTCCAACCCATTTCAGTAGCAATGGAAATCAACGCCCTGATAGAAGTATAACGAGCAACCAATGCAAAGGTATCATCATAATCAACTCCCTCAACCTGTGAAAACCCTCACGCCACAAACGGATCGTTGTACTTCTCCACACTACCATCTGCAGCATGTTTTAGCTTGTAAAGCCAACGAGAAGTCGCCACTGACTTCCCCTCAGGTCTCGGAACAATCTCCCAAACATCGTTCTTCATGATGGAATGGTACTCTTCCATCATGGCATCTCTCCAAACATGATGCTGAGAGGCCTCCTCAAATGTAAATGGATCTGAATCACGAAGACTAGCCACTAATGCCATACCCAATCTGTTTGGCATCTGAATAGCCCTCAATGGCTCCTTGGGTGTTCCAGACTCCTTTGCTTCCTTCAAGGTGTCCCGAAGCCACTTAGGCTTCTTCTTTCCTAAAGACTGCTCCCACACTAGTCTTTCCTCATCTGATGAACTCCTAAAGGTAGAAGACCCAATAACATGTGAACCAAAAGCTGGTGTACCAACAACTGGTGAACTCTGTGATCCTGTAGCCCTGTATGGAGAACCTGTGACCTGAGACCCAAAACTTGTCCCTGAAGATCCTGCTGGCTGAACCACTGAAACTGGAGAACCTATGCCTATACTGTGTGGTCCAGTAACCCCAGAAACCTGTGAACCTGTCAACTACACTGAAGGTACCTGTGAAACTACTTGAGGTGTGGGAACCTGCTACTTTCCCTGCTCTGGCTCTCTAGACTTCCTGAAGGCCCGCTCCTCCTCAAATCTCACTTCCCTCCTCACAACCACCTTCCTCTAAGAAGGAAGATAAATGCAGAAGGCCTTCGAAGTCTCATCATACCCAACAAAGATGCATCTCTCTGTTGTGAGCTCAAACTTTGACCTCTTCTCAGAAGGGACATGTGAGTAAGTCAAGCAACCAAATATCCTAAAATGACTCACCTCAAGCTTCTTGCCTGTGAAACTCTCCTCAGGTGTCTTGTTCCCCACGGCACAATGGGGACTCCTGTTCTGAAGGTATACAGTTGTGCTACATGCCTTCGCCCAAAGGAAGAAAGGAAGTGATTGATCATGCAACATAGCTCTCGCAACTCCAACTATAGATCTGTTCTTCCTTTCTGCCACTCCATTCTGCTCAGGAGTGTATGGTACCGCCAATTGTCTCTTAATAACCTCCTGTCTGCAATACCCATCGAACTCCTTGGAGGTATACTCACCCCCGTTATCCAAATTGAGAGCCCATATCTTCTTCCCTGTCTGGTTCTCCACAAGAGCTTTGAACTCTTACAACTTTTGCAAGACCTCCTCAGATTTCTTGCTATTCAGGAAGTAGATCCAGGCCTCCTCGAATGGTCATCGATGAATGTCACATAATACTCGAACCCTCTCAGAGAAACAACTGACATAGGTTCACACAAGTCGAAATGTGTCAAGTCAAGAACTCTTGCTGACCTGCTATCACTACTAGTAAAAGCAATCTTGGTGTACTTTCCCAAAGCACACCCCCTGCATACCTCATCCGGCTTCGTGTTGAACTCTGGCAACTCTATAACCATATACCTCAACATATGCAAAGTTGGATGATGAAGATGAGCCATCCTCCTGTGCCACAGCTCACAAAGCTCGTTGTTGCTGCTATGTACCAAAGCATGCTGGAGCTGAAACACGAGCTTGTACAGTTTCCCACATCTGACTCCAATGGTGTATAAAGCAAATGGTCCCGCGATCTTGGGAAAAACACGCACATGTCCATCTAGGAAGGACACCCCAAGACCTCTATCCTCGATCATGGAAACTGAGATCAAGTTCTTCTTTAGCCCAGGTACATATAGTACATCTCTCAAAATCATGGGACTCATGGACTCTCTCTGAAAAGTAATGGTCCCACACCTAACTGCTCTGACAACTGTGTCATCCCCCAACACTACCTCCACATCAATCTCTGCATGTGAAAGTTCGAAGAACATCTCTCGAGCACCTGTCATGTGGCTCGAAGCTCCACTATCAATATACCACATGCTGGTGGTGGATGCACTCAAGGAATGGCCGATCAACAAGGAATACTCCCTCTCACTATCAGCATCTGCACTGGTGATGATGGATGTTCTCTCTCTATCAACATGCCCAGTACATAGAGAAAACTCTCTCTCAAATCTCGCTGTAAACTTCTTCACCTCTGTCGAAGTTGTTGTTTGTTGCTGCTTCTTCTTCTTCTTCTTCTATGGACACTGCCCAGCATGGTGCCCAAACTTCTGACAAGTGAAGCACTTCGCAATGCTCAAATCCTTCTTCTGCCCACTTCCTTCTTGTTGCTTGGCCCAACCCTTCTTGGGACCTTTATTGAACTTCTTCTTCCCCTTTGCAATCAAAGCCACATTCTCCTCATCCTCCCTACTAGTAGAAGCGTTGCCCTACACAAGACCTCTCTGGGTCTCCTCCTAAACAAAATCATCACAAATCCTGTCCCATGTAGGCAAGTTCTCCCTAGCTACTAAAGCCTCCACAAACACAGCCCGAGGCTTTGAAACCCCATTCAAAGTTGTCCACACTGGCTCTACATTAGGAACAACCTCCCCCACTGCTGCAAGCTCATCTCTCACCTAAGAGATCCTAGTAAGGTAAGATATCACAACTTCCCCTTTGGCCATCTTGATACTTTTCAACTTCTCCCTCAAAACCATCTTCCTATTCTCATTTGAGCTTTGAAACAATCCGATCAAAGCATCCCATATCTGATATGCACGGGTATTACTCGAGATGTGTGGGATCACATGATCTGAAACTGCATCTAGAATTATCCTTCTAGCTTTTATGTCCTTGTTGAAGGCAGAAAGTGCTACTGCATCGATGGAAGGGGGGACAACAATAGGAACTGTTGTAGTGTTATGAACCACCTCATCCCACAATTCATTCTCCTCCAATATCAGCACTAGCCTAGCTTTCCATGGGACAAAATTCCCAGCCCCATCAAGCCTATCCTCCAACCTAAGACCTGTAGCCATCTTCTATGCAAAGTTCAAGTTTCAACAAGGTGTTTCCCACTAACAAAAGAAATCACTGCAGTCTGAAATTTTTCACTGTGTAAATCTGCCCTCTTCTTTAACAAAGCTTTGATACCATGTAAAATTTTCAACACTTTCCCAACCCAGTTTCCAACTCCATTTTAAAACATTGTTTAATGCCCAACCCAATTTTTTTACTGCTGCAAATTAGATTTTTCTCATAAACAATATAGGACTGAAACACAGGAAACGTTTCTACTGCATTTTCACTAACAGCAAATAAACCACATTCAACAATAAATTTCAAACACAGTATTTTTGGTCCAATGACCCAGGAAAAACCCCAACCTCCAAGGAAAACCTGTGAAAGAAAAATTTTAATTATTTGGAAAAATTACAACAATAGACAGAAAAAAAAAATTTCAGACCAACATATCTCAACCGGATGAAAATATTATACCTCATTTTCCATGCCAAACAGAAAAATGCAAACTCAAAAATATTCTATCCCCTGCCTCGATTTTTGTGCTATTGTACGACAGCCGTACAGGCGGATTATACAGACCTCGAAATCCATGCCTGCAAACTGCCTCGAGATTCATGCCCAGTAAAAAAAATCTTGAAAGTCATGCCCATAAATCTGCCTCGAAAACCATGTTATACTTTCTGCCTCAAGACCTGTGCTGTTGTATGGAATCTGTACTGTACAAACTGTACAGACCAGCAATAAATGTTGATGTACCTTGCCTCAATTTATGTGCCCTCTTGCTGTACATTCTCTCCTTGATTTGCGTGCCAAGGGAAAAAAATTGTTGTTGCTGCCATTTTTCTCCTCTTTCTCAAAAATGGCTCTCTCTTCTCTCTCAAATGCAAAAGTGCCTCTTCACTTGGAAACTTTCTCTTTTGGTGAAAAAATTAGGGTGAATGAAAAGTCATCTAATCCTAGGGCTCAAATTAGTCTAGATGAGTGGTTGTGATTAAAATCACTTTTCTCCACAAAATAAATAATTTCACTCACTTTTTAAATATTTCACTTAAAGTGCACTTTATTCTTTAAAGTGTAATTAATGCTCATCTCAAGTCATTAATATAAAGTCCAAGTGACTCAAACCCCTTTTTTTAGTGACTTAGGAAAAAGACACTTAGGGGAACAATTCCTAGGTAAAAATCAGGTTTGGAGAGATGTCGTGATGGAAGAGTACAATTCCATCATGAAGAATGGTGTGGGAGGTGGTTCCGAGACTAGAGGTGAAGTTTATTATGACTTTCAAGTGGCTCTATAAAATAAAGCATGTTGCGGATGGGAGCATTAAGAAGTACAAAGCTCGATTTGTAGCACGAGGGTTCTCACAGATAGAGGGAGTTGATTATGATGAGACCTTTGTGACGGTTGCTACATTTTCTTTGATCAAAGCAGTGATCTCCATTATGGCAGAAATGGGTTGGAGGATCCATCAGATGGATGTGAAGACCGCTTTCCTCAACGATCTTCTACAAGAGGAGGTATATATAGAGCAGCCACGGGGCTTTGAGATTTATGAGAGAGATTCTCATGTTTGCAGGCTAAAATAGGCCTTGTATGGCCTGAAGGAAGCCCCTCAAGCTTAGTACTCCAGAATTGATTCTTATTTGCTTTCGATTGGGTTTCAGAAAACTGAGGCAAATCCCAACCTATATTACATTGTGGTTGGATGTGTTTCGATCATTCTTTTGCTATATGTTGATGACTTATTCATTACAGGAGGAGAGCACCTGATTGAAGCATGCAAGAAAGATCTTGCTTTAGAGTTTGAGATGAGCGACCTTGGGTTGATGCACTACTATTTAGGCATGGAGGTGTGGTAGGAGGATGGACATGTTTTCCTAGGACAAGGAAAAAATGTTTCAGATGTTCCAAGGAGATTTCGGATGGAAGATTGCAGACCCATGTCCACACCCATGATCACCAACTGAAAGAAGCTTCATGCCTCTGAGGGAGACGTGGTGGATCCTACTTTGTTTCGTCAGCTTATTGGTTTGTTGATGTATTTGGTCAACACCAGACCAGATATGAGTTTTGCGATGAACACTCTCGGTCAGTTCATGGTGGAGCCCGAGAGAATGCACTAGACAGTCGCAAAACATATTTTGAGATACCTTGCTGGGACTGTAGACTATGGTCTGGACTACAAGACATCGGGTGGAGTTGGCTTGGTTGGTTTCACGGATTCAGATTGGGTAGGCAGTGCTTCGAACCAAAAGAACACTTTCGGTTGTTGTTTCAGTTTGGGCTCGACAGTTGTGTCGTGGTTCAGTCGGAAGCAAAAGTCCATTGCTTTGAGTTCTATAGAGGATGAGTACATGGAAGCCATTCAAGCCAATTGCGAGGTATTGTGGCTTCGCAGGTTCATGGTAGACTTCTTTGGTCAAGAGCTGAGGCCTACTATTATTCATTGTGATAATCAGAGTTGCATCAAGCTCTCTGAGAATCCAGTGTTTCATGACAGGTCAACACATTGAGATCAAATACCACTTCATCAAAGACTATGTCCAGAGAGAAGTTGTAGAGTTACAATACGTTTCTACAAATGAGCAGGTAGCAAATATTCTCACAAAGTCTTTGGGAAGAAGAAAGCACATTCATTTCAGAGGCAAGATGGGAGTGGTGAAAAACACTTTCCTCGGTAAAAGGGAGTGTTGAATTTTTATCTAGGAAATGTTTGTCCATTCATTGCCTTGGGGTGGACAAGGACACTTTAAAAGTGGTCCCTAGCTTATTTAAAAAGGTGAGATTGACTTTATTTTATAAAGTGACCTTTTTAATGTGAGTTTGAGTTATTATATTTTAAAAGTGGACTTTATGAGATTTTAAAAGAGTGTGCATTAAATTCTCATTTATTAATTAAAAGTGATTTTTAATGAGGAAATGAGATGGACCCTAGATCTCATTTAGTTGGCTTTTAATCTAAGCCATTGATTTGAAAGTGGAAGTTACTCAAACAAAAAGGGGCTTGGGAAAGGTAAATCTCATTCATTGTTCACATTCTAAAGAGAGAAATTTTGGATAGAGGGGGAGCTAGAGAGAAGAGATGAATCAGAGAATAAACCCTTGCACAAAATTCCAAAACTAGGAGAGAAAGGAGGGCATGAATTTCGAGACACGTGTACCAACAGAATGGCACGAATCCCAATGTAGTCGTACATCAATTAATGTAGGAAGACCGTATAGCATTTAATGCAAATCGTACAGTCCGTATATCACAAAGAAATTGAGGTGAAAGAGGGCACAATTTTCGAGGCAGATATTGAAATCCGTACAGCACAATTTTTTAGGCAGGTACAACATTTATTGTGGTTCGTACAGCAGGCATACCACACATATTTCGAGGCAACGTGTGCACAAAAATCGAGGCATCCTTACAGTCACACGTGTGGAAAAAATTAAGTGTTTCGTACAGCAAGTTGTCAGAGCGTTGTTCTTGAACTCCCGAAACTGCTCAAAGACCTCTGCCTTGGACTTCAGGAAATAGATCCAGGTCTTCTTGGAATAATCGTCAATGAAGGTGACGCAGTAACTGTAGCCACTGAAAGATTGGACACTCATAGGTCCGCAAACATCCGAATGCACTAAGTCCAAGGTCCCCTTAGACTTGTGCTCACTATGTGGGAAAGTTTTCTTGATGTTCTTCCCCAACACACAACCCTTGCAGTGGTTATGCCTCTCCTCCTATACCCGAGGAACTCCAATGAATGCCTGTCTCAAATGCCTCAGTGCTCCATGGTGTAAGTGTGCCATCCTCCTATGCCACAGATCACCCTGACTGTTGTTGTTGTTGTTGACTAGAGCCCTTACAGACTCAAAGTGTAGTTTATACACCTTCTCGCTCTAGATCCCAAACACCCGATCCAAACTCCTATCTAACCCCTTGGGCCTGATATACACCCTATGGTCTCGGAACTTCACCTGAAATTCCTTGTCCTCCAAGGTGGAAACGGATATGAGGTTTTTAGTCAACCAAGCAACACACAATACGTCAGCAAAACTGAGGGGCTTTCCAGACTCCCTCCGAAATGGAATAGTGCCACCTACTTGCGCCTGATAATGTGCATCATCACCCTGCTCAATGTAGAGATTTAATCCACCCTCCTGCAAGCTCTTTAAGAACCTCTTATGTTTCGTCTTATGACAAGATGCTCCACTGTCTACATACCAAACGCTGCTACCTATGGTGCTTGCCATGCAAGCTATCAAGCAAAAATCCACATCGAATTTTTTGCTTAACTCATCCACCTCTACAGATCTTTCCATATGGGTATTGTTCTTCTTCTTCCTGTCTGGGCACTGGGAGGAAAGTGTCCTTGCTTGTGGTAGATAAAACACTTGACCTTGGACATGTCAAGGTTCTTCTTACCACCCTTCTTTTTATTTTCCTTACCCTTGCTCTTACCTACTAGGGCTAGAGCCTCTTCATCCACAATCTGTGGGGCACTACTGGATGAACCTAAACCTTGACCCATGCGGGTCTCCGCCTGCACAAAATCATCCCACAACCTCTGCCAATCAGGGAGCTTTTCCCTAGCCACAACACCTTTGACAAAGGTGTCCCATGGCTTAGAAAATCCATTGAGGGCTATCCGAACTAGCTCCTGATCCTCAGTCTTAAAGCCAACAACTCCAAGCTCGTCTTTGATCTGTGTGAGCCTTGTGAGATAAGGCACCACTCCTTCACCCTTGACCATCCTGGTATTGCGCATCATCTCTTGCAACACCGTCTTCTGGTTCTCATTCTTGCTCTGGTAAAGTTCTTCCAAAGCCTTCCACATTTCTAATGCGGTCTTCTTCCCGAAAAAGTGAGGCACTATGTGGCCCTTCACCCCATCCAAGATGATCAACATAGCTCTAGAGTCTAACTTCTTCCACGAAACCAACTCTGTCAGATAAGTGGGCGCAACCTTCGTGGAGTCAATGTGCTCCTTTGCATCACTGACATCCAAGATCCTTGTAATCCTTTCTTTCCAAGTAGGAAAGTTTTGAGCCCCTTGGAGTTTGTCTTCAACCCTCAACTACATGGCCATAGTGAACAATGTTATCAGAACCGGACCGGTTTTGAAAAAACCGGCCGGTTGGACCAGTTTACAGGCAAGACTGGCTCAAATCCCGACTTCAAACCATTTTTGGCCACTTGGAAAGTTTTGAGCCCCTTGGAGTTTGTCTTCAACCCTCAACTACATGGCCATAGTGAACAATGTTATCAGAACCGGACCGGTTTTGAAAAAACCGGCCGGTTGGACCAATTTACAGGCAAGACTGGCTCAAATCCCGACTTCAAACCGTTTTTGGCCGGTTTGGACAGCAAACCGACGGTTCAGACAAAAAACCGGCGGTTCAAGGAAAAAACACAGCCTATTTTCTTCAAACCGGAGGTACCATAAGAAACCAGCCGGTTCAGACAAAAACCTAAAATCGCAAAAATTCACTGCTATACTGATTTACTGCTGGTGCAAACGATACTAATTAAAGTCTGAAACCTATGGTTGCATGCTAGAATAATGATGATGATTATACTATGTTAGTGAATGATATTGTCCCTTATAACACTGACTCTTTAATGTTGTTGTAAGTGCTTGAGTAGATGACTGAATACATACTGCTGCACTTATTAAATGCACATACTCTGCACACAGTCCCACACACAGTATGGTTGAGTGCTTTTGATTGAATGTTCACGGTTCTTCCTTATCCAAAATGAATGCTTAACTACTATCATAAAGCTGATATGAATTAGACCGTATACATGCATAAGAAATCAGGTTTTGACACATAACTGATACCATTGTGTATACTGTTGTTCATTGTCAAATGTTGCTATAAATACTGAATGAGATGTGACGACTGAATACATATATGCTGTACTTGGATTTCTGTTGTCATAATTATCTATCTTATTGTTGCATGTGCTGCTGTACTTACATTTTGGGCTATAATATAAGCTTGTGCTTGATCAACTAATTGCATGTGTTCTTGTTGTTTCCATCATCGATAATTCTACAAATCACACAACTCTTTCATTCACCTTTTTGGACTTCATTAGGCACTAGTCGCCTAATGAATTCACACGGATGCACATGAATATATCTATATATATTGAAAATGTGAATATTTAATGAATTTTTGCTTAACCGGTTTTTTGATCCGGTTTATTTCCCGGTTTTTGTCTGGTTCTGGTTCTCAGGGTCGACCAGTTCAACAACCGATCCGGTTCTGATAACATTGATAGTGAAGTGCATCTGTCAAACCCTAGATCTGAACTCTGGGTTTGTGTCTTCAATAGATCTGCCCTTGATCTATCAATACTGCTGCAGATTCTCAGATTTAGCTCAACTGAGCTCTGATACCATGTAAATTTTCCTTTAAAATTCAAACTAGGGCTAAAGAGTATATTTAATTGTTTACTAATAAACCACACATGAATTTCTTTTACTAGTATTGGAGCGGAAAGTAAATACTGAGAAACATCCACAACATCACATAAATATAGACACAATTTTTTGGGTATGGAAACCCCCGAATAAAACCCAAGATGGGAAAACCGGTGCTGCAGTCAAATATGAAATTTATATTAAGAAAATATGGAACAGTTACAATCCAGCAGTTAATCCACCCAACCTGGCAAATCAATCCTCTGCAAATTCACTAGACAACCCCAACAACTATGTACGACCCCTGCGGAGTTGTACAGCTCAACTGTACGGGTATGACGTTAGCAGTACGAAATCCGTATGGCAGTTGTACAGTCCTCCTCTGTTGTGTACGGTCCTCCCTCTGCGTGATCTATACGGTCGGATGCTCTACCTGGTAAGCCGATGAATCTCTCGAATGACAATTCCTCTGTCTTCTCAACAAACTTCTCCTTCTGACTTTTCTTTGTCTATATTTCTCCTGTATATGTGTCTTCTCCACCAAATCTTCTTAACTCAATGGCTAAGCGAAAACCCTAACCCTCACTATGGATCAATGGATGTGATCCTACTGTGAGATCAATGGCCAAGATTAGACTAACCATCACTTAAATTATTTCACGTTTCACTTTATAAAAAGGATTATATTAAGTCAAAATCAAATTAGAATAATTGATGTATTTTCCTCAGTTCAAACTTAGGAAAATCACATTAAATACATTTGGCTTCCTATTTAATGTCTTCCTAGCATGCAAGGACACATGCAATGCTAGAAGGCCTTCCTTGTTGTCACTTTCTAACACTAGGAAACATCAACTATTTGCAAAGTTAAGTAATGTGAATTCTTCAAAAAGGAAGTATCTTATCTAGGGCATGTGGTATCTAAAGATGGAATATCCCCTGACCCTTCAAAAATTAAAGTTATCCAAAATTGAGATAGAACACAAGATGTACATGAAATTAGGAGCATCTTAAGGTTGTTAGGATTCCATAGAAAATTTATTAAAACCTATTCCAAAGTTATTGTACCTCTAACAGCTTAACTAAAGAGTATATGCCCTTTAACTGGATTGATGATTGTGAGGGTTCTTTTAACAAACTCAAGGAATCTTTAACAATGGCACCTGTACTTTGTATACCTAACCCCAAGGGAACATATGTAGTGGCAATTGATACTTGTAAATCAGAAAAAGGTGGTGTATTAATGCAAGAGAGAAAGGTTATATGCTATGAATCTCAAAAACTACTAGGATCAAAGGAGCACCATCCCACTCATGACTTAGAATTATTAGCAATTATGCATGCTCTAAAAATTTGGAGACATTACTTACAAGTTACTAGGAAATAAGTTTCTTCTAAAAACAGATCATCGAAGTTTACAACATATTTTTAAACAACCCCAACTTAATATGAAACAACGTTGATGGATGGAAGTGATATCAGAATATGATTTCAATATACAATATGTTCTTGGTAAAGAAAATAAAGTAGCAAATGCTCTTACCAGGAAAAAACCAGTGTTCCACGGAGACACGCCTCCCAGGGTCGAGGGCTCGCCCCCTAGCTTCCCACGCCCCGGGGGCTCGGGGGCTCCATGGGAAACGTTTCCCAGTGCCCCCTTTCTGCGAAACTTGGGGAAACGCAGGTTTAGGAGTTTCCCGGATTGGGGGGCTCCCACATGGCCCCTCCTGAAAATGGGGGGCTCCAAGAGGCCCCAACTGCCCTCGATTTTTTAAATTTGTTTACTTAAAAAAGAAATGGTTCATCTTAAATTTTAGGCTTTTACACTAAATGATCATTTTAAAACGAAATAGAAACAAATAAAAAGAAACAAACATCAATATGATATGCTTGGCTATAACGATTATATTAAATTACACTAAACTCTTCAGGAACATAAGCATGCTAGTATGCAAATGGTGATGGGATGAAGAATTGATATGTTTATATGCTGGGGTTCATATTTTTATTATTTTTCTTTTTTCTTATAATTTTAGAGACCAAACCCCCTATGTTAGGGACCCCGACGCCTCCCCGCCCCCCCGTCCCCCAAAATACCCCAAAATTTTGGGGTGTCTCTACACGTCCCCAATATGTGTTTCCCCGCTCCCACGCCCCCGCGTCCCGAAAACTTGGTGGAACACTGGAAAAAACACTATGCAAACTCTATCGCATTAACTCGAACAAACCTGGAACAAAGAATTAAAGAGCATTTTCCCATGGACACATACTTAAAGCTATGTTACAAACATCGTCACTGGAAATAATTACCAGTTCAAAATATCGGCCAAAATCGAAAAATATCACCAAAATCAAAAAAATAACAGCAAAATATCAACTGAGTTCAATATTTTGTATTTTTCTATTTTTTAAGTTCGTCGATATATTGTCGATGTTTTCCAACATTTTCCTCGATAAATCCGATACATCATTTTCTGGACCCTCAACAATATATTCACCGACACGATATTTGTAACTTTACTTTAAACTAATGTATCAACATTTGTATAATCCTCAAAAAAAAGCCCATTCCATAGAAAGATCCACAAATTATATACTAGATAGTAATGGATTAATCTATTATAAAAACAAGCTGTGTATTCCCAATATTGTGGATATAAAAACAGCGATCCTTAAGGGTTCTCATGAAATACCTATAGCTGGTCACTATGGGTTCTTTAAAACTTAATTACTTATAAAGAAGAATTTCTTTTGGCCTAAGATGAAAAGGGACATACAAGATTATGTACCAAAATGTTTTTCTTCTCAACAAGTTAAAGCTAAACAATGCAGAATACCTGGACTCTTACAAGCATTCATAGTTCCAAACTGGATATGGGATTCAATAAGTATGGATTTTATCACTGGACTTCCAATAAATAAGAAAGGACATCATACTATGTTAGTTATAGTGGATTGCTTAACAAAAATGGCACATTTCATGCCTACCAATATCCAATCCACTGTCTTAGAGATAGACCAAATATTTCTTCAAGATATTTTTTGAATACATGGAATTCCTAAGGAAATAGTGTTTGACAAGGACCCACATTTCCCCTCTTCATTTTGAAATGTTTTTTTCAAGAATTGGGTGAAAACATTAGTCTTAGTACTACATATCATTGTTGGAGGTTTTGCGGTCAGGAGGAGACTATTGGAGGATTTGCGGTCATATGGAAAACAGATCAGAGTGTAATATGGTTGTCATTGATGGCAACATAGTTCCAAGCATGATCCAGATGTGCAGAGGACTCAGAAGAATCCATGTTGTGTGCAAAGATCCGACGGTCAAGAGTGATCCCGCACAAGAAATCAACGATCAAAAGCAGATCTGCAAAGTCTGAAAGGTGATCTGATGAACAGATCCAACGGACAAGAATAAATCCACAAAAGAAATCAATGGTCAAGAATGAGAAAATTTAGTTTTCCGATCCCGAAGTCCATAAGTCGGAAGTGCGGAAGTCAGATAGCGGAAAGCGGAAGGCGAGAGAACAGGAAAGGACTAAGGCTGGAAGTTGGGTTTTCCGATCCCGAAGTCCGAAAGTAGAAAGTCGGAAAGCGAAAAGCGGGAGAACAGGAAAGGACTAAGGTTGGAAGTTGAGTTTTCCGATCCCGAAGTCCAGAAGCCAGAAGTGCCGAAGTCGGAAAGTCTGGAAGTTGTTCAAACAAATGTTAAAAACCCGAGGTCTGCATCCTGCGTCGGATCTCAGATCGACGGTCACGAAATGTTGCACAATAAATCAACGATGCAGATTGATTATGCGGAAAAGGATCGGCGGAAGCAGTTAGTTTGAGTTCATATCAATGGTTAGTAGAGAGGCCGCACGAAATCAACAGTGCGGAATTAGAAATGTGGAAACTCTGATTTGTTGCAGAAAATGACAAGTGCAGAAGAAGCCAAATGACAAAAAATTGCGTTGCAGAAACTCATAATTGCTCAAGGATTGGACTCCTTATCAGTCTTAAGGCATCGAACAATTCGATCAACTATGGAAATGGACCGTTAGGTATACGAACAAGTAAAGGGTTTACAGATTGACATTTATAAAAGGATGTGTGTGATGAATGAAGGTGTGCGCTCTCTGAGACGGAGAACTGGTGTGCTTGGATCGTCGTCGAAGTGGAGATTGCAAAATGACAAAGGACTCAAAGCTCTCTCAAGAATATCCAGAACAAAGATGATGAGGGGAACCAAGAAGCATAACCAATTCAGGAGCAGATCTGTACAGAGTTAGTTTGAATTGTTATATCTGTTTTTCTAAATGTTGTACTGTACATGTTTTAAAACTGAGAAACAAGGGTGGTAGGGTGGTGCTAGGAAAAACATGTTGTCTTCTCTGTACAAGTTGAAGCCTGTACAAGTGGAAGTTGATGCTTTCACTCAGTTGTAGATGGAGAATGTTATTTTAGTGGGTGCTAGAAAAACATGAGGGTTGGTGCTCTCTACAAGAAGGATTTTGTAAAACAGAGGTTGCATCCTCTTTTGAGTAGGTGCTAAAATAAAAATGAATGTTTGTCTGTCTATATCATGCATGTGTAATTGATAATCTTCATCTCTTCTGCTTTACTTGCTACATTATCATAACTATAAGTCTGTAATCAATAATAAGGGTTTAAATTTTGAAAAATGGTTTAAGCTTTGGAAATAACTAATTCACCCCCCCCCCTCTCAGTTATTTGAGTGATTTCAACAATCGTCGGGAATCCGGTGGACAAACTAGGAGAGTGAACACAATAGTAGAAGATATGTTACAAATGTATACCTCTAAGCATCATGGTAATTAGGAAGAATATTTACGTTTAATTGAGTTTGCTTCTAATCAATGTTACCGTTTTCCTACTAAATTGTCACAATTTGAGGCGTTGTATGGTACAAACTGCAGCACTCCCTTATCTTAGTCAAATCCCATCCATAGAAATAAGTATGGAAATGAAGCCATTAAAGAAATGGAAATGATAATTGACAAGGAAAAAAGTAATATGAAATCAACACAAGATAGGTGCAAAAGTTGGGTTGATCTAAAAAGGTCCATCTAAAAGTTCCAAGTGGGTGAAAAAGTTTTTGTTAGGGTTAAGCCTAAGGGGGGTTCCTTTAAATTTGGAAAGTATGTTAAATTATCACCCCGATATTGTGGCCCCTTTGAGATTCAAAAAAGCTTAGCAAATTTAGCCTATGAATTATTACTACCCTCTCAATTAAGTAGAGTTCATAACTAAGTTGTAGGAAACTCCGTCAGGAAGGGCGTACCAGGACCGGAAACTCCCCAAAACGCGGGTACTGGTACAAAACGCTGCCAGCCATACATTACGACATTTCCAAATTTGGAAACATCGTCCGGTACGGCTGGCGGAATTTCGGGTACTTTTCGTGCTGTACAGCACATTTCCAATTTTTTTTTCAGTCGTGGGCTTCAAAAAACAATGGTTTTTCTTAAAATTAATTTTTAGTTTACCTAATTAACACCTAGAAACATCTAAGACCCTATTCTAAAATCTTTATAAGCACATGTTTGTCATAAACTATTCACAATCTTTTGAGAAGAGCATCCTTCAAAAGTGACTGAGTAGTGAGATTCCATAAAACTTTTTTTTGTTTGTTTGTCTTTTTCTTACAGTCGTACAGCAGGGGCAGTCGTTGACAAGTTATAAGCAAAGTCCAAACTCTGTTATTAAAATATAGACCAACGTTTTGATCACAACGTCCTTCGATCAATGTTTTGATTAAAATATTGATAAACATTTTGTTTTTTTTGTTTGTGCAACATCTTTTCCTTACAAAGGCTAAGTTTGTGCAACACATAAAGCCTCAAGTATAAACTTATAAAGGCTAATTTTAGATGTAAAGCATCAACTATAAAGGCTAATTTTGGATGTAAAGTCTCATCTGATAAAGGATCAGTTAATAAAGATGTGATTTTCTTCTCAATTATTGTTTATTGGTCTCATTCTTATTTTCTTACAAAACAATGAGGTATTTTAAAATAATATATATATATATATATATATATATATATATATTTTTATGTATATATACGACGTACCCATTTTTGGGGGGTCACGTTTTTNCGGAAACTCGAAAATTTTTCCACGTTTCGTGCAACTTAGGTTCATAATGTATTCCATGTTAGCATCTTGAAGAAGTATATCCTTGATCTTACACGCATAATTAATTGGGAAAATTTTGAAATAAAACCTGGATGTGAATTTACAGTTGAACCAAAGAAAATTGCAGATAAAAGAGCTAGACAACTAAGAAACAGAAACATTAAGAAGGTAAAAGTTAAATGGACATTTTATAGTTAAGTTAATGTAACATGGGAAAATTTTGACTCAATAAAAAACAATATCCTTAATTAGTTACTAATTTTGATAATGACCTAACGTAGATAAGGACAAGGCTACTGTTATATAAAAAATATAACATAACATAAATTAATTATTAATACTAATATAAATTAATATTAATAATTAATATTATTAAATAAGAAATAATTATGAAAAGTCAAAAGACATGACATATATTGAAAAGGCGAAAAAAGGCTTATAAAGCCCAAGGCAATGTAATTGTAAAATATCATCTCATCTTTTATCAACTATTTTTATTACATCCATACATGGATTATTTATTTTATCTGCACTAAAAGTTTACTTTGTAAACGAGTTTTTCTAGTCACAATGGTATCAAAGCCAACCCTTCTCGTGCCCTGCTGATTCCGGTCGTTTGGCCATCCATCTTGGAATTTCTCCTAATCTGGATTTCAGCCATAATCGTCAGAGTTTCTCTGTAAATTGTTCTTTGACCAAAAACCAGGCCCATGGCCATTACATAGTCAAAGTTCTGTCGTCCTGCTCGTTGTTTTCACCTTCCCATCTTCCCCTGCCCCCTTCATCTCCTTCACATCCTCACCCTGCGCATTTTCCCGCAATCCATGCTCCCTCCCGAGGTTTCTCTACGCTGCCTGCAACCACACTCCCTCTCCCCTCGTTGCTCCAGCACCTGCCCCACACCTCATTGTATTTCCCTCTTCCTCCTGCGCTCGCGCCCACCCCACCTCGCTGCACTTCCCTCGCCTCCACCGCTAACACATCCCATCGATCTCCCAGCCTACTCCCCCCAAGACCCTGCTCTCCCAACTACCGCCGCATTGCTCCTCCTTGCTCCACGCTGCACCTCCAGCACCCCGACATCCCAACCACCATCTCTACTTCTGCACCACCTCGCCTTTCCATCCCCTACCACACCTCCCTCCCTGTGTGTGTCCATCTGCACGCCAGCCTCCTCCTCTACCCGCATTTCCTCGCTCCTCCCCGCCATCGAAACCCTAATTAAAGAAAAATATATATATATATTAAACATTATAATAATATTATTATATTTGTTTAAATATTTTAATTTTTGAAAAAAACAACTATATATTAAAACTATATATAGTTTATATAAAAGCATTAATAATATTATTATTATTAATAACTAATTATTATTATTATTAAAAAATAGCAATTATTATTTTATTGAAATAATAATTATTTTTGGAAAAAAAAAGGTTATTTAACCTAATAAGAAGAAGACTAGAAGTAGTCAAAGGAAGACTCGTTAAAGAAGTCAAAGACTATCTATCGTCGAACAAAGGACCAAGTCAAAGAAGATTTTTTCTCCAAAAAACAAATTGGAAGAATAGAAAACTACGTTGAAAAGTCTTAATAGCAAGCAATGGCAATTAAAAAAGCAGAATTACAATCACAGTTACAAGCAATTTTGGCTCAGTTAGAAGATTACAAAGCAACCAATAATTATCTACAATGTGAGAGAGATAAGCAGGAATTGGAAAAAAATAATGAAGGTCTCAGAAAAATGTTATCAGATAAGGATGAAAAAATATCACATTTGAAAAGTCACAATCAAAACTTAGAAGAACATATCAAAAAGTCAAAGAATGATGAAAAGTTACCATATAGAAGTGATAACGACTTCAAAGAAGACATAAAGCGCTTAAACAAGCTCATCAAGGACAAAGATAGTGAATTAGCGCAAGCCCATAAGAAGCTAGAAGATCAAGATTCAAAGATATATCAACATCAGCAACAACAAGAAAAACTCCAACAGAAGTATGACAACATTAGCTGGAAATTAAGAAAATCAATGACAATTTAGCAAGGAATACCAAAGAACTATTTTGACTAAGAATTCATAACAAGACATTACTTACGAAAATCAAGAAGCTGAAACATAGTCGGAAGACAAAACCTTCCAGTGAAGACCTCGAAGGAAGGATATTAGAAAAGGAGGAAGAAAACCAACACCTAAGAAATCTTAATCAAGAACTAAAGGAACAAATCAAGAAGTTAAAAGAGGGCAAAAAGTCGCAAGATGACAGGTTCGAGAAGATTCAAAGTAATAACAATCTACTAGAGAACAAAGTAGCGCAAATCCAGAAGGACGCATCCAGACTTTCTGGAAAACCAATTCAAGTTAAGGAAGAAGAAATAAATATAAATTCAGTCTTCGTCACAATTCAAAAGGAAGTCAATAAAGCATAAAAACTAACAACAAAAACTCCTTATCGACACCCCAATTATAAATGTCATTTTGACCGACGCCATGGTCAAAATGAACATACACAAAATAGTTATGTTGTCAAACAAGCAAGAACTTCAAATCAACATACTAAGCAACAAACAAGAAGAACCACCCCACAAGGCCATCAAATAGCTCCGATGAAGATAGATCTCGGATGAACCACATCAGTGACGATGCGACATTTCTTCTTTGGAATTCGTATCTCGTATCGTCTCATTTCATCAAATGTCGCAAATACTAAAAGAAAGAATCTAGAGATGATGGTTCAAGAAAAAAATCAAACGTAAGCCTCATCTTCTCTAAGCTTTGAGGATAAAGCTTCTATAAGGGGATTTCAATGTTATATTGAAAAATATAACATAACATAAATTAATTGTAAATATTAATATAAATTAATATTATTAATTATTAATTATTAAAAGAAATAATTAGCAAATAATTATGAAAAGTCAAAAGACGTGACTTATATTGAAAAGGCGAAAAATGGCTTATAAAGCCCAAGGCAAGGTAATTGTAAAATATCATATCATCTTTTATCAAATATTTTTATTACATCCATACACGGATTATTTATTTTTATCTGCATTGGAAGTTTACTTTGTAAACGAATTTTTTCTCGTCACAGCTACTAAGGACATCAGCTACTAAAGGAGAGGAGAATGTCACAGACCAATTTTCCGTGTAATAAATACAAAGAAAAGAAAGGAAAAGAGTTTTGATATATATATAACACTAGAAAAAATAGTTTTTCTTATATTGAATATTAATGATGAGTTATGATGTGAAAATAAAGGGTAGTTACATTTCAGTTTTGAACCCTAGAAATACTATTTAAAATGAATTGTTTGGTTGGAGAGGTACGCAAGAGGAAGTTTGCCACAAGCAAAGGGAGTGGGGTATGAGAAAGACCATGTATATGAGGGGTTTTTTCCATGTTGAGCACATGTGGGGTTCACCATGTACATGAGGTTTAGGGCGAGCTCAATACTTAACAAGTCGTGGAAGGAAACCACGAGATTTCCTCCACGTCTGAGTGAGTCGATATACCCTCCAATAGGCCAACGCACAGCCAATGTTTGCATTTTAACACATAAGTGCCCTGCATTTTGTCACGTATTTTTTTGTTGAAACTCACAGTTGATATAAGATGGCACATTGTATGTTAGAAAACAAATTTGTTCCTTACAAGTATTAGGCTAAGCAGTGCACACTACAATGTATTTCCTTAATAGATCTCCGATAAAAGCAATGCAGAAGAAGACTCCAGAGGAAGCCTGGTTTGGACGAAAACCACAAGCAAGTCATCTCAAAGTTTTTAGTTCAATTGTATATGCATGGGTCTCTAAAGAACAACAAACCAAACTAGATCCCAAAAGCAGGAAATTGATGCTCATAGGCTACAGCGACCACAAAAGCATATGAGCTATTGATGTGGATATTGACGAAGTAAGGTTTAGTCAAGATCTTGTGATTAATGAGACTGCATGGCTATTTTAAACGAATTTGGATCTAGCAATTTCTGAGAATGAGGAAGTTTTGGCTAGCAACACAAGTAGGATGATTGTACAACCTCTCCCTGAAGGGGGAAGAATTCTAACGATGAGTCTCCAAAAACTCCTAGCCACGAAATAGTTGCAGGTACTCCAAATTATAAATATGATAGCGTTGATATGGAGGAAGAGGATCCTAAGAAGAGACCGAAATAGTGTCACAACGCCTTTGAAGATGTTAAGCTAGATGACATGAGGGCATTAAGAAGACCAAGAAGAGGTAAAAAGTCCACTATAGTCAATTATGCTTAGATGTATATAACATTCAAGATTTATATGAACCTCGGGAATATGAAAAGGCCAAAGGAAGACTAGAATGGGAAAAGGCCATGCAAGCCGAGACATGAGTTCTTACAAAGCTACCTCTAGGAAAGAAACCCATTGGCTGCAAATGGTTGTATAAAGTCAAATGCAAAGCAAATGAGACACTTGACAAGCATAAGGCAAAACCGGTTGCAAAGGGCTTCGCACAAAAAGAAGGAATTGATTATGGAGAGAACTTTGCTCCCACAACAAAGATGAGCACAATCAATTTAGTTTTAGCCATGGCAATACAATTTCACTAGAAACAATACTAGATGGATGTGAAAAGTGCCTTCCTCAATAAAGATTTGGAGGAATAAGTATACCTGACCAGCTACAGGGTTTTCAAGTTCCAAAGAAAGAACATCTACTCTATCGATTGAAGAAAGCTTTCCATAAAGTCAAATGCAAAGCAGATGGGACACTTGAAAAGAACAAGGCAAAACTAGTTGCAAAGGACTTGGCATAAAAAGAAGGAATTGATTATGAAGAGACCTTTGCTCCCACAACAAAGATGAGCACAATCAATTTAGTTCTAGACATGGCAATACAATTTCACTGGAAACAATACCAGATGGATGTGAAGAGTCCCTTCCTCAATAAAGATTTGGAGGAAGAAGAATACCTAAACCAACGACAAGGTTTTTCAAGTTCCAAGGAAATAACATCTACTCTGTCGATTGAAGAAAGCTTTATGTGGCTTGAAGAACACACCCAAAGCATGGTACATCAAAATTGACAACTATTTCAGTGAAGAAGGGTTCCAACTAAGTCCTTCAAATCCCAATCTTTACATCAAAAGCATTGGAGACAATGCAATTATTCTGGTGATATATGTAGATGACATCATCATCACAAGTAACAAAGCAAGGGCAATAGCACAAGTAAATCCACTTTATCCGCAGTTTTTTACATGACTGACTTTGACCTCCTACATTACTGCATACTAGCGACATGGTTTTCAGGTTCCAAGGAAAGAACATCTACTCTGTTGATTGAAGAAAGCTTTCTATGGCTTGAAGCACACACCCAAGCATGGTACATCTAAATTGACAACTATTTCAATGAACAAGGGTTCCAACTGAATCCTTCAGATCCCAATCTTTACGTCAAAAGCATTGAAGGCAAAGTAATTATTATGGTGATATATGTAAATGACATCATCATCACAAGTAACAAAGCAAGGGCAATATCACAAGTAGATCCAGATTCCAATTTATGCACAGTTTTTGACATGACTGGCTTTGATCTCCTACATTACTGCTTAAGTGTGGAAGTTTGGCAAACAAATAAACATATTTTTGTTTCGGACAAAGTATGCCAAAAGTTTTTTTGACAAGTTCTAGATGGTAGATTGCAAAACATCATCTACACCTATGAAGAAAGGCTTGAAACTTTCAGCAAAGACTGATTCTGAGATAGTTAATAAATCAATCTACAGGCAACTAGTGGGGAGCTTCATCTATCTTACGAGCACTAGATCTGACTTGAGTTTTGCACTCAGCAACATCTCCTTATTCATGACCGCTCCAAAGGTAGAACATTGAACAGCAACAAAAGACTTCTACAATATAGGAAAGGAACATTAGATTTGGGCATTCTATATGGTAGACATAAATAATCTCGGTTGTATGGTTTTCCAAATTCAAATTGGGCAAGATCATTGGATGACAGGAAATCCACATTAGGCTATGTTTTAAGTCTTGGTATTAGAGTAGTTAGATGGACCAGCAAGAAGCAACATGTTGTCTTAGTTTCTTCAACCGAAGCAAAATATTGACCTTCAACTCACGGAAGCTATGCTTCATTCTTTAATTAATCCAAAACCATAAGACTTTGATGTCTCTGTAGCTTAAAGAAGATGTTATTTATCTTTTAGCATGGGTACCCGTACCCAGGAGTGGGGTACATGTACCCGTACCGGGTACCCATACTGGGTACTTAGAGTTAGGCACAAAAAAGGTACATACCATGTCGTACCGGGACATACCCAAATCGAAATTCACACACCGGGAACGTCATCCTTAAACAGTGGGTACTTGCACGAGTTTGGGTACGTCATTGGTACAACCGGCACTATTTTGTCATGAATCGTACCTCCAATCCGCAAGGGTTTAAAATTGTTGTATTGTGTTATAAAAAATTTAATATAAATTTAAATAATTTAGATTTAAAACAAATTACAAAACTTAAAAAATCCTTACCTTTACCTAAAGTTAAACTCATTGCCATTTCTCATGAGTCGACCCTTCAACACGGCCAGCAATTCTCAACGCTGGTAGACAGTGGACTAGAAGGGGCCGGCAAACAGTGGACTAGAAATCACAGGATCTTCATAGCGACAGACAGAAGACTAAACCCACCAGCGGCCTCTTCACAGGCGGACAGCAGGGACATTTCAAGTTTTCAACCAGCGAAGTAGAACAGAGATAAAAAAACAGGGACGGTTAGAAGTTTTCACTGTGGTGTGGGTACTGAGCAGTGAGAAGTAGAACAGAGAAAAAAACTAAACTTCAACCAGCGAACAGTGGACTGTGGATAGCTCCCAAATTTGGCATTTTCAGACAGTGAAGACATCAACAAAATCAACAATGAGGAGAAGTTGAACTATTGAAGATATTTAGTTTACTATTTGTTGTCTTGAATTTTTCATTTGTTTGAGTCATACTCATTTTATTTCCAGATTTGAAGATTTCCCTTACCACTTCAAATTTATTGTTTTCCAGTTGCTCTACCTCTCCAAGTTTCCAAATCACCAAACCAAAATGTCTTCTTCAAAGCAAAACCATCAATATCCACTATGGAAGTTTGTGGAGAGGACAAAGCAATCAAAGGAAAAAGGGGAGACACCCATTATAAAATGCAACTTTTTGTAATGTTGAATGGAAGGGTTGTTATACAAGTGTTAAGGCCCATTTTATGCAGACCCCAAGGATGGGTGTTGAACTTTGTAATGGAGACCCGGAGGATCCCAATAAAATCTCTAATGCACAAATGGAGCAGAGAAGACCTAATGGTAAGCCAGGAAAGGAAGTCTCAAGGCCTTTCCGTAAACCCCGTGATGATGTGGGTGATGAGTCCAATGAGATTGGTGAAGATATCCATCTGAAGATGAAGTTCAGTTTGGTGATGAAAATCTGCCATCAAAAGCATCTAAAAGCACTACAACTCAAGCATGCAAGAAAACAAAACTTGGTGGCCTTTCTGACATGTTTGATGTGAAAGGTGAAGCTGTTGATCATGCAATAGCAAGATTTTTTCTTGCATGTGGCATTCCTTTCAATGCAAACCTGCTCACCATATTTTGAACAAATGGTCCATGCAACTAATAATGGACCTAGGGGATATAAGCCACCCGGTTTTGAGAAGCTCCGAACATTTTTGGTGGACAAGGAGAAAGCACCCCTTGAGAAGGCAATGTCACCATTGAAGGCATCTTGGAGTGTGGATGGATGCTCCATTGTTATGGAAGGTTGGACTGATTGTAGGAATCGTCCATTAATAAACATAATTGTCTCTTCTATCTCCAGTCCCTACTTTCTCAAGGCCATTGACTGCTCCGATCAAGAAAAGAACACAATGTTCTTGAAAAACCGATTATGCGATGTCATTGCTGAGGTGGGGCCATCCAATGTCAAGCAAGTTATTACCATTGTAGCTCTAGTGTGCAAAGCGGCGGGGGTAATGGTCCAAAAAGTGTACAAGTTAGTGACAAATCTGATTTTTTTATTTAAGTTTAACTGTTTACATGAATTAGAATTACAAATCTGAATTTTAATTATAAGTTTGATTTTTTTTCTAATTTTTCATCTTTATTCATGAATTAAAATTAGAAATCTAATTCTTTTCCGTTTGTTTTGTAGGCACACTTTTTTGGCGTCATGTGGAGTGCATTCCTTGAATAATGCTCTGAAAAACATTGCAAAAATTGAATGGACCCGATTGTTAATTGAGAATGGCCGCAAAATTCAAATGTTCATATGCAACCACCACCATTCACAAGCAATTTACCGCAGGCATGCAAAAATGGAGCTTCTTAAACCTAGTGATACCAGATTTGCCTCTTATTACATATTGCATAAAGAACTTGTGGAAATGAAGGGGGCTTTATCCGCATCAGTTATTAGTGACATGTGGGAGCAATGGAGGTTATCCACCTCAGATGCACCTGTGGAAGTAAAGAGGTTGATTTTGGGTTGATGTCAAATTCGTTGTGGAATTTGTAGAGCTAATTTGTGATAAGCTTCGCTATGAAAACACAAATGGTCCCTGTTTAGGTGAGATTTATGGGAACATAATACTCTACGTGTGAGAGGATCCAATCCATCACAGATAAGAAAGATCATAATTGATGGCCACAGTTGCAATCATTTATACATGGGAGGTGGAATAAATTGAACACGCCACTTCATATGGCAGCCTATGTAGCAAATCCAAAATGGTATGATTCCACAACAGGAAGAAGGCCTCCTTCCCAAGATAGAGAGGTGGTGAAGGGGTTTCTGTATGTTGTCAAAAAGATGTATGGTTCTTCAAAAGAGGCCTCTGAGATACAATCTCAAATTTCCTAGTTTGCACGTGGGCGAGGTGTCTTTGGTTCACATGAATCAAAGACAAATACGAGGAAGAAGAAGGATCTGATTGATTGGTGGTGGTTTCATTGTGTGGATGATACTGAGTTGCAGCAGTTTGCGATACATTTACTTGGGCAAGTAGTTCCACTTCCTCATCTTGCTTATAAATTAAATTTTAATTCATTTTACAAATTTACAAACTTAAGGGCTCCACTAACTATTTTCCAATTTCATACAATTACTTGGACATGTAGCTAGTTCCTCATCTTGTGAGAGGAATTGGAGCACTTATGCTTTCATACATTCAGTGAAGAGAAACAGGATGGGGTTAAAGAAAGCAGAGAATCTAGTGTACCTTCATACACACTTCGTCTTACATCTTGAAAAGACCCAGGATAGAAGGAGGGTCCTTTCAAGAAATGGGACCAATACACAGATGCTACCTGTGTGGATGAGGAGATACAACCAAATGACCTATTTGAGCTACCTCCTATTACTACTGATGAGCATGACCCTCGACTAGAGAGTGATGCCTATCTAGAGAGCTTGTTGATAGAGGACCTTATTGACACTAAGGACATTGATCCTGAGGATGATGACAACATGGCTTGAGAAAGCCAAATTAGCTATCATGTTCATTGTTTAACTATTTGTTTTGAACTTTCTATTTCATGTTTGGAAATGCCATTAGGCAAATTTTGAATGTAGTATGAAAATGGACTCATGGAGCCATGGACATAATATTTATATTAGTAATTATATAACTTCTAGTGTTCCACTTGATAAATGCATGAATGATGTGACTGTCACATGTTTATATATATATACAGTACCCCTGACGTACCCAAGTACCCTGTTAAAAAAGGGTGTCCCTATACCCATCCCTATACCTGTACCCACGTTTCCTGGAAACTTAGTTCTTTATATTTCAGATTCCATTGAAAGAGTAGTTGAGTAGAAAGAAGAGGAAATGCACCTAGTTTAATTTGAGGACTTGAATCAACAAGAGGATTCAATCCTCTTTTCTATTATGTAGTTGTGTCAAGTAGAACCATATGCAAAGATCCATGAAGAGCCATCTTATGATTGTGATGAAGTAGAAGAGGATTATATCAAGCTATACACTCCTCTTCTTGATCAACAGCAGCTCCTTGGAGATCATATTTAAAATATTGATCATTAGGAGGAAGAACCTAGTTTTCATCTTGAGTTGTGGATTCTTTCTTATATTAATTGCATATCTAGAGAGAAGATGCAGCAAATTCATCGTGAGTATTGTGATCAGCATGAGATTTTTATTCTTGTTTATATGGATCAATTGGTTCTAGATGAACACCCTATTGAGATATTATTGCAATTGGAAGAACATATTGTGAGAGAAGTTTCCTCCATTCCTTTATTGTTTGCATGAAAGATACATTCTTCTAGACGTCTTTAGTGAGTAGGAACTTGGAATTCTTTATGACATAAGACATACCCTACTAATCATTGTTTAGATTTGGCACCGAAAGATGGCTCCTAATGATTTCCACCAATGTGATGTAACATGTTAGGGTTTGTCGGTTGGCACCGCAAAGGATCCAATCCTCCCTAACCAATCATGAACTTCCCCATCTTCCATTGGTCTTGTTTCCTCTTGACTCCATTTTTGCATTGGTGATTGGCACTACTCTTCAAAACCTTCCATCACCTACACTTTAGCAGAAGACCTCAAGTTTTGGTAGGGCTAACTCTTCAAATCACCTTTGATCCCTCATCACCATAACCTAGCAATCCTATCATAGGGATCTTGGAACACACAATGATATTGAAAGGGGGGTGAATCATTATCACAAACTTTTTTCAATTTTTCACTTCTTTAATCATGTACCAATATCATTCAAAAACAGTTCTCAACATAAAAGCATAGTACACAGAATCTTTATATGGAAACTCAATTTAATAAATTGATAAAACCATAGATTACAATGAATTGTACGAGACACCAATATCCAATGATGGTGTGATCACCCACTCACAGATCCTACTATTACCAACTTATTTGTACCATAGTTGGATTAGCTGAGGAGCCGCCATTTGACAAACATGATAAATGTTTGTGTTCCAGTGTATCAGATGATCCGCCTTTATGCCTAGCCAGTTTTGGCTAGTCAGTTTTTGTTTTAAGTAAATATGACCATGGCCCCGCGGGGTTTGTAATAAAATGTGCTAGTAGGGTGTTTTGAGTGGTTCGGTCTCCTAAGACGTAGAATTTCAACTAAGGTATTCCAGGGAGTTTTTTGCCCTTAACAATTATGCTTTGCTTATAGCCAAGTATAATTGATGAGGTTTTCTCTCGTTTCCTCCAAAGCTAGAATGCCCGATTTTGAATTTTGGGCCTTGGGAGGTTATTAGAGCCCAACTGAGTATGTATAAACCTACTAAACACTATTAGAATAGACTATGGGCATGTCCTAAGTCACTAGGACCCTCAGAAAAAATTCCAAAAAAATTTTACCGAACGCGTTGGATTTTTAATTTTTCCTAAGTTTTTAATTAAATTTTTCCATAGTTTAAATGGAAAAATTCCAATTTGTAATATGTCAGTGATCTGGAACCCGAATTCAGTGATTGAAGGCCCTAACCTTAAGCCAAAAATCATTCATGTCAGCCGGCCAGCTATTCCAAGTTTCAGAAGTTCATTCAACCTCATAATTAATAATTTCTTAAAAAAGTCATTTACGGAGAAATTATATATTAAAATATTAAAAATGGATATTTTTGGAGAATATAAAAAACTCTCCAGAATAAACCAAATTGAATAAAATAAAAGGCTAAATGACATGGCACGGAGCATTTATGATGATTCCAATCAATATTGGTCAGTTTCAGATCAAGTATTAGAGTGTAGCAGTTGAACTATCAATAAGAAATTTGCCCTCTTTGGTCAAATTCGTTTTTGGTTGAAGTGTGGGTTATCTATTGGTTGGGTGATCATTACGAGGGAGGATGAGCCACCTCACCCCCCCTCATTGCTCCAGCACTCAGTTGCAGCTCAGTTCTGTTACCACCTAAGTTGTACTTAGTGGTTTTTTATCAAGTGAGCCTGGTGAACCGGACAAAGATAACTTGTTCGGACTTCAGAAGACCTTCAGTCTTACTTCTGGGAAGTGCTTGTTGTATTATATCACATGTTCATACCCCCATGGGGGGAATTGTAATAAATGTTCTAGCATGATAGTGTCTGTAAAAGGCTCGGTCTCTTAGACTTTATTTGTCAATCCGATCAGCCTAAGGTGTTTTTTCCCTTGGTTATTATTGGTTGTTGAATAAACAACTAATAATTTCTGAGTTTTTCACTCCATACCTCCAAAGTTGGGGTGGTCGGCTTGGCATTTAGGCTTTTTGAGGTTATTGGAGTCTATGTGTCAATGTATAAACATGCTAGGCATCATGGTCGAGTCATATGAACATGTCTAAGTCCCCCTAGGTTTTTTCAGTTTTTTAAATTTTTAATTTTTTCAGTATTTTTTTTTTAAATTTAATTTTTCCAAAACTAAGGCTATTTTTAAATAGTTTAATTGGAAAATTTGGTTTTGTAATAAAAGTGGGCCAAATAATCAGTTTCAGTCATGTAGGTGCTCATTTTCAAGCTAAGAGCACCATGTAAACCCATGGACCCACTTTTTTCAGGTTTTGAGTGATTTTTCATAACTTAGGTCAGAAAACCCCAAAAAATCAATTATTGATGATTTTAATTGATAAATTGATGAATAATGGAGCAAATCCAAAATCCTAGATCAGGGGATTCTCAGCTGCTTTGATTGAAAACAGTTAGATCTGAACCAGATTGACTGGATCTGACAAATCCTTGACTACAGGAGGTGATCTAGACAGATCCAAAGTTGAACTTCAGCATCCTTTATGAGGAATTTCGCCCTCCCTCTCTCCTCCACACGTGTGGGCTCATCTGGATGAGTGTTGGTGGATGCTTCAGTCAACAGGTTGAGGTGTCAGTCAGATCAGCTCTCCGATTGACAGTTGCACTCAATGAGACTCAGATCAGGCTCAGTTAGACACAGATCAGGCATTGATGGACTCTCCTTCAGCTATAGTGGTCTATCTCCTTGGGATTTGCACCCCCTTTGGGCTGGGGTTTCAATTTTGTGTATAAATAAAGCTCAGGCCGCCTCTTCCAAGCTAGTTAGAACTAGGATTGAGGTGTTGTTGCTCTTGTCCTGTGTTATTGTTTATTATTCTGGAATAAAGAAGCTTTGGAGGCAAGATCTATGGTGTAATGCTCTTCATGTGTGGATGGTGATTGTCAAATGCTTATGAGGTATAATCTGTGTTATTTATCATTGATTTTGTTGGTTAATTGTTGGCCTTGAAGGAGAGAGCTCCCTCCTGTTAGGGTAAGAGTTTATTCTAGTTTGATTTATGCTCTTACTGCTGCTTGTTTCAGATATATTGGAGTTGTTTGTATTTTAAGTTTAATTGCATGCTTTCCAATTATCTCTTCCAGCAGCACCCATGTTTCAACCATCTGTTTGTGCAAGGATTTCTAAGTTGAAGGTGATCTCACTTGTAGAATAGGTTGAGCTGGTTTGCATCTTCCTCATCTTCAAGATCTTCTGAATGACATAGTCCCTCGGTGTTCCACCAAAGTAGACTCCAAAGCCCAACATTCCCAGGCTTCCAGCACTCTTTCTCTCTCTTCCTCCTTCAAAAAATCAATTTTCTTACCTGGTTACTGTGTTCTAAAGCTTTGTTATCATTTGGATCTGTTATATCAAAGTAAAATCTACATAGATATGCTATTTCAAAGCTCATAATCTAGATCTCAATTCTGAAAAGTATCATTAAGAATTCTAGATCTAGCATAAGGAAATCGTCCGTTTTGCATAGCAAGTTAAAGAAAATTAGTAGGTTGCATGCTCTAGATTTCCTTTTATGTTTTAAAAATATTAAATCCAGCAATTAGTGCATATTTCATTGGCTGCACAAACAACAAGCCAAGATCCCAAGGAAAGCTTGCTTTCCTTGGTTCCTTTTTCACCTGTTTAGCTAGTTTTAACTTAATCTTTTTTTAGTTAAGGTAGGCTGATCCAAAAGTACTCTTAAAGTGCTTTTGGGCATATGTTATTTTAACATGCTTGCTGGTTTTTAGTAGGTGTAACAGAAAAGAAAAAAAGTTGTTGTTCAAAAGTGGCCTCAGGAGCGTTCAAATCCCCCCAGGGGTCTCCCCTTTCACTAAAATTTAAAAATTTTGCAGAGCTGTAAGATCTTGGTTTCATCCCGTATAAGGACCAACAGGTTTCTGATATTTCCGCTTGCTAATATTGTAATCAATAATAATAAAAGAAAATCTTTTTTTGAGTAGGCTCTTTCGAGCCCGCTCCCCATCCACCCAAGGGGGATCTACGTCTGTTTCACTTTTTTGCTTTTTTCCCTTTTTCTGCTCTAGTTTAGTACTAACATGCAGGATTGTATACTTTGATATAATTGTGCACTATTCCATACTTTAATTTTAAAAGTAATCATACTACTTACCCCACAAATTCCCGATTGACCCGCAAGGGGAAAGAGATGTGTGGTAGGACTAATTAGAAAACCAGCATTGTGTATCTTTGATTCATTTTTCATCAATTGTTTCATTAGCCATAATAAAATTAACCCCTCCTTGATTCCCCGAATGAGATCCACTTGGATCGAAAGAGGTTCCTGGAGGGTTTTCTTTTTAACAAGAACACCTATCTTAAAATCTACTAAAAATAACGAAGACTCCAGTGTGTATGCTCTGTACTTGGCTGCAGTTCGTCCGATCAGTCAAGCTGCATCAAAAGCACTTGAGTGACTAGATTAATTAGTCTTCATCTCCCAAATTGACAAACCATCAGGCGAAAATCCAACGCCTCGAACAAACTGTAAACAGTGGCAAAATACCCAAATGAGTGGGAACAACTGGAAAGTGACCTCGAGGCGCCGATCTCTGTCACACCCTAACGGGTGCGTTATGAACAATAGTCTCCAAGACTCCGTTCCAGCCCACATACACCTTGCGGGTAGCCGTGAAAGTTCACTTTTGGACATACTCCAAGTACCCCTCGAGTATATCTGGAGTCCCCTTTTCACCTAATTTAATTCATTCACATTCCACATTAATTTAAAATCTACCAAGAGATATTTGTAAAACATTATTTCAAGCGCATTGCAAGCACATTATTTTCTCTGTTGACTCCATTTAAGGCACTGGTGATTTATTTCTTTCCATTATATATATATTGAGTGTCATTTCTGTGCTTATATGCTTTAAATCTTGCATCTTGTTATCTTTTGTTTCCACTGGTTAATTTCAAAGCTCCTAAACAACTTAATCATTATAACACCATCACACTAAGTAGTTAGCCTTAGTAACTCAATAGGGTCTACCCCCCTTGGCTTCATTAGGAGTTGAGCCTAAACGGAGGAGTCAAGAACAAGGTGATAGCCTTGACTCGAGACTTGCCCCCAGGGACACACCGAGTGGCTTGAATATTTCTGCCACGTAACCCAGGGGTGTGAAAGGCGGCAACAAGTTCAACTCCAAATCATCATGCCGAGCTCATTCAATTACTCTGGTGTTACTCTTAGTCCGAATTTAGGGATTTGAGCCCTATTTTCTTTCCTTTTTGTATAAGTAGAGGCTCTTTTGAGCTCTACAACATGGAGAATTTGTGCAAGTACACTCGGGAGAAATGTGTAATATTGTTTGAAGTTGAATAAAGCAGAAGACTTTGGAGGTCCATGTGGGAGTTATTTATGTGCCATGCTTCATCTTGTTCAAGGTGATACCATTCTTAGCTCATTTCTTTTGATTCTTAAGTATATGATCTTGTGATTAGAAGCCTAACAATCTAGCACAATATTATTTGATCTATGTTTTTCTCTTAAGTTTTGTGGCTTTCAGGTATTCTCCCAAATACAAGAGATTTTGTTTGGTTTATGCATTCATTCTACAGGTGCCTAAAGGAGGCTTCTACTTTAAGAAATCAAGAAACGAAGGGCTTGCTTGCCTCATCCATCAAACTACAAACTTCAAAAAATCTCTTGGTTACATTGGTTACTACAAAGCGGATCTACATTTTCACAGGTTTTATCCTATTAATTTGTTTTCCAAGTAGTGCAAGTATTCTCAATTTATTCACATTTCTAGATCTTGCATTATGAATGGCTAAAGTAGATCAAAGATTCATACTTTGATCTACTTGTTGGGTATAGATCTACTATTTTTCAAATCTTTAACTTTTACTAGATCTAAGATCCTTGTCTCATTTCAAATTTGTAAATCCATCATTCTTATTTTTGCCAAACTTTTGTCTTGAGAAGTACTTTGGGGTTTGTCCCCAATTGCTGCATTGTTTTGCATGCCACTTCTCTTTCCCCGCTATCTCTTGCATATTTTCACCTAGCTGGAAATTTCAAGACTAGTGCTTAAAAGTCAAAAAAAAAAATTGCCTTGGAAAACGTGCACAAATTTTCTCGAAAAACATGCAAATTTTCCATTTTTAGGCTTGTTAGTTTTTCTGTGTTTTCATTATTTTTCAATTCTGGAAATTCATTTTAAAAATCAGAAAATTTTCCAAAAAATTATTTTTTCAAGTTTTTTTGTACATTTTCTTGAAGAACGTGCAAATTTAAGTTTGCTATTTTTTTGCTGATTTTTTAACATTTTTCTGCTATTTTTTAATTCTGAAAATTAGCCTAAAAATCAGAAAAATTTTCAAAAAAAAATATTTTTTTATTTTTTCATCTTTTTCCCAAAAAGCGTGCCATTTAAGCTTTGTTGTTTTTGCTGATTTTTTGATATTTTTCTGCTATTTTCCAATTCTGGAAATTAACCTAAAAATTAGAAAAAATCTTTAAGTTTTATTTTTCAAAAAATTTCAAGTCATTTCATTGAAAAACGTGCATTTTGAATCTTAAAAGGCAAGTTTTTCCTCTCATTTCCAAAGTTTGATTTTTGGTCTTGTTTTACTGTTTTGGGCTTTTATTTATTATCTCATTAGCCACTTGGCATCTTGTTCACTTTCATCTTTCCAAGCCGTAAGTTAAAATTTGGTTTCCTGACACTCTTATTGCTGTTGTTTGGAGCTCTTACTTACAGGTGAACGAAGAGAAAAATCAAGCAAAGAAAGAGCAAGCAAAGCTAGATCCAAAGGATTTAGAACTAAAATGAAGAACCATACCAAGAAGAGGATCCAATCTCAAAAAATCATTCTCCTTTGTACAAGTCATAATAAGGCTTCAAGTTCTCTTGATTAGTCACTTTCTTCATTTTCAAAGGGCTAAATGCCCTCATCTTGTAAAGTATTAATGAAACAAGGCTAAGTGGGATAAGGCCTCCCATTTTTGTGTTTCTTCCCCATTTGGGGAAGAGTGTTGTCTTGGTTAGCTTAGATCTTTGTCATATTTTTTGAGTAGATTAGATTGATTTTTCCATCTTTGCATTTACAAATATTCTGCTAGTTTAGTTTCATTTTGCTTTAGAATAGTGATTGCTAGCTTATATTTACTTTCCACTAATTGCTAGCTTAGCTTGTTTTATTTCATTGTTAATTTGTTTATCTTTTAAAACAAATTCAAAAGTATTTCAACTGCATAACAATTAGAAATCTCTTGAATCTCACTTTGTGGATCAAGAGTGCTCTCTATCGAAGAGTTGTTTTTATTTCGGTTTTTCTACTTACCCCCATGCTCTCCCCATTAAGGCCTTAAAACCTGAAAGAGATTCTTGGGTAGATTAGTTGTTTTCTTTATCTGCAAGTGGTTTATCATCTTACTATGTCATCGCTTCATTATTTTACAATTTGTTGAGCTATCATGTGGTTTCAATCTACAAGTTGATTGTCTTATAAAAAGAACCAAAGTCTCTTGAACTTGCAGTAACCCAAGTCAAGAGCACTCTCTGTCGGAGAGCATTCCACTACATTATCCTTGCATCAAGCATATAGATTAATTAAAGTCTCTTGAACTTCTGTCATAAGACAAAGTCAAGAGCACTCTCTATCGGAGAGTTGAACTGTCTACTCATAATAATACAATCTTTTCAACTCACATTCCCTCTTAATTAATTTACTTCGTTGACATCCTTCACCTAGTATGCTCTGTCGACTTCATAGTGGGCTCGTACTCAAAACGGTGAACGAACTTGCTAAGATCGCAATAACAACACAACTAAAATTTTACCCCTTGACCAACGTACCGGCGTTGTACAAAGTTTCAAGTCTATTCTCAGTAAAGGCGCCGAAACTCCCAGTTGTCTAAGCTTCTCGGCTAGCTGGTCAATCCTCCTAGATACCAACCCGAGATGCTGGACGAGCCGACATGTCTTTAACGGAATGACTTTAAACACTTTCCCGATTGGTGTCTGATAACTTCTTCGTTTCAAAGCCATAATAAGCAAGACCACTAAAACATTTAAAACATACCAAGAGCACTCGCATAACATTCACTAGCTTTATTTCAGGACTTGTTGTTATTTCTTTAAGCATTGCAGAGCTTCGACTCCATAAGGCACTGGTCTATTATTTTATGCATGATTATTAAATCTGGATCATTTGTCCTTGGCTTATAAAAATCTTTATCTATGAATGCATCTTTATTTTACAAGTTCTTGATATACTGTTCATCTGTTAATCCAGTACAGCAACGTGGATTGCTTTTGTCTTGTGTTCGAAATTCATAATTATAATCATCTTTCATCATAATAACTCCTAAACAACACCCATCCGCATCATAACATCAAAAACACTTAAACACATTGAGCCATAGAAAACTCTTTGTTAGGGAGGACCCCCCTTGGTTTCGTTAAGAGTTAGCCTAAACGGAGGAGTTAGGAGTAGGTGGACAGTACCTGGCTCTATGCTTGCCCCCAAGGTCACACCTCTCCCACTTTCCTAAGTGAGGAAACAGCTTTCGAAAGATTTCTGCTGCTGGTGTGGAATTGGCAGACAACACCTACAAACACCAATCTGAAATGTTGAAAGCAGTAAGATATTGCATAACCTCTTGCAGTAACAGGTTGAAAGTAGTTACTAAGGCCTGGCGTGTTTCTCATAAAAGGGATACCAATCCCTTTTATGAGCAGCAACCAGTGTAGCAGGGGTACCCGTACACGAGGGTAGGGTACACGCGCCCGTACCAGGTACAAGTAAAGTACGTACCCTATTGTACCTCGTACAAAATCCACATACTCAAGACATCATTTTGGAAAAAGAGGTATGTATAGGCTAATTGGTAGCCATGTTTGGGTACTCCAAGAGTACGGTTGACTCAACCAAATGCAAATTTGGTAGGGAAAAAAAGGAAACCGTTCCTCTTCAATTTTCCACGGCAAAACTAGTTATGCCTCAAACAGTTCTCGGTCCTCCTCATCGTTTATCTATTCATCCTCTATTTTCTGGTCAACAAATTTATTTATTTATTTATGTGGTGGCGCGTGAGACAGCACACATGCATAACCTGTCGGCAAGTTTCACAATAATAACACGAATGTCCATTGTGAAGTTTTGAAGCCACAGCAAGGCTACTCAATATGGCATTGTCAACATCTCGAGCAACACAAAAGTCACCACAAACAGCAAATCTATTGCCATTTGCAATTTACTTGTCAAGATACGAGACACCCTTGAAATATGGCATGAACAAGCATGTAATTAATCTCTAAAAAAATGAAACGATCTCATGACATGGCCCAAAATAGTGCCTCAAACTAGACACTTCCATAGACTTTAGGCATATAATAATATAAAGATCTCTAGAAAGGTTGCTAGCGCCAACCAGGAACCAAATATGCATGTATAATGTGATTGTGACATGTTTTATAGATATAATATATATGTCTACAGTAACCCCGAAATACCCAAGCACCCTGTTTCAAAAAGTGGCATCCTAATCCATGTCCCCATTCCTGTCCTCGTACCCACATTTCCTGGCAACTTAGGCATGTATGTACTAGGGATGAGGACACCAATCCTCTTATGAGCACCAACCCATAAACCAACCACCAACCTGTCAAGTAGATGAGGACACCAATCCTCTTCAGCACCAACTCAAATCTGCATGCACTAATCTATAAAGTAGATGAGGACACCAATCCTCTTATGCTGCATGCACCAACTCAATCTTTTCTTGTGGCCACTTCTTCAAATTAATCCTAAGTTTGTCCTTGAATATATGCTTAAATCTGTCTTCTTTAAATACCTTCAAATTAGTCTTCAAGTTTCTCCTTTCAAATGCCCTTAGAATGATCCTTCAAGACTGTCTTATAATGTGTGTCAAGTTGTCCTTAAATCTGCAACCTTGTTTCTCTGTTATTCCTGTAGTTGTCACATCAATCAATTCTATAGCTACTATTCCAAAAATACTCCTTATCCCTAGCCTTATACAAACAACAATTAGAGTTTGTTCCAAAACAATAATCAAGGTTTGCTCCAAAATTGTCTTTATCAATAAACAAAGACTGCTCCAAAATCAGTCCAACAAGGAGTCCCAAAACTGCCTTTTGGTTACCCCTTAAGGTTGTCCTTATTAATCCTCAAAAATTGTGCAGAAAATCTGCAACTAATACCCCGTAATAGTCCTCTACTAATAAACATCCCTTGTAGCCTTCATCCTCTGCAATTTTCCCTTAAGACCTGCTACTCCTAGCTTGCTTTTTCATATCATTTTCTCAACTCAGTGCCCAACCAAATGGGGTGCACTTTTCCCTTATAAATACACATTGAAGTGTCAAGGTGGGGCCGACCTATTCTTTAGTGTGTTTATTGCTTGCTCCAATATTGGAGGTCCAACCTATTCCTTTTTGCTAAAGTCGACCTTTACATCCTTGAATGGGAAGACATGTATTTGCTTGTGTTATTACGATGCTTGTGTAGACTACAAAGAGAGCCGACATGTAAATGATGTTAGGGGTTTATTGAGCTGCTACCTAGTCTTTGTTGCTGCTATTGTTATGAGCTGGGTCGTAACCTCCTCTCTACCTGCTAGGGCTGCCTGGACTGAACAGTGACCTCTGCCGGTACAGAACCATGACCTTTGTGGGTTGCTTGTACTAAGTCGTGACCTTTGACCCAATTCGTGACCTGTGTTGATCTTCTCGGATTGGGCCATGACTATTTGGAATCCCCTAGGGCTAGGTCATGATTGTTTGGAAGCCCCTAGGGCTGGGTCGTGATTGTTTGGAATCCCCTAGGGCTAGGTCGTGACTGTTTGGAAGCCCCTAGGGCTAGTCCATGACTGTTGGAAGCCCTTAGGGTTGGGTCGTGACTATTTGGAAGACCTTAAGGTTGGGTCGTGATTGTTTGGAAGCCCTTAGGACCGGGTCGTGACTGTTGGATGCCCCTAGGGTAGGGTCGTGAATGTTGTTCGTCTGCTAGAGAAAACCATGACCTGTCTTGAGCATGCTAAGGGTTGTTGTGACCTATCTTGAGCCTGCTAAGGCTGTCGTGACTAATTGAAAGTGTCTTGAGGACTCTTAAGGGTCCCAAGCCTGTGTATGAAGGTACCATGACCTATTGTTTTATGTTAGTATGGACGGTGTAATGTCCTCTTCCGATTAGGCCTTGAGGCCCAAAACCGCTAACCTATGTGATTCCTGTGGGTTCGAGCGGTTACTAACAGCTAGGGAATCAGCTAAGGACTGATGCCATCCATAGAAGATCTAGGGCATCATCATTAGGTCAAGAAGGGCCACCGGGGCCAAAGGCCACCTTCGTGCATGCCATCCAAGCATTATTTAATGATGCATGCACTCTTTAAGTCTCCATCCGCATGCATGCAAGTCAACTGCAAATTAGAAGATAAAGTGACATAATTAGGTCAAAGATTAGGGTTTTCGCAGTTGAAAGTTATGAAAAGAGGATAAAGCGAAAGGAGACTTCACTTTTGATGATTATTATTTTGGGAGCTCTTGGATAGCAGCACAGCGTGCCGCACAACAGTTGGGGTTGGAGACGGAGTCTTCAGCTAGCGAGATTTCGGCAGTGAAACATCTGCCCTAGTCTCATTCAGGGTAAGCCATACAGGTTCACCATTTGCTCTTACATTCATTCATAAGTTATCCAGTATATGGTATAGATCGTTGCAAGGACACGTGTGCAGCCGTAAGGGGGGGTTTTCAACTAGAAAGCCCTAATCAGTTGTTGGGTCTTCAGATCCCAGTTTTGCTTCGAAACTCAAACACCATTCTCATCATCAGCATCCTACTCTGGCATACTGTGATTATCAGATCCGACCATGCTCATCCGGAGCAGTTATTAGCGATTCCGGGATCAAGGGAGCGTGAGCAGCTGCCTCTCTGGATCAATTCGCTAGCCTGCCTAGAGACCTCAGAAACTCCGCATGCACCAGGCATTCTCTCCGGCACGGGAAGGCTATCAGTCCTGCAAATCGGCAGCCTCATCGGACACCTCCCTCACTGAAAACGTCACCCTTATCTGATTGGAGGTTCTTGCTGCTGGGATTTTACCGGAAGCAGAAGATATCATTCCATCTTCGATTCAGTTCTTGATGCTTGCATACCCTCTCAGGAGCAGTCCAGCCAGCTTATCAGTGGTAAGTGTTCATTCTATCTCACAAACCCTAACCCTAATTTTTGCTATAAAATAGGGATTTTTGCATGGCAGTTTGCATGCCCCGTTGTATCAAGATATTTGCATAGAAATAGAAAATATCGGGATTTGGGATATTACAGTGGTATCAGAGCTATCTTCTTGGCCAGCTGTGGGCTTAAGAAATGAAACTTGGATGAATACAGAAGGAGACCCTTTTGTAACCTATAGGAGGAGGAAGAGTAGATACACAGGAGAGTTTGAAGATATCCAACTAGAAGATACCAATTCAGATATGGAACAAACAGGTATACACTCGGATAGGGGAAAAGGAATGGGAGAAGAGGAGGATCGGATGGAGTTTCGCAACTTGGTTTCTGCATTGCAAGACTTAGCCAAAGGACAAAAAGATGTACTCAATGCAATCAACAGATTATCAGCGAAACCGGAAACAGGTATCAACAGTACACCTCCCTCACCGGTAGATCGGGGATCTACAAGCAGCAGTGGAAAGATAGCGTACACTAACATTCAGAATACTCCGCACATATACAGCAGACCTTCTATCAGGCCTACCATGCCTCACTTCTTGACAGATACAGTACGGGGCCCGGTCATGCAGGTAGAACCTAGCGAGCCTTTTGGGGCTTATTTACAGGAGTATAGAGACTTAGGGGATGAGTCTCATGCTGCCATGTCTTTTTTAGATTTCTGCAACATGAAGAGTAGGAACATGCCCAGGAATTTCAACAAGGGTTTCAATCACAACTATGAGTTGCAGAAGAACTTGGGCAGGTTGACCATCCCAAACTTTGATGGGACTCGCGGAGGATCAGCGAGGATATGGGTTCAAAAGTTGGATACCTATTTCCAACTCAACCCCATGACAGAGACAGACGCCATTAAATTGGCTACACTTCACCTGGACGGAGAAGCTCACGAGTGGTGGAACCACGGATTGGTGACATTGGGTCACAACACCATACATTCCTACGGTGAGTTCACTCAGAAGCTCATAGAGAGGTTTGACAGGAAAGATCCAGAGATGCATTTCAGGGAGTTGGCTCAACTCAAACAGACCGGTAGTGCAGAAGCTTTCATTTCAGAATTTCAGAGGATAGCCGTTATGGTAACAGGTGTGTCAAAGAGCAGATTGACTATGTTATTCACTAAGGCCCTCACAGAGCCACTACGGGGATGGGTGAAATCCTACAAACCCCTCACTCTACAGGATGCCATTAGCAGAGCAAGAGATCTTCAGGATTCAGTCCCCAAAAACAAATTTCCACTGAAAACCAATTTTCCTGTTAGGGACAAGGACAGGAAACCTTTCCAGCAGGATGTGCCCAAGAAAACTTGGTTAGATGAGGACACTAGGAAAGATTTGAGAAGGAATAAACTATGCTTCACCTGTCAGGAACCATGAGTACCAGGACACAGGTGTGCAGGGAAGGCGAAGGCTCACTACATTGAGGCATATTCAGACAGTGATGAGGACGACTATGAGCAGGAAGCCACAGAAGAACTACGGGCAGCTGAGGAGGGATCACACCAAGGTGATACACTAGAGGGAGTCATTGCTACATTATCGAGAGTACCAAGATTCCATACTCTCAAGGTCAGGGGAGTAGTACAAGGTCACAGAGTAGGAGTATTGATTGATGGGGGAGCCACCCACAATTTCATGACTCCGCTTGGGTAGCCAAGAGAGGTATTCAGACCGAGAAGTTCGAAGGATTCACTGTAGCAGTAGCCGGGAACTCCAGCATGGAGTGCAACTACTGGATCCCAAAATTGAATGTCGCCTTAGGTAACTATCAGATGACAGACTCTTTCTATGTAGTGGATGTAGCGGATACTCATGTGGTATTGGGTGTTCAGTGGCTTTATTCTATAGGGAAATACACTACAGACTATAAGGCAATGGAAATGGAATTCCAGGGGCCAGACGACAAACGGGTAGTTTTGAGGGGCATGAACACTTATCCCCCAAAACCGGTCTCGTCACAGAGAATGGAGGCAGTACTCCGACAGGATGATATAGAATGGGCTGCAGAATGTTTGGTCACCTTCAGGAAACCCCCAGAGACCAGCACACAACACCCAAGTGACATTCAAACCTTGCTACAGAAACATGAAAAGATTTTTCGGGACCTTCCATCAAGTAGACCACCAGATCGAGGTTTTGAACACATCATCGAGCTAGAGGAGGGGACACAAGCAGTCATCACCACTCCTTACAGGCATCCCAAAAGATACAAGGATGAGATTGAGAAAACAATCAAAGAATTACTGGAGCTTAGATATATTCGGCCTAGTTCTAGCCCCTTCGCATCCTCAGTAATACTGATCAAAAAGAAGGATGGTACACTGCGAATGTGCATCGATTATCGAGCACTCAACAAAAAGACCATTAAGAACAGGTATCCCATTCCCAGAATTGACGAAC